>JAJHZJ010000250.1:247234-692007 GCA_023548195.1 Bettongia penicillata ogilbyi
ACTAGAGAAAATAATGAGCTTCTTTTCATTGGAGTTACTTAGACAGTGAATGGTTGACTATTTGTCAGGAATAATGAAATGAAAATTTTTGTTTAGGTATTTGCTAGACTTGATTGCTTTCCAATTTCCAACATGTGTAATATGCTACCATAAATATCTATATATAAAGTATATATCATATATATATATGTGTGTGTGTGTGTGTGTGAGTGTGTCATGTGTGTGTATATAAAACCCAAATATTACAGTGATGGAATTTATTATTTTTCCAATTCTTTTCATCTTTTTTTCACAGATATCTTGACACTTTCTTTTGATGCTTTCAAAATTATTTCTTCTCCATCATATACTACTTTCATATGTACCCCTTCTTACCAATTCCATTTTTATAAAACCTATGTCCAACTCTTTATGTAGTCCAGTCAAGATGTGAGTTGGTAGCATGCAAATGTAATCAACTAATCGATATAAAAATGCTAAAACAAATGCTCATAGTTTGAGGAAGGTGGAGTCTATTTTCTGTCCTAACTTCATCTAAACTTTATACAAAGTCTTTTAAAACGTCATTGTTCTCTTCTATTTTATAGCTGAGGTTTAGAGCTGAGGTTAGGTGAGGTTTACAATCTTATACAACTTTATTCCCATTGCCTACTGAATAAAATATATTCTCTTTTATCCTACTATTCAAAGCTCTATCCAGTCCAGCTGCAACTAACCTTTCCATTGTTATTACACAATAACTCCTATTCTCATGCTGTATTGCCAGTCAATTAATACTTTTAAGCACCTACTATGCGGTGGATATTGTGCTAAGCAATGCACAAGATAGTTCTTTTCCTTGAGGAGCTCCCAATCTAACAGGCAAGTTCTAAGTACTAAACAGGCATGTACAAAGAGGAGTAGCTCAGGGACACAGTGAATAGAAAACCTGGCCTGGAATCAGGAAGACCTGAGTACAACTTCAGCCTCAGACACTTACTAGCTACGTAACTCTGGATAAGTCAGTTAACTTTGTTTGCCTCAGTTTCCTTAACTTTAAAATGACTTGGAGAAGGAAATGGCAAGTCACTTCAATATCTTTGCCAAGAAAAACCCAAAAGGGATCACAAAGAGTCAGTTACAACTGAACGACAAAAGCAAAAAATGTGAAAGTAAGATGTAGATTTAATAAATTGGAGTGAATCAACCAAGGGCAGGTGCTGAAATTAAGAGGAACTGGGAAAGGTTTTCTTTAGAATGTCGGATGTCAGCTGGGACTTGTAGGAAGCAAGAGAAGTCAGGAAACAGAAATGAGAAGGACGTGCATTCTATGCATGAGGACAGGGTGTAAAAATGCTAGGAATAAAATTATCCTCCCCATTGCTCCACGAACTCTTCCCTCTTTGTGGAATCTATGCTCTTCCTGTGACTAGAATCGTTATTCCTTAGCCTTCTTCTTCCAGTTTCATTCCATATCTTCTGCTAATGCTGCCTACAAATCCCCAAATATAAATGATTTCTGACTTCTTGAACCTCCACTTACTCTGTTTCACTAACTGCTTGGCCCATCATAAACTTTCATAGAGTTGTATTGGGAATGTATTTTTGTTTAATTTGAAGCTCTTCTCCACACATTAATAGGCCCATGCGATCTGCTTAAATCACAGGAAAGCCTGAGTCACATGTGATAGGAGGAGCTTGCTAAAAGGGTGGAGCAGGAACGGTGCAGGAATTTGGTGAGAACAGTTAGAAAGGAGGAGAGAAAGGCCCCAGACAGGCAGACAGGCAGCTAATATTGTAAATGTTTGTTTGTGGGAAGGCCTCACGGGAGTGGGGGAAGGCTTGGGAGTGGTGCTGTCCCCTATAATGCTACTGTGTATTGACTTCTTGGTTACTGATGGATTTGGATTTCTGGTGTTGGGATTCAGTTTTACGGTGTCTGATTGTTTTTCTTCTGCCTTCCATATGGAGAATCTGTTTTACTTTGCAATTCAGAACTATGCTGGCATATTCATAAATGCTATTGGTACTGTGAATATTGCCTTGGTGATACAATAATTCTATTTGTACACATTTCCTCACCTCTTTTCCCCCAACACACACACACACACACACACACACACACACACACACACACACACACACACACCAAAGGAAGGAAAAAAAAAAGAGACCACTTGGCATTTTGGAAATTTGGTGTCATGGATAGGATTTCTTTTTTCATCTCCCTAGCACCTACCATAAGGTTTTGCTGATATATTTGATAAGTAGATCTTAATAACAATAGTAAATAGTAGCAAATATTAGTTTTAATTGTACTTTCTGATTTGCAAAATGTTTTCTTTGTGTTATCTCATTTGATCCTCACAACAACCTTGAAAGGTAGGTTCTATTATTGTCTCCATTTCGCATATGAGGAACTGAGTTTTAGAGATAGTAGGTGCCTTGGCCAAAGTCCTATAACGAGTAAGTGACTGAGGCAGGATTCAAACTCCTATCTTTATGCCTGTAAATCCAACAGTCTACCCACTGTGCATTTAGCTGCCTTTTATGGGTAGATAGTTACATGTTGTCTACACCAGTTAAACTATGAACAATTTTAGATCAAGGATAATTATTGCCTTTCTTCAGATTTTATCGCTTAGCACACTGGGACATAATAAATGTATGTCGACTTACTAAATTGAATTGACCAACTGAGTCAAAACTGATACCAAATTCTTTCTCTTAGGTATTCATTCCATTACACCATGTTGCCAAAAATATTTATATGGTTTCAATTTTGTTTTAACTAAAAGAACATATAGAGAATCATTTTGAAAAGAATTAGTATTGCCCTAGTTACATGAGAAATCTGCTGTGTTATGATACCTTAGTTCAGTGAATGGCTGTCACTTTCATACTCATTCTTTTTTAGTGTTTTCATGATACTTTCATTTATTTTTTCTTCTTTTATTTTTTTAAATATGTAATTTTATTTATTTTTCAGTTCTCAGTGTTCATTTCCACAAGAATTTGAACTCAGGTCTCTCCCTTCTCTCCCCATCTCCCACCCCAGTACAACATGCACCTCATCCACCCCTTCCTTCAGTCCATCCTCCTTTCTATTACCCACCCTTCTTTCATTCCCCTTCCCTTCTGTTCCCATAAAGCATAATAGATTTCTGAACTCTATTGCCTATATATCTTAATTTCCAGTTGCACCCTAAAACAATTTTAAACATTCATTGTTGAAGCTTTGAGTTCCATATTCTCTCCCTCCCACCCCACACACCCTCATTGAGAAAACAAGCAATTCAATATAAGCCATACATGTGTAACAATGCAAAGCACTTCCATAATAGTTGTGTTGTAAAAGACTAACCATATTTCCCTCTGTCCTATCCTGCCCTTCATTTATTCCATTCACTCCCTTGACCTACTCTCCCACAATAGTGTTTGCTTCTGATTATCTCTTTCCTTAATTTGCTGTCTCTTCTATTATCTTCCCTCTCCTATTCCCTTCCCCCTTGCCTTCCTGCAGGGTAAAGTAGATTTCTATATCCATTTGAGCCACATTCTTATTCTTGAACTATGTTCTTGAGAGTTGCCAGTTATTCAGTGAATTCAGAATTGTAAAATGTCAAGGTGAGTAACTCAAGAGATTTAATGATAAATCATTTCATGGTAAAAATTAAAATATGTTCTCTTACCTGTCACAATGCATCTATTCTTAATTTGGGGATAAACCTGGCTGGCCAAATAAAAGTCTCATTTGAATTAATAAAACAATATGACAAATATTTTTTAATCATCTATTGTACTCTAAGGATCAATATTTGTGTTCTTTTATAAGAACACAATTTTAATAGCATACAATCCCTGGCTAAAGGAAATCCTAGTTGATACCATGAGGATAAGACTTTGAGATGTAAAGTGTATCACAGTATCGAATGACAGTATATTAAAGAGCTACAAAATAAAATGCAATGTTAATCCAGAGCAGGAATGCCCTTGCCAATTGACAGGAAGGGGAAATGAGTTGTGCCTAAGGATGATCAGGTTACCTTAGGGAGATATTTGATATGACCTTTAGAAAATGGACAGAAATATTAAAGTCAGGATCAGTTGAAAAAGAAAACGTATTTAAGAAAGATAAAAGAAAACTTAGGGTGAACATAACTGTTATATTAAGAATTGGTTATCATTTGGGAAGTAGATTCAACTTATTCTTCTTAGATCCCTGAAGGAAGAATTAAGAACAATGAACCAAGATTCCAAGAGCCAGATTTAAGCTTGCTAGAAGCATAGAGGAAGAAGTTTCCTTATTATCACAGCTATACAAAAGAGAAGCTGGTTTTTGGCTGGAAATGGGTTTTTGAGGTCTTCAAATACAACCTTGTTTCTGCATTTGTTGGGCATATTATGAATAATTATGTTGGGTATAAGATAGACAAGATAGTTTTAGAGGCCCCTTCCAAATCAGAAACTGTGATTAATCAAGGACACATCTGAGCAGAAATGGAAGTGAATCAATCATGTAGATGAAATGAGAAATGAACAGCCCAAAAGATGTAATAGTTTCTTGAAATATTAAAGAAGAATCAGAACAAGGACTCTAGCTTATTGAGTATTTTTTCTTTTTTTCCCAATTTATTTATTTTTAGTTTTCCACATTCATTGCCACAAAATTTTGAGTTCTAAATTTTCTCCCCATCTCTCCCCTACCCCCACACCAAAACAGCATACATTCTTATTACTCCTTCCCCTAATCTGCCCTCCCTTCTGTCATACCCCTCCCTTTCCTTATCCCCATCTTCTCTCTTTCCTTGTAGGGCAAGACAGATTTTTATACCACATTACCTGTATTTCTTATTTCCCAGTTACTTGCAAAAACAATTCTCAGTATTTGTTCTGAAAATTTTGAGTTCTAAATTCTTTCCCTTCCTCCCTCCCCACCCATCCCAGTGATAAGGCAAGCAAATCAACATAGGCTTTATGTGTGAGTTTTACTAAAGACTTCCTTAAGTCAAGTGAAAGAGCTTTCTCACAGACTTTTGACTTTTGTGAGTTAAGGAATCTAGGATCCATATCTGCTGCCAGTGGCATGGTGCCTTGAAGCCTGCTCCAGTCCTGTTTTTGCCATGGCATGGCCCATGCTGGGCTGTGCTCTGCTTGGCACCTGTGCAGGGCTGCCCTCCACTCTGCACCATGAGTATTTTTCCTTGAATGATCTATGGAATGACTTGGGTAAGAATCTTACAGGATGAAAGAGATGGAACCTAAAAGTATGTATCAGGGCATTTTGTGCAGTTTCTTATTTTGCTACATATTTTCAATAAAATCTTCAAGTGACAAGATTAATATTGGGGAAAATCCTCTAATGCCTTAATTTAGACATTTGTGATATTTGCTGCTTTTTATTGAACATTCAGAGTTTACAGAAAAGTGACAGGGTCTTGAAAGTCAAACCACTTATAGCACATCACCAGCTACTTCATAAATTACAGATATTATCCCTCAATCTCTTATTTAAATTTTACTTCTGTTAAGGGGATTCCAATATCTTTTCTTGTATGAATTTAAATTATACATGACATGGTCTATCTGCATTTATTCTTCCTAATTCAAAAATAATTTATTTACCTCCTCTACCCCAAAATACTTGATTTAACATTATTGACAGCCATCAAAGAGTTATGACTAGCTTCAGGATAATGTGGAGTTTTCACAATCCTGAACTCAATAACCTCCAGTAAGTGAGGTAATTAATCTTTCCAATACTTAAATTCATCCATTTCGAACCTAAGGCTAAAACATTTTTGTCATTATTTTAACCACTTTACCACAAGAGTGAAGATTGCATAGAGGAAGTTTCCAAATGGAAGGAATTTAAATTGAATTGTGCCTCTGACACCTTTAGAAATATCAAGAGACTCCAGAATTTACCAGATGATATGCCATGGACATGTGGTTCTGATGCCTTGGTTTTTCAAATGAAGACTATCTTCCAACCTGTAGACATAAAAATTTTGGTTTGTGGGTAAAGTCTTTATTGTGTGTGAAATGCTTATAAACTGATTCTGAAAAGTACAACATCTGAAATGACCTTATCAATATAGTAGCATTGTTCTTTTATCTGAAGCAGATTTATTCTTGATTTCTGATGTGAAGTGACTCAAGTTTTCCAAGCAGATTTCACAAAAGTACTTAATGGTTCCTAAAGATTTATTTGTCTAGCTCAAAGCACTAGTCTGCAAATTTTTAAGTTGGAGTTAGGTTGAATGAAATGTAGCAGTGAAATTTTTCAGCTACCTAAATTGGCTTATTTACTCATGGTTTTTACTTCATGAAATTTGTCTTCATAACATTTATGTCTCTCTTTATGCCCTTTTACTTAACACATAAGATGCATCTATGGACATGATACTTTTTTTTAAAATCTATGTTAAAGAATTTGACATAATAAATTCAGTCATCCTGAGATCATTTGTTTAGGGTGTGAAAGAAACTATATTATGAGTAAATTCAGTTCTCAAGATGAATAGAAAGCATAGCATTAATTTTAAGCCACAGATTTTCACAGACCTCAGTTGGAATGACACTAAGAAATATATGGCAGAATGACCACAAAAAGGGAAAAGAATAGGAAAAGAAAAAAATAAATTTTTGAGGCCATACACATATTTGGGGGTACAAAATTTTATCTTGTAATATGACTTATGTAATATGTAATTTGATAGAATTCAGGTTCTGCAGTTGTGAATTATACTGAAAGCTAGAAAAGGCAATAAATATCATTGATGATTACAATCTTATGATATTTTCACATAATATATTGCAAAAAAGAATTTCCTCAGAATAATTCTATAAGGTTGACAACAAAATATATTATTTTTTTAACATGAGGAAACTGTTGCTCACATAGGTTAAATGGCTTGTTCATTGTAAAAATGTCTAATAACTACTGGAGGCAAACCTTGAACAGAGGTCTTGGTATTCTGAGGCTATTGCTGTAATGTTACAATACTTCTCAAAGAGTTTCCAGCCTTTATCTATCTCAGAAAGCAGTATGCTAGTATAGAGATTTGTGTATAACTGCAGATATACAGAACAAACCTAACCAACTCTAATATTGATATGTAAAGACTGACAGTTTGCATAGGCCTACAGCTAGCTATTATTATAGCTGTGATGGGAGATGAATGTACATTTTTCACCTTCATCAAAGTATCAAGTTATCCCAGTGGATGACCCTAGCTTTTGGGATGAGAACTCACTTTTTGACAAAAACTGCTGGGAAATCTGGAAAATAATGTGGCAAAAACTCGGCATAGACCAATGTCTGACACTGCATACCAGAGTAAAGTAGGTGTAAAGGGTGATACGATAAACAAATCAGGGGAGCAAGGAATAGTTTATTTCTCAGATTTATGGAGAATTAATGAATTTATTACCAAACAGGAGATAGAGAGCATTATGAAATGCAAAACAGATAATTTTGATTACATTAAATTGGAAAGTTTTTGCACAAAGTCAATGCAACCAAGATTAGGAGGAAGGCAGAAAACTGGAAAAGAATCTTTACAGCTAGTGTCTGTGATAAAGATGTCATTTCTAAAATATATAGAGAACTCAGTCAAATTTTCAAGACTACAAGTCATTTCCCAATTGAGAAATTGTTAAAGGATATGAAAAGGCAGTTTTCAGTGAAAGAAATTAAAGCTATGTATAGTCATACAAAAAAAGTTCTAAATCACTATTGATTAGTGACATGAATCGAAACAACTCTGAGATACCACATCATACCCATTAGATTAGCTAAAATCATAAAACAGGGAAATAATATATGTTGGAGAAGGTGTGGGAGAATTGGAACACGAATTCATTGTTGGTGGAGCTGTGAGCTGATCCAATCATTCTGCAGAGCAATTTGGAACTATGCCCAAAGGGCTACAAAAATGTGCATACCCTTTGACCCAGCAATAAGTCTTTTAGGACTGTATCCCAAAGAGATCATAAAACTGGGAAAAGGACCCACATGTACAAAAATATTTATATTAGTTCTTTTTGTGGTGGTCAGAAACTGGAAATTGTGGGGTTGGCCATCAATTGCAGAATGAATGAACAAGTTGTAGTATGTGAATGTAATGGAATACTACTGTGTGCTATAAGAAAGGAGTAACACAACTTCAGAAAAACCTGGAAAGATTTTTATTAATCGATGCTGAGTGAAATGACCAGAACCAAGAGAACATTATCCGCAGGAAGAGACACAGCGTGCTAGGACTCTATCTGATAAATATTCCTTCACAGCAATGCGAGGACCTAAGATATTTCCAAAGGACTTATGATGTAAAACACCATCCACGTTCAGAGAATGTACTATAGAATCAGAATGCAGAATGAAGCAAACTTTGTTTTCTTTTTTGTTATGTTTTGTTCTGTTTTGTTTCTCATGGTTTCTCCCATTTGTTTTAATTCTTCTATGCAACATGACTAATGTGAAAATATGCTTAATGAGAATGTATGTGTAGAACCCACACACAATTACATGCCTTCTTGGGGAGGCAGTGGGGAGGGAGGAGGAGAAAATTTAAAACTTATGGAAGTCATTGTTGAAAACTGAAAACAAATAAATTGGTTATTAAAAAAAGACTTCTTAATATGGCTAGGTGAAGCTGAAGCCTGAATAACCAAAAGATCCAAAATAATTTGCCTTATAAAGTCACAAAGGTACTAAATGTCATTGTCAAGATTTAAATCCACATCTTTAGCCTACAGATCCACTATTCTTTCCAATGTAATGAGCTTACTCAATGTTTATCATAAATAAATTTGATATGTTGTTGTTCCAATCCCATTTACAATTTTAACATTGTTTTTCTACTATTTTGATGTTCTAAATTCTCCTCCTCTTTACTCCCTTCTCCTCTGTTGAGAAAGGAAAGCAATTTGATACAAGTTATTAAAAAAACAGAACAAAACAAATAAATACCCACACAAGAAAAATAAAGAAAAAAATATTTCAATCTGTATTCACACTCCATCAGTTCTTTCTCTGAAGACAAATGACATTTTCATCATAAATACTTCAGAATTTTCTTGGATCAAGTCATTCAAAGTAGATCATGCCTTTCTTCTGCCATCTTGGATCTGCCAGAAAAGCTGCCTTCCTGTTCAAGTTCCTTTGGCACACAGAAAGACTATAGATAGAAAATAGAAGAGGATTAATTACAAACGTTAGGGGAATATCTGTCTTCAGAGGTCAGGAAAATCATGACTAACCAATGAAGGATTCAGGAAAGAAGTGTTTACAAAAGAAAATTCAGAGAATCAACTTAATTTCATGAAAGAAACATTTATCAAGCATATTATATGTTCAAACAACTGTACTAGATCATAAAAATAAAAAGACAAAACAGTTTCTTTCCTCTGAATGATTAACATTATGTGTGTGTGTGTGTGTGTGTTTTTAATTCAAAAGATGAGAATTTTTCCAAAAAGGGGCGATGCTGGTCAATGTATTAAATATTTTCCAGATCTTTTTGACTTCAGGGTAATCTCTCTATCCTACTGCAGACATTACATTTCTCTGTTTTTAAACAAATATTATTTAACCATTCTGTGAAGTCACGCTATAACCAAGACCTGAGGATTCTAGGATTTCTGTCCCCTTACATACTTGTAATATGGCAGACATGGTACTCTTAGAAATTGAGGGGTTTTCCTCCTTCAATACAAGACAATCGTTCACTCTTAAATTTTTCTCAATGTTCATTGTGGTCAGTGTGTCAATTGCAGGCAAATACACAGTTTAGTAGAATATTGGATACACTATATATATATATATATATATATATATATATATATATATATATATATATATATATATATATATATGTGTGTGTGTGTGTGTGTGCGTGTGTGTGTGTGTGCGTGTGTGTGACTGTGTGTGTGTGTGTGTGATTCCCATTATATTAAACATTTATGTAGAGAGGGAATGTGCCTTACCGAGTGTATAGAGTGTTGAACTATGTGATTCTAGGCAATTTATTTAGCCTATCTGAGCCTAAATTTTTCACGTATAAAATAAGCATATAAAGAAGAAGATAGTCATGAAGCTCAAATCAAGCAAAATATGTGAACCATTTTGTGAATATTAAAGTTCTCTATTATTCTTACAGATCTACATTTAAATATTTTATTTCATACAAGATGATGTCTAACCTCTTTTTTTGATCATGGCTTTCAGGTAGTCCCATAATTTTTAAATTGTCTCTCCTGGATCTATTTCCCAGGTCAGTTGTTTTTCCAATGAGATATTTCACATCATCTTCCATTTTTTCATTCGTTTGGTTTTCTTTGGTGATTTCTTGGTTTCTCAGAAAGTCATTAGTCTCCATCTGTTCCACTCTAATCTTGAGAGAACTATTTTCTTCAGTGAGCTTTTGAACCTCTTTTTCCATTTGGCTAATTCTGCTTTTGAAAGCATTTTTCTCCTCCTTGGCTTTTTGAACCTCTTTTGCCAATTGAGTGAGCCTATTTTTCAAGGTGTTATTTTCTTCAGCATTTTTTTGGGTGTCCTTTACCAAGGTATTGACCCGTTTTTCATGCTTTTCTTGCATCTCTCTCATTTCTCTTCACAGTTTTTCCTCCACCTGTCTGACTTGATTTTCAAAATCCTTTTTGAGCTCTTCCATTCCCTGAGCCCATTGGATATCTATTTCGGATGTTTGGGATACAGAGGCCTTTACTTGTATGTCTTTCCCTGATGGTAAGCATTCTTCTTCCTCATCAGAAAGGAAAGGAGGAAATATCTATTCATCAAGAAAGTAACCTTCTATGGTCTTATTTTTTTACCTTTTCTGGGCATTTTCCCAGCCAGTTACTCGACTTCTGAGATTCCTCTCCACCCCAGCCTTGCCTTCAGATCTCCCCAGCTGGTGCTTGGGGTCTGAGATTCCAATGCTGCTCTGCAGCCTCAGGGCTTTCAGCATCAGGTGGGGCTGCTATTCAGGGTAAGATTAAATTCAGGTTCTCAGGTGGGGGCAGGGCTGCCTCCCAGGCTCAGTTCCCTCAGGGGCTTTATGCAGAGATCTTCAGTAATGGATATGAGGTCCTGTCTGTTCCAGGAGCCCCTGGCCACCACTACCTCTGCCACTGCTTCCCGAGGGGGCCTGTATTTTGGAGACACCCTCACTCCCCTCTCGGCCAGTTCAGAAGTCTCTCTCACTGACCTGTAGCTCCAGTGGGTGGAGGGACCTTCGTTGCCACCAGAGACTCTGTCGCTGTAACCTGCTAGGATCTGCTCCTCTCAGGGCCTTGCAGCCATGGCAGGGCTGGGCTCTGCTGTCTGGTGCACAATGGACCTTTGGTGACGTTTTTTCAGGGCTCTCTGGAATGGAAATCCCCCCACTATGCTGCTGCACGGCCTCCACCACTCCAGAACCTGCAGGGAGCTCCTTCCACAGGAAATTTATGGGTCGTGAGTTCGGAGCTAGCATGTGTGAATTTTTCTACTCCGCCATCTTGGCTCTTCCCCCTAAATATTTGATAAGATTACTAAATCAATGATCTAGAGCTAGAGGGAACTTCAGACATGATCTACTTTAGAGGCATGAAACCCTAACAAAACTACTAAGAATGGCCAACCTCAGATTCAAATGTATTCAGGAAATGACTCATAAAATAAACAAGAATGCATTAAAACAGAGATAATATTATGTTATGTTTTATTTATAAATCAATATGTCCGTGGCCAATTCCTACTTGAATTTCTTACTAATCTAGTGTAATGTTCTTATTTGAGAGATAAAGAAACTGAAAATCAAGAAAGTTAAGTGACTGATCCAAGATCATACATGTAATTTATATCAGAGGCAGGCTTTGAATCCCTATTCTCTGACTCTAAGTCTGGACCTCTCTTGACTATGTCAGATCTAGTGGACCACTGGAAAAAAAAACCTGATAAATATTCATGGAGTTCAGTAGGTATTGCCTGCTTGTATTTTATGGAATATCACTGGACATATCTATGATCTGACAGATGATAATTTTATTTGTAATCAGGAACAGACAAAACAACAGTCCTCAGATGTAACATTGCTTATAGAAAAAATTCCAAATTCCCTCCTAATGTAATCTCTAGGAATTTGCTGCAATGAAAAGCATGAGCTTCTTCTTTGAGGAATCCTGACCCCCCTAAATGTTAAGATGTTTCTTGGCCATATTTACAAATTGTTATTTCTCTAATCAAAAAATCATCACTGGATCCACAAAGAAAAATAAATTTTTAAAAGGCAATTTTCCACCCACCTTACCTTTATTTGTTGAATAAACAGAAAGTAAACCAAACTTACAGAGCATTTGCTGCTCCAGAGTACCTAAATAAAAGAGATACACAATATTATAAATAAGACAATTTTTTATAGGTTCATGGTGGAGTAAACACTATTTATGTTTTCCTCACCATTATTTGCCACAAGCAAACCACAGTAATACTTACATGAAAAATAATCCCAGGTGAGTCACTGGAAGTACTCTGGAGTCAAAAGTAGCAGGAGAGACTTCACATGAAAATATTTGTCACCTTTTTTAACATCTAATTATACCCTTTGTTGTCTATAGCTTGAACTGTTCATGAAGTCATGGTAGACTGGATGGATGGATGATTGAACAGATGTCCAGAAAGATCCATTCTGTGCTTCTCTAGCTTATGTTCAGTGAAAGGCAGTGAATTAATAAAATACTTCAAGAATTTATCTGTTCATCTGTTCTTAATAAAAATAAAGGATGATCAGAATTGAGCTCCATAGTTTGAGAAGTATTTCCCACCTCCTCCCAATTTTTTTTTACTTTTGCTAAACCCTTCAGAAGTTCAAAAGTAAACTAATGAGAAGATACAAAATAACCCTTTATGGATTATAGTAAGTCCTTTAAAATTATGCCTCTGTCTCCTCTGTCCACAGCCCTGGAAGATACTTGTTCTTATCTGACTAAAGATAAATCATCAACGTACTTGAGCATCCCACAGCTCCATCCTTCCATGTAAGTAATGAAATGATAAGTGATACTCAGTATAGTAGTAAGAAACTTGATGGTCCTCTTGTGTTTGGAGGAATAAATGTTTATGAAGCTCTCCTTACAAACCATGAAGGCATAACACATAATAGGCATAGAGCTCTTCTTGCTCTTGGTTTGTAATATTTTTAGTTGCAGGTGTTATTTAGGCAGAAATTAAAAGAGAGGTGGCACTTCCCTATCTCCCCATCATTTCAGGGACAAAAATTTGGGGCAGAGGACATAGTGTCTTTTTGCAAAAGTTTGGACTTCTTAATAATTTGGAGGATCTTGATGTCTCATTTACTACAGGTGCAAAGAAGGGCAAGAGAAAGGAATCATTCCAAGGAAATAACAAGATGAAATCTCCTGTAGAGTGGCTATTCGAAGCGATCTCTGTTATGAGGTGACTGACTCCCATTGTTGTGCTTCCTAGGGATCATCTGTGTTGGGTAATGGAGAGTTTAAGAAATGGTTTTACTGAGTTTCAATGGGAGAAAGTTTTATTACTCATCAGGCATAAGGAGGCTGAAATAAATATTTTTATATGCTGGCTGTATATCAGATAAAATGTTGAAACTATTTCCCTCTCAATATACAATTTTTAAAAGGTCAAGATGAGTAAAAAGGTAGATTGGGAAATTTAAAAATCCACATGTAAAAGGGACAAAGTTTGAAGCAGCAGCATGTAAACACAAGTATGATTACACATGTGGTTGTTTGGGAGTAAAGATAGTACAAAGAAAAAAATAGAAGTGATGTTGAGAAGCTCTCAAGAATGAAATTCTAATGATGCAAACATAAATATATTAGAAAGGGAAGAAACTATAACCAACACCAAAATATATGATGGAATGAGGGTCTTTCAGTGGAATAAAGTATATAGTAGTACCCTGTAATGCTAGTGTCAGAAGAGAAGAGGTATCTGACCACCAAACTGAATATCTACACAGCCGTTGTGCCAACATCATTGCTGTATACCTGTGAAACCTGAACAATATACTAGTGCTGTGCCAGGAAGCTGAATCACTTCCATTTGAGTCGTCTTAGGAAGATCCTGAAGATCACCTGGCAGGACAATGTAGCAGACACTGAAGTCTTTAATCAAAATAAATTGTGAAGCATTCAAACTTTTCTTTAGAGAGTACAACTCCAGTAGGCTAGCCACACTGTTTGAATGAAAAATATATGCTTCCCAAAAAAGAATGTTTTATGAAAAAGTCACACAGGGCAAGTGCTCACACGGGGGTCAGAAGAAGCGATACAAGGACACTCTCTTTTTTGTTTTTAATTGATTTATTTGACTTTTTAGATCCATTTTCACAAAATTTTGGGTTCCAAATTTTCTCCCCTTTTATCCCTTCCCCCCACCCCAATACAACGAGCAATCTAACTTTTCCTATCACCAATCTGCCCTCTCTTCCATCATCCCTCCTTTCTCTTGTCTCCAACTTCTCTTTTGTCCTGTAGGGCCAGATGACTATATTCCCCATTAACTGTATGTCTTATTTCCTAGTAGAAAGAACAATACTAAAGACTTGTTCCTAAAACTTTGAGTTCCAAATTCTCCCCATCCCTCCCTCCCCACCCATTCCCTTTGGGAAAGCAGGCAATTCAATATAGGCCCTATCTGTGTAGTTTTGCAAATGACTTCGATAATTGTCGTGTTGTGTAAGACTAACTGTGTTTCCCTCCATCCTATTCTGCCCCCCATTGTTTCTATTCTGTCTTTTGATCCTGTCCCTCCCCAAGAGTGCTGACTTCAAATTGCTCCCTCCTCCCATTGCCCTCCCTTCCCTCCCATCCCCCCCCTTGCTTATCTCCTTCTCCCCCACTTTCCTGTATTGTAAGATAGGTTTTCATACCAAAATGAGTGTGCATTTTACTCCTTCCTTTAGTCGAATGTGATGAGGGTAAACTTCTTGTTTTTTTTCTCAGCTCTCCTATTTTCCCACCACTAAAAAGTCTCCTGCTTGCCTCTAGAGTGATATATAATTTACCCGATTACATTTCACCCTCTTTCCTCCCACTACATTTCTCTCTCACCGTTTACCTTAATTTCTTTTAAGATATGGTCCCATCCTATTCAATTCACTCTGTGCTCTCTGTCTCTCTATGTGCGTGCATGTGTGTATGTGTGTGCGTGCACACGTGTACATGTGTGTGTGTGCATGTGTGTGTGTGTGTGTGTGTGTGTGGTCCCACCAACTACCCAGATACTGAAAAGTTTTAAGAGTTACAAATATTGTCTTTCCATGTAGGAATGTAAACAGTTCACTTTTGGTAAGCCCCTTATGACTTCTCTTTGCTGTTTACTTTTTCATGCTTCTTCTCATTCCTGTGTTTGAAAGTCAAATTTTCTTTTCAGCTCTGGTCTTTTCATCAAGAATGTTTGAAAGTCCTCTGTTTCATTGAGAGACCATATTTTCCCCTGAAGTATTACACTCAGTTTTGCTGGGTAGGTGATTCTTGGTTTGAGTCCTAGTTCCTTTGACTTCTGGAATATCCTATTCCACGCCCTTTGATTCCTTACTGTAGAAGCTGCTAGATCTTGAGTTATCCTGATTGTATTTCCACAATACTGGAATTGTTTCTTTCTAGCTGCTTGCAATATTTTCTCCTTGAGCTGGGAACTCTGGAATTTGGCCACAATGTTGCTAGGAGTTTCTCTTTTTGGATCTCTTTCAGGTGGTGATCGATGGATTCTTTCGATACTTATTTTGCCCTCTGTTTGTAGAATATCAGGACAGTTTTCCTCAATAATTTCTTGGAAGATGATGTCTAGGCTCTTTTTTTGATCATGACTTTCAGGTAGTCCCATAATTTTTAAATTATCTCTCCTGGATCTATTTTCCAGGTCAGTTGTTTTCCAATGAGATATTTCACATTATCTTCCATTTTTTCATTCTTTTGGTTTTGTTTGGTGATTTCTTGGTTTCTCAGAAAGTCATTAGACTCCATCTATTCCATTCTAATTTTGAGAGAACTATTCTCTTCAGTGAGCTTTTGAACCTCTTTTTCCATTTGGCTAATTCTGCTTTTGAAAGCATTCTTCTCTTCATTGGCTTTTTGAACCTCTTTTGCCAATTGAGTGAGGCTATTTTTCAAGGTGTTATTTTCTTCAGCATTTTTTGGGGTCTCCTTTAGCAAGGTATTGACCCGTTTTTCATGCTTTTCTTGCATCTCTCTCATTTCTCTTCCCAGTTTTTCCTCCACCTGTCTAACTTGATTTTCAAAATCCTTTTTGAGCTCTTCCATGGCCTGAGCCCACCAGACATCCACCTGGGATGTCTGGGATACAGAGACCTCGACCTCCACGTCTTTCCCTGATGGTAAGAATAGTTCCTCATCATCACAATTGAAAGGCAGGAACATCTGTACCCCCTCAAAGTAGCTCTCTATAGTCTTATTTTTCTTCCCTTTTCTAGGCATTTTCCCAGCCAGTTACTTGACTTCTGAGATTCCTGTCCACCCCTGCCTAAATCCGCCCAGCTAGTGCTTGGTGTAATGGGCTTTCCAGGGCAGGCACGCCTGCTATTCAATGTGAGCTTAAGTTTTGCTGCTGGGGTGGGGGCAGGGCCGCCTCCCAAGCTCAGTTCCCTCAGGGGATTTATGCAGAGACCTTCTGTAATGACCCTGAACTTCTTCCTGCCTGCTCAGGGAGTTCTGGGCCACTGCTGCCTCTTCCGCTGCCTCTGCTGCTCCCTCTGCAGCTTCCTCCCGAGGGAGCCTGAGCCATGGAGACACCCCACTCTCCTCTCGGCCAGCCCACACGTCTCTCTCACTGACCTGTAGCATCTGTGAGCGGAGGGAACTTCCCGGCCGCTGGAGTTTCCGTCCCTGAAACCTGCTTGGATCTGCTCCTCTGTTGCCACCTGGCCATGGAAGCTCAGGGGTGTGCTCTGCTTTCTGGGGTGCAACAGACCCTGGGGATGGCTCTCCAGGGCTCTCTGGAACGGAAATCTTTTCCACTGTGTTTCTGCGCACCTTGCAGTGATCCAGAATTTGTGGGGAGTTCTTCTTGCAGGAAATATATTGGCTGTGGGTTCAGAGCTAACATACATGAGTCTTTCTACTCTGCCATCTTGGCTCCACCCCCACAAGGACACTTTCAAGGTCACTCTTAAAACTTTGGAATTGATTGTGTGACACGGGAGACACTGGCACAGGACCACTCAGCATGGCATGCCCACATTAGAGAAGGTGGTGTGCTCTATGAGCAAAGCAGAGTTGAAACAGCTCTAAGGAAACACAAGATGTGCAAATTTAAAGAATCCATCCCAAATGCTCACATGGACTATTTGTGTGCAATCTGTGGTAGAACACTTCGAGCTTGAATTGGTCTGATAGCTACAGTTGGACACACTGAAACTTGACTCTAGCAGAGTGATGTCATTTTGTTTCTCTTCAAGAATGAGTAACAACCAACCAACCAGTATCAGGAAGGTTAAAAGAATATTAGAAGCTCATGTATGAGTAAGCACACACACACATACACACACACACAAATATGAGATAGAGAGAGACAAAGACAGACAGAGACAGAGAGACAGAGAGAGAGTGAGAGAGAGAAACATAGAAACACAGAAACACACAAATGAAGTTTAAGGATGATATTAAGATTCCTTCCTGCTGTCTTCTCTCCCACATTTCTCTCTTTCTACCCCCATTTCTGAATTTTCTCTATTCCATCTTTCATTTTAATCTATAAAAATACAGTATCTAGCATGAGTACAAAATATTCACTTTTAATCATTTATTAGGTTGTATTACTTTGGAATTCTTTTTTTTATCTTCTGTCAGTCTCAGGGCAAATCGCTTATAGACACTTTCTCCCAACCACCATCACCTCTTGTTCTCTTATAAAGCAATAGTGACAGAAGTTTTCCACTATTTTCTTCTATAACATTTTGTAATTGTTCTATAGTCTAAGCCGTCATTATTCCTGACTCTCTTTCTCTCTTTTTGACATGGATACTGATCTTTTTTCTTAACTTGACAAGTTTCTGGATTTGTTAGGCCTCCCTGTTTTAGCAATTAATTTGTTTGTATTGGTTAAATTTCTGTAGGAAATGGTAAAAGTCTATTTTGTTTATTTGTCTTCTATCCAACTGTTTGAGGTGGGGGGGTAAAGAGATTGACATTCCAGGGTGAAGCTACTAAAATTATATGTAGTACAGTGTGTTCCTTTTTTTCTGTTTCAGTGTAAAATTTTACCTTTGTTCTACAGTTTTATTATCTATCTGTACATAAACAATTGATTCAGAAATGACTCTCATATTAGCAACCAGTCTTTTCCTATCTACTGAACTGAGTTTAAGTTTTGTTTTCCTGAAATTGTTTCATGTTAACCATGTCCATAGTCTTGCAAATAATAGTATGTAAAGAATTCAACAATTTCCTTTCAAACTATATTTTCAGCATATTTTGCCATATTTTGTTATAAACTTTACTCTGAAATCACTAAGCTTCAATTTTATGTACTATCTTGATTTGAAAGATTTTGTCAACCTGTTTGGTTAAATTTCACTATTTTTTTTATTCCTCTTCAAAAGACGTCAGGATACAAGCTACAGTTATCTGCAGCTTTCTTTATCTTACTGTCCTCTAAATCACTGAAAAGTTAACTGTGTCATGGGTTATAGACATGTTTTGTAGATCATGTAGATTTCTAATTGGAAGAGACCTTCCAGGCTTTTGGGTGAACATTTTCATTTTAATGATGAGACAGTTGAGCCAGTGATATCAAATAATCTGACTGAGACCACATAGATAGGAATAATCTGAGGTTGGATTCAAATTCAGGTCTAACTTGAAGTTGAATGTTGTCTGCAATAATTCATAATGTTTCTGATCAAAGTATCACCCATGAAGAAGCTATCTTGTATTCATTGAAGTAGTATGAAAAAGGAAAGAAGGAAATGTAGAGAGACAAGAACAGAAAATAGGAAGAAAATAAAAGATCATGGGACGTATTTGGTTAGGTGAAAAGAAGGTTGTGTAGTGAGTTAAAGGTTACAAAATTCTGTTCTGGTTCCTGACTTCCATACACTTGCCTGATTATTGTTGTCTTTATATTATGGGTACAGTATTCCCAGTTCCCAAGTTCCAGGTTTCCTCAATTAAGCATTGAAAAAGGAATTTGGACTGGCAATTGAGAAAGTCACTTATGAGAGATTGGGGTGACTCCCCATTTGTTTATAGCCTTTGGTTTTCTGTGGATACGTCTGAAAGCTAATGCTAATTTTTCACACCAAAGCAAGTATCGTTAACAAGGTCAATTTCCAATGAAACAAAACAAGATTATCTATTATTTTGGGACTGGCAGTACTATTGTCCTTTATTAGCATGAAAAAAATCTTTTTTTTTCTTTAATCAGCTAACTCATTTTTGCCAAATAATAATTCCCAAAGTCTTTATCATCCCTATAAAAATGTAATGTTTCTTCACAGCCAGAGTAAATGTTGTTTATCTCTTGCAAAAGGTATGGAATAATATGGTTTAGAAAGTCATCTAAGAGATTAGCAACAACCACGATATTTTGCCAATGATGAAACTAAGTCTCAAAGAAGTAAAATATCTGACTTGAGGTTACAGAAATAATAAAGCAGCATAACTGAGAAAATGGAACTCCAAATCCAGTGCTCTTTCTACCTCAGACAGTACCGGCATATAGGCCATTACTGTCAAAGAAATGATACCTTATTGATCAACGTTCTGGTAAAAAAGCCTCTCTGTTCTTAGATTGGTTGGTTCTGTAAACAGATTGCATACTCTATAACCTTTACTCTTTCACTTCTTGTCATTCTCTCCCTGTCTACTGGTTCCTTCCTTATTGCCTGCAAAGATGCCAATGTCCCCCCAATCTTGAAAAAAAAAATCCTCACTTGAGCCTTTTATCTTTGTTAATTATCATCCTATATCTTTTCTGCCATTTGTAACTGAACTCCACAAAAAAGGATATCTACCAAAGAAAGCCATAAAGTGGAGAAAAGGCAAGATCTTACCTTAGCTCTCCCAAATTCCCCTCCAAACAATTTTTACATAATGTCACAAAATGCATTCTGGAATGACAGATCCCACAAAATGTTGGGATAGAATAATTTTACAGCTTAAGACAACTTTGAAGGCTGAAATAAAAGGTTTGTACGCTGGGGTGAAAGTGGAGTACAATCCAGCCCAGGGAACACCCATTAAGCCAGCAGTAGGTTTTAAAAGCATTTGAACCAGTAACAGCTGCTTTTAGAGGTCTCAGTCCACAGTCAGTAAAGGGGTCAAACATTTGGTCAGAAGGAGATGACAGGGGTTTATTTGCTGTCACTGAGTGCAGGACTCTATTCCATTGGCCATAGGTGGATTCAGGTCAAAGACTTGGGTAACAGTCCCAAGGTGAAGAGGAGAATTAGCACAACCTAGCTTGTGGCCACAAAGGAGTGAGTACCTTGGTCACAGTTCCAGGACAGTAAAGAGTGCTTGTGGTGTCTCACTGACCATAGATGACCAGTTATGAGAATGGTAAATAAGTCTCTGCTTAGATTATATCACCTTGAAAGAAATGAAAATTTGCAGACACCCAGAATTACCTCTGAAAACAGCAGCACAAAAAATCCTGAAGTCTGGGACAATGTCTTCCCACTGCAGGAGGAGAGCCCAACTTTAATATAAAGTTAAAAGTCAAGAAATAGGCAGGGAAAATGAATGGACAACGACAAAAGAACCTAACCACAGAAAGTTGCTATGGTGAAAAGGGAGATCAAAAGACGACAAAAAGGTCAAAGCTGCTATATCCAAAGCCTCAAAGGAAAAATGTTAATTCATCTCAGGCCCAAAAAGAATTCCTGAAAAAGTTGTAAAATGATTTTAAAAGTTAAATGAAAGAGCTAGAGGAATAATTGGCAAAAAAAAATTAGAGTGATTCAAGAAAATAATGAACACAGAGTCAACAGTTTGCTAAAGGAGGCACAAGAGATTGTGATAATTTCTTGAATGATGATGTGTAGGTTCTTTTCTTAAGCTCAAGGCTGTAAGATAGTACAATAATTTTCAAATTTTGCCTCCTCAATCTATTTTGTAGGTCAGTTGTTTTTCCAATGAGATATTTAACTTCCCTCTCCCATGTTTTTCAGTCCTTTGATTTTGTTTCATTGTTTCTTGATATTTCTTGGAATCATTAGCTTCAATTTGCCCAATTTTAATTTTTAAAGAACTTTTTCTTCAGTTAGTATTTGAGCCTCCTCTTACATTCACCATATTCTTCTTTTTAAGAAGTTGTTTTCTTCAGGGAATTTTTGCATTTCTCTAATCATTTATTCAATTCTATTTGTTAAGGTGTTATTTTTTTCTGTTTTCTTTCACAACATAACTGTATGAAAACATATTTTGCATGATTACAAATGTGCAATCAGTATCAAATTCCTTGCCTTCTCAATGAAGGAAGAGACAACAATGAGGAGGAGAGAATTTGGAACTCAAAAAAAAATGCTAAAATTGTTTTTACATGTTAAGTGGAAATAATAAAATTTTAATTTTAAGAAAGGATGTCTAAAATAAGTTCCTTCATTTTCTCTGACCTCATTCTCTATCTAATACCTAAAATCAAGTTTATGGTATTATTATTCCAGCTGAATTGTTCTCTCCAAAGTTTCTAATAATCTCTAAATTGCCAGATTCAATGATCTTTTCTCAGTCCATATTCTCTTTGACCTATCTACTATTTTTGAAACTTTTGATGACTCTCTGCTTGATATCCTCTTCTTTCTAGGCTTTTGGGACACCACTCTCTCCTGGTTCTCCAACATATGTGATTGTTCCTTCTCTGATATCATTTACTGGATTCTAATGTGGATAATAGTCTCTAATTGCAAATGTCCTTCAGAATTATGTCATGGCCCTCTTCTCTCTCTAAAATTTACCTATTCTGCTCCAAAATCTCTGCTGATCTCTAATTTCATATTTCCAGTTCCCTTTCAAAAGCCTTAGAATGGATTCCAGTAGATATCTTAAACTCAACATGTCTGAAATTCGGCTTATTATCTTTTCCATTAAATACTCAACTTCACTGTTACTGTAGATATCCATACCATCCTTCCAGGCTCTCAGGGTTAAAGAGCTAAAGTATTTGGAAACTTCTCCTTCATCTTCTCCCCACCCTAAAAAATAACACAACAAAAGTAAGCACTTAAAATATTTAGATTATTATGTTTGCCATACTCTGGACATATGCACTTTAAAATAATATGACTAGGAAAGTTCAAAAACTGAAAATTTTTTTTTGGCAAAGTTGGATTAAAGATGTAATTACAAGGTTTCAATATGACAGCTAAACCAACTACAAAGATTATAGAAAAGAGCCACTGCACATGCTCAAAAAATGGCTTCTACCTTGAAATCCTTCAGCCATTCCAAAGCTATTTTTTTATTTATAACTTATTAAATGGTCGTTTATATGAAAGACTTAATCCCCTATAAAACTACATTTCAGAAATCAGTCAGTTGTGAAAATGCTTGGAAACAAAGGTGACACGTTGATTACTTTTCCCATTACTCTGCCAACTAAATAATGAAGTCTATTATTTTAATGAATATTCTTGGGATTGAATAAGGATTTGCTTTCTATTTGCAGGGGTACACTAATTCATTTAAATATTAAGTTTTCTATCTATAATTTATAGAGATAAATCAGAATATTTCAAGATAGAGATTCCTTTGTAAAACAAATTATTATTAGTAGTTCAAGGATTTCCCTTTTATGTCTTTGATCGCTTACTTTTTACTTCCTCAATTTACTTCTGACCACTAAATCCTTTGTCCCTGCCCTGCCCCCTTTCATCTCATTATTTCACCTGATTTTTTTTTCCTGATCGAAGCACTAACTCTGCTTCTTGAAATCACTAACTTCCTTCAAAATTCAGGTCAGAAAGCATCTTTGAGAATCCAACCCACACATTTTAGAAGAGTTGTTTACAGACAAAAGATCTCAATGATCAAAAAGCGAGAATATTTATGACAAATTGCACAATCTGTGTAGCATTATCTCCTACATTTTTATGTGCATGGATCTTAGAATCATGCCTCTATCTCTGGGAATAAGTTCATCTTAGATAAAAGTCAACCCTTTAAGGAAATTAGATTCACTCTAGTCCTCTAACATAGCTGATTTTCTGAATTTAGATATTATTTAGTCGGAGGTTCTTAACACTTTTTCGTGTAATGTACCCATTTTTGTCTCATGAAAACTACAAACTCCACAGAATATTTCATAATTGAAATGTTAAATTTTAATTAGAGATTAATTAGACTAAAGATGTATTCCCCCACACACACACAGGTTCATGGACCCCTTGAAATCTATACATGGAACCTGCAGGACTCTGGGATAAGAACCCCTTATCTGATTCAATGTTTTCCTTTAATCAAAAGGAAACAAAGAAATAAAGCAATTTCCTCAAAGACTTGCACATCTGTGCATGTGTGCATACACACACACACACACACACACACACACACACACTCACACAGTAGAGCAAGTACTTGAAACTAGGTAGTTTTCATTCCTACCCTAGTCACTTTCCAGTACCCACACTGCTTTCTCTTACCTAAGGAACTTCTTTGAATGAAGAGGAAGTCAAAAGATTTGAGGCCTGCATACTTATTGCTGTGTCTCATTTTTTAGCTATTCCACATGCACTCATGGAAAGAAGTGAGTCTAGGATGAAATAAAGGGCTTCTGGGTAATTCGTACATATCAGTTCCTTCTTTTTTTAAAGGGATCATAAAGAGAAGGCCAGTGAGGGACGCACTTTTTAAAATGAGAATTAAGTCAACTAGTGCCCCCTCAATTCCCCACCAAATGTAATATCAATGTATCAAATGAGGTTCAGAGATAAAATCATGGTACATCTCTCTAAATGGCATGAATACATCTTTACTTATTCACTTATCCCATTAGCAAAAAAGAGATTATGATTCACACCTTAATTCTAATACAAATTTACATTTTTATACAATCATTTTATCCACAAAGATAAATCCTAGCACAGCCTAACATCCAACAGGTGGTACAGGTTTGATTTAAAAAAAAATGCTTACTCTCTAGAATTATGAAATTCCATCTAGCATTTGAGTACCCTACTCTCCCAAATCACATTCTCTTTGACCTTCTGCAAGTATTGATATTCAAGATATGTACATTACATATTTCATACTATGATCTTTATGTGTAGGAACTTAGAATTCAATTAAAGCTAAAAATCCATTTAACACACTCAACTTACTATTAATCATTGACCAATTGTTTTCTTTGCAATTGCCTTCTATATTACCAGCTTTCCAATTTGATATCTAATTTACTGGAGATCACTTTTGCTCTACGTAAGGAATTTTTGCCGCAACTAATTAATATTCCTTCTAAGATCTGGTCCCCCCTCTCACCCACAAAAAATAATGGCAATTTATGGTGTATTCAATGTGAACATTTTCCAGAATGCAGCCCTGGGTCATAGACTGATATAATAGTAAGAAAGTCTGGTGGATAAAAATAACACTCTCAGATGGTTACCCTCGAGCAGGAAGGATAAAAGTGACTTGAAGTAGCAAATAATGTAGAATTCATTCAGATTGCTAATTTTATCTCCACAATACAATGATCCTTGAAAGACTAAAATGTATTTTTAAGGATTTTTGTTGCCCAGGGTTTTTATCACTTTAGAAATAAGGCTCAGAAATCTGATTTTTTTTTAAGATTAGAAACCCCTCCCCTTAGTCATTGTAAAAAATTTATTTATTTTAGTCTTCAACATTTATCTCCTCAAGATTTTAGTTCCCTATCTCTCCCCTCCTCATTCCAAGATGGCATACATTCTGATTATCCCTTCCCCCAGTCTACCCTACCCTTTATCATTCTCCTTCCCCTTTTCTCCCCCTTACCCTTACTTTCTTGTAGGGTAAGATACATTTCTATACCCCACTACCTGTACATCTTATTTCCCAGTTGCATGTAAAAATAATTTTAACATTTTTTTTAAACTTTGAGTTCTAGAGTCTCTCTTTTCTTCCCTCTCCACCCACCCTCATTGAGAAAGTAATCAATTCAATATAGGTTATACGTAAGAATGGACATTTCAATGGAAAAGTGAAAGGGAGATTTTTTAAATGGGGGAGAGTATATCAGAATGTGGGACAGGAAAGTGGGTAAAGAGTAAGGACTTCCTTGAGAAATCATAGGAATTAAGATTTTGCTTATGCTTCCTTCTTCTCTCCCTTTCTCTTCCTTCTTCCCTTCCTTCCATACTTCTGTCTTTCTTTATCTTTCTTCCTCTATTCACATGTATGATTTAACACATGTTGGAAACATCTGATATGAAAATTCTTTCTAGCAGTTTAGAAAAGCAACTATTCTTCAACATCATATTAAAAGGTTTTCTGATCCACTGAAATGTTTTGTTGATGAAGGTCACACATGTCAAATGCAGTACTTAAACTAAGATCTTCCTAACATCCTGACTGAGAGATATTTTATCTAAAACATCAATCTGCCCTGTTATTCAATTTTTTTTCTAGTTCAAATATCTATAAGTCTGAGAAGCACTATATGAATCTTTTTCAGACATACACTTTAACTTGGATGAATCATGAAAGAGAGAGAGAGAGAGAGAGAGAGAGAGAGAGAGAGAGAGAGAGAGAGAGAGAGAGAAAGAAAGAAAGAAAGAAAGAAAGAAAGAAAGAAAGAAAGAAAGAAAGAAAGAAAGAAAGAAAGAAAGAAAGAAAGAAAGAAAGAAATGGAGAGAGAGAAAGGACAAAGGGGGAATTGGGAAGGAAATTATATGGTTCTTATAGCAAATATTAGTCTGGATGTTAGGAGAGCCTACTCATCACATCCATCACTGTCCAGTCATACATCTTGACTTATCAATACATACGGATTTGAACATGCTATTTAGCTTGTGATTGAAGACTGTCAGAATTTAATGACAGAATCACAGATTATATGAGTTTGAAATGAACTCCATGACCATTTAGACTAACCTATGCACAAAAGAAATCTCTGTTATTATGTATGGTACAAAGGTGGCCATTCAACATGTGCTTGAAGATGTCAAATGGAAGTCAACCCATCACTTCTTAATTCAGTTCATTCCATTTGGTGGTATATTGAATTGTTAGCAAAGAGGTTAAATCGCTTGCTTTTCCACTTCATACATTGTTCCTATTTTTGGGGTAACTTTTTGGGGTGGATAAAATTAAGTTGCTTCCCTTTCCCTTTAGATCATTGAAGATATTATTCTTCTAACCATGATGTTTTATTTTTTTTTCCTTCAAAATCAGGACCACATCTTTCAACAGACCCCTGTATGTCATAACTTCAAAGCTATTCACCATCTCTATTGCCCTCCTCTGGATACTTTTCTGCTTGTTAATATACTCCTTAAAATATGACGCTCAGAACTCAATTAAATTCTCTATTCGAGAGTGTCTTCCAACTAAGTTCTTGGAAGACATGCCACTCAAGTACTCATCAGCTGTTTTGGGCGGCTACATTACATTGCTACTTAATATTATATATGTGGTCCATTAAAATCCCCAGAACTGGTGGACAGTGTGCTCTTGCCCATTAGCTCCAGTCCTGCCACTGTCGCTGCTGCCACCAACATGTCCAGGTACTTGTGCCTACCCAACACGTCCCTTTTCTTAAGGAATGTGGTTGATGATACCAGGTGTATGTCTGAAGACTTGTGCTGGGAATTTGGTCATTATGGTCCCAGAGTTGATGTGTACATGCCACTTGAGTTCTACACTTGTTATCCAAGAGGATTTGTTTACATTCACTTTGAGGATGTTTGTGATGCTGAAGATGCCCTGTATAATCTGGACCAAAAATGGATTTGAGGACATCAAATTGAAATCCACTTTGCACAAGGGGATCATAAAACATCAAATCAAATGAAAGCCAAGGAAGGGAGAAATGTATACAGCTCTTCTCGCTATGATGACTATGACAGGTACAGGGGATCCAGAAGCCAAAGTTGGGAAAGGAGGAAGTCTAGGAGTCTTCTTTGAATTACAACTACAGAAGATCTTATAGTCCTAGAAACAGTAGACCTACTGGAAGACCACACCGTGGCAGAAGACATTCAGACTATGATAGTTTCAAACACTGAAACTGGTCTTTTTCAAAGTCTAAATCCAATTCAAGATCATGATCCAAGTCCCAGTCCAAGAAATAAATGTTCTAGGTCTGCATCTCATGCCAAAACTAGAGGCAGTTCTAAAACAGATTCCTAAATGCATTATAAGTCAGGCCCAAGATACCTAAAGGAATCAAGGAAAAAAGAACCAGCCAGATCCAAATTCCAGCCAAGATCACAGTCTAGATCAAGTTCAATATGTACATTGAGGTCCTGGACTAGTCAACGGTCCAGTGACCACTAACAGCATAATTACAATGTTTTTAGGTATATATCATCCATTTACTCATAGTTCAGTTTGCTAAATTATCAGGAATATATTATTGCAGTAATGCTTAAAAAAAAGGAAAAAACCCTGCCTCCAAAAAAAAAAAAAAACAAAAAAACTCTTTTACTTTTGTCAGTTTTTCCTGTAGCAGACAATGGTTATTACAATTAAAATGATATACTGTTGAGAATTCACTCTTAAGAATCTAGTGTATTAAATATCATGGGCAGCTACCAGCTGATTGTGATGTCTCTGTATATTTTTGTAAAGATTCTCTTTTTCTATTAGTAAAATTGAAATATTGGTAAAAAGGTGTTAATTGACCATAATTTGCAAGATTGTCCCATTAGAAATAAAGTTCGTATCCATGAAGCAAAAATGGTATCAATTTGACAGAACAATTGTTTTAAGCTAGAAAGTTAGGTGATTGTTCCTTAAAATATTGTGAAACAAAATGAAAAACTAGCCACAGTATAACACTGACTGCTATGGCATTTCAGGTTTACAGTGGACCTGGGGTAGGGAAAAAGTTGTGTTTTTGACACTTCTGTGGCTACATGGAGCAGTGTGGTGTTAAGATTTCTTGCCAACTGAACCATCTCAGATACATGGTACCCACAGAAGAGGAGATGGATAGGGAGTCTTCAGGGAGCTTGAATGCTATGTTGTTGACTAGAGTAGAAACTACTTTTGCCTGGTCTCTGAATATTTTGAAAAATGAAAACATCTGTAATGTTAGCTAAAATTTGAGGTCATAATAGCAGCAGAAATATTTTTAAGAAAAATGTGTGCTGTTTTTGTAGGTATTCTGAATTTTAGAGAGCTGTTAATCATAAAATTGCTTAGTTTTCTTACTTCTGTTAGAGGCATGGAAATTGTTTCTAAGTAGGTTTTGTTTGTGTGTGTATATGTGTGTGTGTGCACAGTGTTTAAGAAGTCAATTTTGATGCCAATGGCCTTCAGTTGTTGTGTTTGTTTGTATCAGAATCTGCCTATCCCTTCCTGAGGGATGCTTTCCTCTTTATACCTGTTTATTTAGTGAGGCAAGTTTCACTGATAACACCCTTAAGACCGAATGTTATTTTGGTGCCATAAAATGGAAAATAGAGACAAGGGAGACTCTAGATGGAAGCGAGAGTTGCATTTCCAGGTTTTGTGAACATGGTATTGGACCATCATGTTATGTCAAGTATTTCTCTGAAAGACAAGTCATTTTGTTTTTCTTTTTTTCAAACAAAAGTAGCTTTTGACAAGGTCCAACCTCATTTCAGTACAAGAGCTAGCATCAGTACAGTGCTTGTTAAATATAAGCATAGAGATGCTGGTGGGGAAAAGTTTCCTTTTAGAGACCTTCATAATATTCTATCTTAGTTTTAGTTATCTAGGCCAGGCTTGTAAAAAAAGCAAACAAACAAAGGATAGTTTTAAAATATTGTTTGTGGAACATTCTTAAAGCATTGATTCTAGAACCTTTGTATATTTCATAGTCTTCCTAACTTTTATTTCTTTACTGTTTGCAGTTAATGTTCATGTTCTGCTGTGCAATCACTTCTATGCACGCTTCTTTAATTTTGTAGACTTTCCTGGATGTTTACTATCAAAACAATAATAAAGTCTATTTAAAACTGTAGCAATAGCTGGCAGTTCTAGCAAAGAGGAAAGTTTTGGGGTTAAACTTTGTATTTTCTTTCTTATAGAAGCTTCTATAAAGGTATTTTTATATGTTCTTTTTAAACAAATATTGTGTATAACTTTAAAAAACATCTGTTTGGATCAAAACAAAGAGACTCAGCTTATTTTCTGCTTGCTGTAAATTAAGCAAACATGCTATAATGAAAACAAAATGAAGGACAAAAAAATATCCCCAGAACCACAGCAGAACAGCTTCTGCCTAATCATGCTTTTCTTAATTTTATGCTGGAATATATGGGATGTTCAGAGAGGACTAGCACTTCTGGTATAAGGTCTTGCCAAGTCCTTTTCAGGGACACTCATTCACCTTTGGTGTCTACCTTTCATCCAACTCTCATCTGCGACTCCAAGAAACTATAATATATGCAGCAGTCACACTCAAGCAAAACTGTCTCAGCAGATGGGCTAAACCAGGTTGAGTGTAGTCAACAGGCTTCAAACCCATTGGCGAGCTAGCAGGGTTCCCAGTGGAATGGGTAGATGAGAACAATTTGTTCCCACAGCCATGAAGACTGATTAAGCAGGTTTCTTAGCATGCTGTTTGGTCAGACATCAAAGATGCTGAAGTCATCCATTGTTCCCAGGTCATCAGAGGTTGTTTTTCTGCTGGACTTTGACAACTCTGAAAATATAGTTATGTTGATGACTGATTAACTCTGCAATAGTTAAATCTAATTTATGTGCAGATCCAGACATCATCCTATAACCCTCTATGAAACAAAGGGTGTAACAACAACTTTATATTGAAATTTACTTTTTTTTATATTCAAGGACAGTATTGAAGTATCTTTATCTCTACTCAATTTTATATTATCAGGTTAATCTAATACTGTAGCCTTTTTTTTTTATAAGATGACTCTGTCATCTAACATGTTAGTTACCAGTTTTTGTGGCATCTGCAAATTGGATGTACATAGCCTCTATAAATTTATCTAAATCATTAAAAATTTAAGCAGCATAGATTCAAACATAGATCTCTGGGCTACTATACTACATGCCACCTGCTATGCTGACATTCATCCATTAACAATTTCTCTGATTTTGGTCATCTAATATGTTCTGAATTCATCTGATTTTATTGTCATCTGATCTATACGTCATCTTATTTTCTATAAGAATTATACACAATACTTTATCAAAAACTCTGCTAAAATTGAGGTAAACTATATAATTGCACCTCCTTTATCTAATTGTTTAGTAATCCTTTAAAAGATTAGATTACTCTGGCATGATGTCTCTGATAAAATAATGCTGGCTTTTTTGAATGACTTTTCCTTTCTGAACGTTCAACAATCATCTCTTTAATGATCCAGTCTAGAATTTTCACATATGTTGAAGTAAGATTACTAGGTCATAGCCTAGAGCCTATTTCCTCTTTTATGGGCTTAGAATATCTCTAACAGTCTGAGAAATTGCATCTGCCATTTTATTTTTGAGGATCTGAGGATGTAGATCATCTGGGTAAGGTGAATTGAATTCATCAAGATCAGTTGCTTTTTAAATATACCCTTATGTCTCTTGTTTTAAACTCTCTTAGTCACTATTTTTTCATCATTTCTAGTGAAAATGTCATTCTCCTTTGCATTGATTTAAACAGAAAATGAAACAAAGAATCTACCTTTTCTCTTTCCCTTTTTATCATTGCATCCATCCCAATCAGAAAGATTTTAAATTCTCTGATCCTATTTCTTCTTCCAATATAGATAGCAAAACAAAGAAAAAATGCTCATTTTGTTTTCCTTAGCTTCCCTCACCAACTTCAGCTTATTTTGAAGCTTACATTTTTCACACTATTTTTATAGGACACTGTAAATTTCTTATAAGGCATCTTCTGTGACCCTGATTTATTTCCATCTTCTGCACATTAAAAAACATAATGTTTTGGTGAATTTCCTATGAATCCACATTTGTTTCTTCAGACAAATTCTATTTTTCTCTCTTCATTGAAATTATTTCCATTTGCATCTTTGGAATTTTATTCTTGGACATCTCCCATCCCTCCTAATCTTACTTCCTCTGATGCATCTTAGTCCTGAGGATCCTTTGAACTTTCCTCTGAAATCATTAAAATGTGCTTTTAAAAAATATAGGTGCAAATCATGTTATCCCAAGATTTTCTCCTCTTCTATATCACATATTTTTGGATAGAGTAAGCATACCCTTCCAATGTTCCTTTCATTTCTATTCCATTAATAATTTCTCATTTTTAGTAAAAATCTGATCCAGAATAGAATCCCTCCCCCCATTGTTATTTCCTCCAAATTTTGAAAGACGCAATTACCCCTGTTAAAGGGACAGAGGAGAGAGACAGAGATGGTCAAAGAAAAATACGGAAATACAAAGACAGAGAAAGAGAGACAAAGTAGATGAATGATGTCTCCCATCATTATCATAATTTAACCTTCTTTCAGACTTGTAAAATTTCCCAAACTCCTCAAGTAATTCCTTTTCTAGGTAAGGTGTCATAAAAAAGTAATTGACAAAATGTTTTTTTTTTCCTCCCTCTTTTGCCCTTCACTCTATCAGTCTTAATCACATACTTCCCATCTGAGTGCTAGATTTCTTTTCATGACTATTTATTTTTAATTTTTTTAAAGCTCTACTTCCTCCTCCAGTTTCTTTGGAATAAGACTGAAAACACCATACACATGCACACACACACCCCACACACCCCCACACACACAAACGCACAGAGTGGAGTGAAGTATAGAGAAACAGGGCTGTGTGCTTTCCTTTTTTTTAGCATGATGTTTTCAGCAATGTTGTCAGATGCCTTCAATGAGGACAAAAATGACATCAAGGTCCGCTACTACACTGACAGTAAATTATTTAACCTGAAAGGGCTACAAACAAAGACTAAAATGAAGGAAGAGTTGGTACATGACTTTTTGTTCACAGACGATTACGTATTCAGTGTAGCCTCTGAGGTTGAGATGAAGCAAAATATGGTTCAATTTTCTGCTGCTTGTGCTAATTTTGGCCCAACAATTAACACCAAGAAAACAGAGGTTCTCTACTAGCCAGCATCAGGCCATCCATAGGTGGAATCATCAGTTACAATTGTGGATAAGTTCACTTATCTTGGCAGTATACTTTCAAGATATATATCCATAGATGATGAGGTTGATGAAAGCCTTAATAAAGCTAGCTAACTCAGTATTTGGGATGCTCTGAAGAGAAATGTGGGAGAAAAGAGGAGTTAAACTGCCTTCCAAACAAGTCTACAGAGCCATTGTGCTGACCTCATTGTTGTATGTATTCAAAACCTAAACACTGTAACAACAACATATCAGGAAATGCTATTACTTCCATTTGAATTGTCTTAGCAAGATTCTGAAAATCATCTGGTCAGATAAGGTACCAGGCTCTGAGGTCCATTCTCAAACTAAAATACTAGTCACTCAAATTACTACAGAGAGCAACTCTGATGGGCTGGCCATATTATTTGAATGCCAAATATACAACTGCCTGGAAAAACCACTTCATGGAGAATTCTAACAAAGCAAGCACTAACATGGGGCTCAAAAGAAGCAACACAAGGACACTGTCAAGGTCTCTCTGAAGAACTATGGATTCGACTGTGAAATATGTGAGACATTGATGTAGGACTACTCTTTGTGGTGTGCCTGCATCAAAGAAGGTGCTTTACTTTATGAGCAAAGCAGAATTGCAGTAGCTCAAAAGAAATGTGAGATGTACAAATTTGCAGATATCTCCATCCAAAGATGACCAACCTGTGGTAGACTTTTCCAAGTCTGTATTGGTCTGATGAGCCATAGTTCGACACACTGTACCTTGACTCCAACATAGCGATGTCATTTTGATCCTCTTTAAAAATGAAGGACAAAATTCCGTCAACCTCAAAATGCCATAACCTCCTCAAGGATTTTATGCTACCAAATCTCAGTGATACTTATGATGTCAAATTTAACCTCTTGTTTTAGGGCCTCTAGGTCCTTTTCTATTCATATTTTGCCTGAACTTTGAAGTATGCATGTGAACAACTGTAGTCCTAGGTTTTATTAGTGCCTCCTCTCTCGAATTTTATCTCCTGTGAATATTAGGATGGACTGGCAGCTACTCTCCTACTTTTTTTGTAGCTATTTCCTTTAGTACATAACTTTGAGAATGCATATAAGTAATCTCTTCTGTCCTCTATCCTTCTTTATCCTTTTTATAATATTTAAAAAATGCTTTGAAACACATTCTCATAAGTTTTTGCTAAGTGCAGTTTATCTATGAACTTTATATTTCAAACACTGAGCCAGAAATTGAGATACAATTCTAAATCCACACTTCCTTAGCCAGTTGTTATTCACTTCATAATTTTTTTCTTTACTGTATCCTTTATTGTACTATATCCTGTATTGTTTTCAATAAGCAGCAGTGAGGAAAATATGCTTCTTATTCCTATGGCTTTCAATTTCTTGCTCAAGATTTCATAATTAACTTCACTCCAAGTTCTTTTTGTTTTATTAAAGATTCTACAACCACAGCCACACTGATCATCCTTTTAATCTTCTATCAATCTTTCACTTGTTTTACCAATATGGCACACCTTAGAATCAAGTCTGTCAATTTCCTTAATCCACTCTTTTTTCTACTTACCTTTTATTTGTTGTGTTGCCATTTACTTTCTCCTGGAGTGTATGGAGTCTCCAGGGAGAACTAGCACCCCTGCGAAGAAGGCTTACCAAGCCCATTTCAGGCTCACTCATTCACCTTTGGAGTCCACCTTTCTCCCAATTCTCACCTGTGGATCCAAGAAACTATAACATGTACAGCCACACCCTAGCAAAATTGTGTCACTAGATGGGCCAGATAAAGGTGAGGGTACCCAACAGACCTAAAATGCATTGGGGAATGAGGGGGGATGTATACCCTAAGTACATAAAGACATCTTTTAGTGGAATGGGCAGATGAGAACAATTTGTCCCAACAAATATAAAAGCTGCTGAAACAGTCTCTGTAGAGTGCTTAGAGCTTAGACATCAACGATGCCAAGGTCATCTACTATTTTGAGCATCATCATCAGTCATCCTGACTTTTTTCTTGCCACTGGACTTTGATAATTCTGGAAGAGAGGAGAAACTTATGACTTTGTGCAACACTGACTCACTTAAATCCTATTCATGGTCAAGTCAAGACATCATCCCAAGATTTCATTGGTCCTCTTTAAAAATGAAAGATGAACAAAATACCTTCTTCCTTATCCTCCTACCTTTCCAGGTTCTATTTGTTATAAACCTATTTAATCCTTTTTATGTCCTTTATAATTTTTCTGAATCCCTTTCTCCTGCTTGTCTTAATTGTGGGAACATTTATTATAGGAGCAAAGCATATGATTATGCCCAGAGAAAACTAAAAACATCTGAATCTGTATTGTTTCCTGGTTATTCAATTCCCCTCAACAACTAACAAAGGAGGCAGTAAATAAGCATTTGGAACAAAATCATATTAATTATATAACAGATATAGATGTGAATTGTACTTGGATCTGATTCAAATAAAATGGAAAAGTCTTACAATATTAATTGTAGAGTGGCAGAAATGTGGGTAGAACTCTAAATATTGTCTGTCAAGACAATATTGGAGTTGCTTTGTATGGACCAAGAATTGAGCATGGTCCAGATATTCTGTCATTGTACTTACTGATTCTAGTTTAGGAACCTATACTTCCTGTACTCCATCTAACTCTATCCCGGAAGTCTTCTCTTTTCTCATTTTTCCCAAATCCCTTCCCTAACAACTCCTGCTTCATTCTTCATGAAGTTCATAACCATAACCCTAACTCTTTCCCCAGTGAGGAATGGAATAACCATATCTGTAATATTACATTAATATATATTTATTATATTAATATACTACATTATATTATTTATATACTCATTAATATTTATATGTACTACATATAATATTTATATACTACATTTATATATATGTGTATATATGTGTGTGTGTGTGTATATATATATAATATAAACTTTTCAAAGTCAACCATCATATTAACATATCACATCATATCAGTGGAAAAGTAAAATAACTTTCTATTTATTCCAAAGAGTTCTTAATATATCAACCTCCAAATGCCTCCAACATTATTGCACAGGGTCAGATTTATTGTCTATTTGATGAGTTTTAGAAGGTCAGATTTACAAAATGTTCATTACATCACAAGCATCATGAGCCAAATAAAGGGGCCACTAGGAAAACATCTCTTTGTATAGCTTGATACAAAAACTAATGAAGAATTTAAAAACAATAATGAAATATAAAGGAAAGAGCCCACTTACCTATGGTAGGTAATGTGTCATTTTCCTCCCTCCAAGTGAACCGGGGAGAAAGTATTTCATCAGAGGACACTTGGTTCAAGTAATTACACTTCTGTTATAACCTTCTAGCTACTATGAAGGCTTGTCACAATTTCTCTCAATTAGTTAAAATAGGAAAAAATAAGCATGATTGATCATGGTACAGGCCCTTCATAGTGAAGCCATAACAAGGCCTAAAACCATGTGATATTGTAAGACCATTTGTTCGAAAGAATGTACCTTGATTTGGAGAGAGGAAATAAACTCACTTTTGACCTGTGCTTATTTCTCATTTTCAAGTTTCCAGTCACCTTCTCAAGTGATGTGACCCCTACAAATGGAAACAGGAACCAGAGGATTTTTAACCTTTGTCCATATTTTTTTCACAAGGTTTTGGATTGTATTCACAACTTGATAATTAAGGTCTCAGGTAAATAGGAAAGAGAAATCATAAGTTAATAAAATTAAACTCTTTACATTCCTACATTAGAAGAAGGTACTTGTTTCTTATAAGAACTTCATCATTATTGAGGCAGCTAGAAGGAGTGTACATAGAGGGCCTTTGTGGGAGTTGATTATGATGGGATGAGAGCTAAAAAATACTTAAATTAAGGGATGAAAAAAATGCAGTGGGAGGTAGAGGGAAAGGGGGTAAATTATCTCACTCAAAACAGAGGAGAAAGGTTTTACAGTGGAGAAAAATATAGGAGAAGGAGAGAACTTGAATCTTACTCTCATCATAACTTGTTCAGAGGAAATAATATGCACACTTAGTCTGGTATAGTATAACATACACACTTAGGTATAGAAATCTACTTTATGATACAGGAAAGTAGGAGAGCAAGGGAATAAGAAAACACGGTAAGACTGATAAAAGAGATCACAGATTGGGAGAGGTTGTAGAAGCAAAACACTTTCAAGGGTGAAAAGAGAGAAAATAGGATAAATGGCAAATAGGATGGAGGGAAATGCACAGCAAACATAAAAAAATTGCAGCATATTTCATTGATAAAGACCTCATTTCTCAAATATATAGAGAACTGATTCTAATTTATTAAAAAAAAATAGTCCTTCCCTAATTGTTAGTGAAAGCAATTTTAAATAAAAAACTTCAAATAAAATAATTTTAATCTGCTCCCCAGACTTCATTGTATATATATTTAATCTGGAGTACATGAATTTGGGCAAGTAGGTGATACAATGAATAGAGTGCTGGGCCTAGAGTCAGAAAGACTCCTCTTCCTGAGTTCAAATCTGGGCTGAGATTTTTATTATCTATGTAACCTTGGACAAGTCACTGACTTTGTTTTCCTCAGTTTCCTTATCCATAAAATGGAGATAATAATAATTCTACTACCTATTTCCCAAGATTGTTGAGAATCTCTAAAGAAATATCAAGTAGTAATAAAGGGTGTAAACTTTAAAGAGTTATCAAAATGAACTTATTTAATATTTAAATGTAATGAAATTTAAAAAAAATCTGGTTACCCTTGCCAGCAACCTACCTCCTCTGGAGATGGAACTCAAAAGATAAACTTGACAGCATTTTTTACTAATAACTGGGTTATAACTAGGCTATTATTTCTCTGTATTCATTTTTGCTATTATTATTTAACAGAACTACACATATATGTATGTATGTATATATATATATATATATATATATATATATTTTAAGACATAATTAATCAGTTAAATAGTGTAAATCCAATATCTTTTGTTCAGTCTCAACCTCATTGTCAGTCGCCCTGGTCTTTTGTACCTTCTGACAGATTTTTAAAAGAGCCTCAATTTTGGCATTACACACTCACATGGATCTAATCAATATCAGCAATCCCTCCAATGACAAGTGCACATAAAAGTTTGTTTGTGAATAAACACAATAATTAATGGCAATCAATGAGACAACCCAGACAAGTCAATGTTGAGAGTGTAGGTTTGGCTAATAAGCATTTGTCAAATGGTATTGCTTAACACACTCATTTTTGAAGGAGTTATTAGTACTCCTCTAAAAACAAACAAAAACAAAAACAAAAAAAAAACCCATCAGAAGAAAATATAGGATAATTTCTTGAGAATGTGAAAAACAATTGGTTGTTGTGAACAAGAATAAAGGAATAGGTGAAAAGATCATTTAAAACTACATATATTTCTCATACATGACACCTATCAGTACTGAGGAGGATAGGGAGATAGAAGCAGGAGAAAAATAAAAAAAATGACAACCAAAGACACCACTTACTTATCTTGGTATTCCATTAAAAAAGCAAACAAAAACAAAAAACCAAAAAAACAAAAACCCAAGAAACTACAAGTTTTATAAGAGCCACAACAGACTAGAATTATTGATGTAAAAAAAAAAAAACTCTCAAAGATGACTCAGAGAAAACTTCATGGGGGAAAATAAAATGATTCTAATTGGTTTTAATTAGGGATTAGCAGCACACTGAAGTGAATTTCTCGATGAATTATTTAAAGTTTTTCATTATGAAAGATATTTATGTGTGTGTATGTGCTTTTTCAGGGGAAAAAGCAACTTTTTCTTCTACAGTGACTGCTAACTATCAAAATAAAGGCCAATGATTTATTCAAAGACAGCTTCTAAAGAATTGTGCTCCTGTTAAGACTGCCTTTCCAGTTCGTGCCCAAAGGCAAGACTTCTTTTTTCACATCAGTAATGCTACCACAGGACGTTGAACTTAAATGATTAAATTAAGGAAAATACACCCTAACTGGCATTAAGTGTTAGAAAAGGATTGTACAATCCAGATATGTGCTGTGTCCTATGATGCTCTTATATTAATAATTTTAATCATCTTTTGGTATTTGTTTAATTTCATCTCCTACCCCATATTTTAATGTTTTTTTCTCACATCAAAATGTACACTCAATTATACCCATTTCATGTAACTTTAATATCAATAAGAGACATTTTATTTTAATACTTTCAGCACCTAAGATAGTGCCATGAACATAGCAGATATCTTAGTTAATACTTACTGAAATGAATTAAGAGAACTTGTCTCCATCCAAGACTTCTATGCAAATGATTCTAGTCTTTAATGGATGATAATGAATGATGCCAAAGCAAGTTTCCCAGATTGATACACATATGTATATACACACAGATATGCACACACCTATATGTGTGTATATGAATATGTATATGTACTTTATAGCATTCTAACATTGTAAGCAAGGGGTTAAATAGAAAAAGGGTATAAGGGATATCTTCAAAAATATATGATCAAAAAAAATTGTACACCACTCATAAGCTGAGAATGAGGAGACTAAACAAGAGAAAGTCCGTGTTCTTCCTTGTTTTCCCTTCCAAGTTCAAAGCAATAGAAGAAAATTAAATGGACATTGCAAGGGAATTTCCTTTTCTAAACTGAGAAGGACAAGGACATGGACATGAATCCTTATCCATGGAGAGATTATCTTCTCCATACCAGTGAGCATATAAATCCAACCAAATATTTGGTGCAATTTTAGAAATAAAAGCCTGAAATGGTTAGCTAAATCCCTAGAAGGGTCTGATATAAGGTCATTTTTTCTCTGAAGCACATTTTCGGCTTTATGATTAATAGTATGAGCTAAACCAGTCAGCCTAACTATTGGCCTTCATCAGAAGGAAAGAAAAAAAGTGATTGCCTCTAAGGTATTAACTTATAACTGTCATGGTTTCTAACAATGATGTTCATATTATTCCATTAGTCTTGACTTTCATGCACTGAAAGAGAACTGAAAAATCTTTTGATGCCTGCAGCAAGTCAAAAATCTCTTCTCCATTACAGTTATATAAGGCATTTTCCACCAAAACAACCACCAACAGCTGAAAGGTAGAGTGTGTATGTGTTTTAGTGATTAGCCTACATGGGTAAATACAGAAAAATGAATGATATTCACTCTTTAAATTCAATAGATTAGAAGGGTAAGATTAGGTCTGTGGTATCCAAAGAGGGAGCAAGATCTTTCTGGAGTCTACTGCATCATGAAGAGCATTGGTAAATGATCAACCAATCAGAAAGCAGGAAGATGGGTTGCATCTCACAATCCACATATTTCCCAATCATGAGGCTAGATTTGAACACCCACCTATTATATCCCAATATTCCTCTACTGAAACTGTGTCCAACAAATGACAGCTTCCTAATCTTACCCTTTGTTACCTCCTTACATACCCATCAGTTCTGTTATCAACTAAAACCAACCCAGATGCTTTAACTGACAGGTTTATAGCTCCAAAAAAATTGGACCCTATCTTGAGGGTATTAAAAAGGAAAGTCCAGGTATATCAGTGAGCAACAGGTTCTGGGCTGCTTGATTTGCATTCCCATTTAAACTCTGAATCTCAGAAAGAGATTAATCGTCTACCACTTTCTATTTGCATTACTTTCTTTGTCATGAAAATGAAGTCAGGTCAACTTCACCTTTTTTTACGGGAAGATAGCAGAACAAACTTTTTATCTTTTCAACAAGTATTTGCTGGTCTTTTATTCACAATATAAACTGCTATAAGAGGAATCTTTTCTGTTTTACCTTAGCCAGTAGCTGGCATGAAAAATTCTAGGTGGCCCTAGGCTTATAGGAATTAAAGGCTGTAGGATCCTGAGAAGTGTTTTGGTTTTAGTTTAAACTTTACATTTGACAGATTAAAAAAAAAAATGATGATATACCTCTCCCATAGTCACATCAACAGTAAGTAGAAGAGCTGTTGGAATTGGAACCCAAGTTTTCTGAGTCCAAATTCATTTTTTCTTCTACTACCCTGGGTAAGTCAATAGATTTTAGACTGTCTGTATACTTGGATGGAGAAAAAAAAAAATAAATGTTTACTTTCACCAAACTCTAACTGAAAGTATTTTCTTTAATTATTTAAAAATATTATCTGAGAAGTATAGGCTTCATCAGAACACCAAAGTGGGTCGATGACACAAAACAATGTTTAGAACCTCTATGCCATACTATGTTGCCACTCATCCAATCTCTTGCAATTATAGGGGAGGAAAACAGGGAACCAGACTACTTAAATGACTTCCTGGAGATCCTTAAAATTATAAATTGTCAATTTATATTGTCCACTGGCGCTCTGTGGTAAGAAGATCTGGTTTCAGATCTTATCTCTGATTCTTACTGCCTCTAAAAGCTTGGGAATGTATTTTTCTTTTGTCTTCACTTTTCTCATCAATAAAATCAAATTATTGGACCAGATAACCTCTGAGATCTCTCCAAAGTACAGAACCATGATCCTATGACCCTTTACATTATTTCTGTGTACCTAATAGCATTTTAAACATGGTGGGCTGCTATGTGGCACAGTGGATTGTATTCTGGCTCTGGAGTCAGGAAGACAAATTCCTGAGTTCACATTTGGCCTCAGATACTTACTAGCTGTGTGACCCTAGGCAAGTCACTTAACCCTCTTTGCCTCAGTTTTCTCATCTGTCGAATTAGATGGAGAAGGAAATGAAAAGTTACTTCAGTATCTTTGCCTTGAAAACTCCAAATGGAGTCATAAAGAATCAGACATGACTGAAAAAATAACTGAACAACAAGAGAGAATATGGTCCTCAAGCAAATGACTTCAGAGATGTAAGTAGAAGTAAAACTTAACTTTGAAATAAATACTGAAAGGCGGAGCCAAGATGGCGGAGTAGAAGGATGCACGTTTACGAGCTCCGAAACCAAAGCCCATAGAATTAATGTAAAAAGAGTCCCCCATAACTTCTGGGTGAATACAAGGTGTGCAGAAGCAGAGTGGAAGAGATTTCCATTCCAGGGAGCCCTGAAGACCCATCCCCAGGGTCCGGCATGCCCCGGAAAGTAAACCTGACCCCCAGCGCTGCCCTGGCGGAGGCCCCAGAGAAGCTGATCCGAGCAGGCTTCAGAGACGGAAGCTCCAGCAGCCGGGAAAGTCCCTCTGCCCACAGAAGCTACAGGTCAGTGAGAAAGAAGGCCAGGGGGCTGGAGGAGAGGGGAAGCAGGGCATCTCCGTGACTCGAGCCCCCTTGGGAGGAAGCGGCAGCGGCAGAGACGGGGGCAGGAAGCGGCGGAGGCAGAGGTGTGGGCGGCAGCTGAGGCGGCAGAAGCCCGGGACCCAGGAATCCCCCAACAGCAGGCAGGATCTTCATTACGGAAGATTCCCGCATAAAACCTGACGGAGCTGAGCCTGGGAGACGGCCCTGCCCCGACCCCGCTTTAAGGCTTCTGCTTAAAGCCCCCAAGGGAGCAGGATTTGGGAGGTGGGACCCCACCCTGCCCCCACCCATTCCATTCCTGAAAGTCTCTGCATAAAGACCCCGAGGGATCAGAGTCTCCGAGGCAGCCCTGGCCCCACCCCAGCACCTGAACTAAAGCTCACTGATTGACAGCCGGCAGGAGGAAAGTCCATTTAAATCTCAGAGGCCAAGCACTAGCTGGGCGGATCCAGGCGGGGGTGGAAAGGAATCTCAGAAGTCAAGTAACTGGCAGGGAAAATGCCTAGAAAAGGGAAGAAAAATAAGACTTTAGAGAGTTTTTTCCAACAAATGCAAATGATCTCGACCTTCGGATCTGACGAAGATGAGGACGTATTCTTGCCATCAGGGAAAGACGTGGAGGGCGGGGCCTCAGTACCCCAGACACCCCAGGGGGGTGGTGGGTGGGCTCAGGCCCTGGAAGAGCTCAAAAAGGATTTTGAAAAGCAAGTTAGACAGGTGGAGGAAAAACTGGGAAGAGAAATGTCAGAGATGCAACAAAAGTATGAAAAACAGGTCAATATCTTGGTAAAGGAGACCCAAAAAAATGCTGAGGAAATTAACACCTTGAAAAATAGGCTCACCCAATTGGCAAAGGAGGTTCAAAAAGCCAATGAGGAGAAGAATGCTTTCAAAAGCAGAATGAGCCAAATGGAAAAAGAGGCTCAAAAGCTCACTGAATTTAATAGTTCTCTCAAAATTAGAATGGAACAGATGGAGTCTAATGACTTTACGAGAAACCAAGAAATCACCAAACAAAACCAAAAGAACGAAAAAATGGAAGAGAATGTGAAATATCTCATGGGAAAAACAACTGACCTGGAAAATAGATCCAGGAGAGACAATTTAAAAATTATGGGACTACCTGAAAGTCATGATCAAAAAAAGAGCCTAGACATCATCTTCCATGAAATTATCAAGGAAAACTGCCCTGACATTCTAGAACCAGAGGGCAAAATAAGTATTGAAAGAATCCATCGATCACCACCTGAAAGAGATCCAAAAAGAGAAACTCCTAGGAACATTGTGGCCAAATTCCAGAACTCCCAGCTCAAGGAAAAAATCTTACAAGCAGCTAGAAAGAAACAATTCCAGTACTGTGGAAATACAATCAGGATAACCCAAGATCTAGCAGCTTCTACATTAAGGGATCAAATGGCGTGGAATAGGATATTCCAGAAGGCAAAGGAACTAGGACTGAAACCAAGAATCACCTACCCAGCTAAACTGAGTATAATACTTCAAGGGAAAATATGGTCTTTCAATGAAACAGAGGACTTTCAATCATTCTTGATGAAAAAACCAGAGCTGAAAAGAAAATTTGACTTTCAAACACAAGAATGAGAAGAAGCATGAAAAAGTAAACAGCAAAGAGAAGTCTTAAGGGACTTACCATAAGTGAACTGTTTACATTCCTACATGGAAAGACAATATTTGTAACTCTTAAAACTTTTCAGTATCTGGGTAGTTGGTGGGACCACACATACACATGTACACGCATGCACACACATACACACATGCACACACATACAGAGATAGAGAGCACAGATTGAACTGAATAGGATGGGACCATACCTTAAAAGAAACTAGGGTAAATGGTGAGAGAGAAATGTAGGGGGAGGGAAAGGGAAGGGGGTAACTATATGTCATTTAAGAGGCAGGTAGGAGTTTTTCTTAGTGGAGGGAAAAAGAGGAGAGCTGAGAAAAAAAAAAACAAAAAACAAGAAGTTTACCCTCATCACATTTGACTAAACGAAGGAGTGAAATGCACACTCATTTTGGTATGAAAACCTATCTTACAGTATAAGAAAGTGGGGGAGAAAGAGATATTGCAAGGCGGGGGATGATGGAAGGGAGGGCAAAGGGAGGAGGGAGCAATTTGAAGTCAACACTTGGGGAGGGATAGGATCAAAAGACAGAAGAGAAACAATGTGGGGCAGGTTAGGAGGGATGGTAATCCAGTTAGTCTTACACAACACGACTATCAGGGAGGTCATTGGCAAAACTACACAGATATGGCCTATATTGAATTGCCTGCTGTCCCAAAGGGAATGGGTGGGGAGGGAGGGATGAGGAGAATTTGGAACTCAAAGTTTTAGGAACAACTGTTTAGTATTGTTGTTGCAACTAGGAAAGAAGACATACAGTTAAGGAGGAATAGAAAGTCATCTGGCCCTACAGGAGAAAAGAGAAGATGGAGACAAGAGAAGGGAGAGATGACAGAAGAGAGGGCAGATTGGAGATAGGGAAAATTATATTGCTTGGGGTATTGGGGTGGGGGGAGGGGATAAAAGGGGAGAAAATTTGGAACCCAAAAATTTGTGAAAATGAATGTAAAATAAATAAATAAATAAATAAATAAATTAAAAAAAAAAAAAAGAAAGAAATACTGAAATCAGTACTTTTGGCTTGAGGAAGCCAAAATGAGAAATAGACCTAAAAACAGGATAAAAAAAATTGAAAAATGGTAAGAGAGATTAAATAAAACTATTAAAAGGCATGTATTGAGTAGTTAGAACAGAAAACAACTCTAAGAAGAGAGAAGTTAAGAACAAACTGGGAAGCCTTGCAAATAAAGACTTTTAGAGGAAAACACAGACTTTTATGTCCCCTCTTAAAAATCCATCCTAAAATGATTGTTTTATCTGTTGGTCACCCGAATTTAGCCTGGATACTTGCAGAACAATACATTGTCTTTGTAGTTTACACTTAGGTAGTTTAAAATTTATGTGGTTGGTGAACACTTCTTATTCTAAAGGAATGGATAAAGCTAATGCAAGGAGTCTATGTTCAGGACAATCCTCCTGCAACAGTAGATAGTATGCTGGCCCTGGAGTAGGGAAGGCTACTTCAAACAAGGCTTCTCCCCAATACTGGCTTAAGATAATAAGATAAGATAGGAAAGCTGCTAGGCATTGACTGAGACACTCTGTCCTCCCCGGCTTCTCCTAGTAATTTTAATAAGAAGCCCAAAGAGTTTTAACTCTTCTTCTTTCTACAGTTTGACTGAACTGGGGAGAATTCTACTATAATTTGGGGAATGAATCTGATGTTGGGAAGGGAGAGGGAAAAAAGGGAGCAGAAGCTCATTCAAATGTCTCAGATTCACATGGAAGCAGTCAACTCCCTCTCCCTCTTAGTCACATACACAGAGAGACAGACAGAGAGACAGAGGGCATGGGGAAGCTGAATATGAAGGGATGTTTTCTAAAAAATAAAATTAAGGGTTGAAAGGGATGTCCTAGGAGAAAGAAAAAGGAAAAGATAGACTATGGTAAGCATCTCACATAAAAAAAGGCAAGAAAAAGCTTTTATAATGGAGGGAAAGAAGGGGAAGGAAGGTGATAGGGAATAAATGAGCCCTCCTTTCATCATATTTGGCTTCAGGAGGGAATAACATATTCACTCAATTGGGTATGGAAATCTGTCTTACCCTACAGAAAAGCAGTGGGGAAGGGGATAAGAGATAGGGAACAATAGAAGGGATAGCAGATTGGGGAAGGGGTTATAAGAAGCAAACACTTTGGCAGAGGGACAGGTTCAAAGGAAAGAAGAGAATAAATGGAGGATGGAACAGAATAGAGGGAAATATAGTCTTTCACAACACGACTGTTATCGAAGTGTTTTGCATGACCACACATATATAACCTTTTTTGAACTGCTTGCCTCCTCAATGAGAGTGGTTGGGGAGGTTGGAAGGGAGAAAATATGGAGCTCAAAGCTTTAAAAATGAATATTAGAGGTTGTTTTTATATGCAACTAGGAAGTAAGATATATAGGCAATGGAATGTAAAAATCTATCTTACACTACAGGAAAATAGAAGGGAAGGGAATAAGGAGTGGGGGACAGTGATAGAAGGGAGTATAGATTGGAGGAAAAGGCAATCAGAATACATGTTGTCCTGGAATGGGGGTAGGGGGTAAATGGGGAGAAAATTTGAAATTCAAGATTTTGTGGAAGTGAATGTTGAAAACTAAAAATAGATAAATTTATATGAAAAAGAATTCTATAATACTGTCTTGTCAGTGAAGTATTCCATAATTCCTCCATGTGTTAGTGCTTTTCCTCCCCAGATTACCTTCCATTTATATTATTTCTCTCCTCTGTTTCCTTTGTACTTAAGCTGCTAGAGGCTTGCTCATCCACCCTTGGTGTCCACCATCAACCAACTCTTACCTGGCCTCCAAGAAGCTGTAATATGTGCAACAGCCATATCCATTGAAAACCATTCTGGCAGATGGGCTAACGCAGGTTGAGAATAACCAACAGGCCTCAACCCATCAGTGAGTTAGAAGGATGTCTACCTCAAGCATGTGAAGACTCTCCACAGTGAAATCAGTGAATCAAAAGAATTTGTTTCAGCTGCCATGAAGGTAACTAAAGCCGGTTCTGTGGAACACTTAGAGTTTGGTCAGACGTTGAACACACCAATATCATCCACTGCATCCCAGACCATCACCACTTCTTTTGACTTTTGTCTTGCCACTGGGTACTGATGACTCTGAAAGAGAGAATGAGACTAACTACTTGGTGAGACTCTGCCTCACTTAAATCTAATTCACTCACAAACCAAGACATCAGCCTGGGATGTCATTGTTCCTCAGTAAAAATAAAGGAAAAATAACACGATGGCAGAAAATGTGTGAATGCTTAACTAAATATGCTAGTTCTTATGATAGTGCAGGACACATAGGGATAGGAAACAGACCTGTGATTTCATGGGTATAGAAAACTCCAAGATGAGCATATTCTTTCTCTCTATGCATCTCTGCTATTTATAGTGTTACAGAGTTGCTTGGAACACTGAGAGGGAAAGTGATTTACACAGAGCAAAAGAGACAGGATTTGAACCCAGGTCTTCTTGGCTTTGAATTCAGCTCTTTATTCACTGCTTTATGATTGTCTAGTAAATAATATTTTCAAGAGAAAAATAAAGTGCCTCCTGGTTAATGATAGGTCACTGGGCATGTTAGGTCACTGCCCAAGGTCACACAGATAGTTTGGGAAATAGGACTTCAACTCTTATCTTTTGCATCTTAATCTAGCACTTTTCTTTGAAACACATCTTCTCTTAAGTATAACCCCATTTCTGTCTAGTTCCTACCCTCTATCTTGTCAGAGATCTTTGACTTTTAATTTATTTTTTTTACCTTTCTCTTAAGCTCCTGGAGATTTTCCTGGTTCTGTGAGCTAAGACAGTGGAGTGATTAGTAACTGCTATCTGCTTCCTCTTGTTTGACCTTGACCAGTCCAGAGATTATCTCTGCAGAAAAAACCCTGGAACAGTGGGAGCAGCAGAAGGGGTAAACAGTTCTCAGCATGGGAGGCTAGAAAGAGCTGTCCCAGACAGACCCATCTCAACAAACCAGGAGAAGATCCTGAATCCCAAGGGCATGAAGCCAGCAACTGCCAACACCAGTACTGCAGGCATGCCTCAGAACCCCAGTGAAATAAGGAAAACACTATCAAAGAAAGTTGAGCTTTCCCATGCTCTAGCTCAGCAGAGGAGCCTCTGGCATCCAGACCACCCCCTCCACAAACACACACACACATACAATTAACGAGCTATCTTCAGGGTAACTGTAAGGAAACCCAAAGAGACATAACTGGCCTCTGCTTTCAAACACCAGCCAGCTCAGTACCTGGTAAGCTGCAACATTTAATTTCTAGCTGAAAGAACCAGAGGCCACAGCATACAAAGTCTCAAGTTTTTTAGGCACAAGAACTGTGAGACAGAGCTCCCTATGCCACAGAAGCAGACATTTGCCTTAAAAGGCAGGAAAAGGGTTATTATGATGAGTAAAAAGTAAAGCAGAAAAGAAAAGACCATATAATCTTTCTATGGGGACAAAGACCAAAACATACATACCAAAAAGGTGAGCATTGAGACTGTACTCACATCTGAAATTTCAGAAGGGAGTATGAACTGGTCAGAAGAACAAAGAGCCATCATAGAAGAGATGTGGAAGGATTTAAAAACCCAAATTAGAGAAATAGAAGAAAAATTGACCAATGATTTAAAAAATATGAAAAGAGAATTCACTGAAGAGAACAGCTCCTTAAAAAGGAAAATTGGACAAATGGAAAAGGAAGTACAAAACCTAACTGGTGAAAATAACTTCTTGAAAGGAATAATTGGACAGATGGAAAAGGAGATGCAAAAGCTAACTGAAGAAAACAATTTGATGAAAAATAGAATTGGGCAAGTAGAAGCTAATGAATGTATGAGATGTCAAGAATAAGTCAAATAAAATCTAAAGTGTGAAAAGACAGAAGGAAATGTAAAATATCTACTTGGAAAAACAACTGACCTGGAAAATAGATCCAGGAGAGAAAATCTAAGGATTATTGGTCTATCAGAAAGTCATGATGAAAAAAAGAGAAAAAGCCTGGACAATATCATCCAAGAAATCATCAAGAAAAATTTCCCAGAAGTCCTAGATTCAGAGGGAAAAATAGTCATCAAAAAAATCTACCATTCACCTCCTGAAAGGAACCCCAAACTAAAAATACCAAGGAATATCATTTCCAAATTCCAGAACTATCAAATGAAAGAGAAAATACTGCAGGAAGCCAGAGAGAAACAATTCAAATATTGAGGAGCTACAGTCAGGATCACAAAGGACATAGTAACTTTTACATTAAAAGATTGAAGGAATTGGAATATGATATTCCATAATGCAAAGGAGCTGGAAATACCACCAAGGATTAATTACCCAGCAAAGTTGAGCATAATATTTGATCTGCAAACCCAGGTCTCAAGAAAGACATGAAAAGAAAAACAAGAGGAAAAAAAAAAACAACAAAAAACAAAATTAAAAATAAAAAAAACTTATTAGCCAATATGGGCATCCCTATAGGGGAAGATGATACTTGTTAATTTTTTTTTAATTTTATTTTTCATTTTTAACACAGTTTATAACAGATAAAACAATTCAAACTTTGGGTCAGGTGATACTTCTTTTTAAAGCATTTATAATATGGACCACAAAAGAATTTTTTTTTAATCATTAACCAACTGAGACCCAAATAATAATTATGTTGCTAATGTAACAAGCTCTTGACCTAATTGTCTCCACAATATTACTAATAATTAAAGGACCCTAACTTGTTGTTGCTGGTCTAACATCCTATGCCCAATAGCTTAATTTCAGACTTAACCTCGGATGTTCCCCTACCAATAATCTATGATTGAATAGATCTGGTATTAAGCTTAACCTTTTGACTATAGGAAATTGCCACCGAGGAGGGACATTGCAAGGATACAATATCTCCCCAACTTCATGTCGGTTCCACGCAGCATTATATTGTCCACTTGCATTCAGTCAGGCTTAAAGTCTGCCAGGTGTCAGTGGGGAAATTGAGTCAGGAGAATCCTACCTCAGCAAAGCCTGAACAGCCACTCTCCCACCCTTCCCATGAGATCACCTTTTGCAGTTCATATTAGCATCTCACCAGCTTACCGGAATCAGGATTTGGAGGCTCAGACTGCCTTTCTTGCTGTCCATACCTGGAGGTAGACTCAGAAAAACAGTCACTTAATAGTCCCATAGCATTGAAAAATGTCAAGTTCCAATAACCAGGTTTCAAATACAATTATGATTTCACTTTGGCTAAGGAACATCTTTTGAGGCCAGTTTTAAGTGGCTTACATGCCTTTCTATACGTTTTATTTCCTGTTTAGATATCAATCCATAAAATCAAATTTACCATTAAAACCTTAACTTTTCCATCAATGCCAAATTTTACCTGAGGTTACCTTCCTCTAGGAAATTTAGACTAAAATTCTTTTCCCTAAACTAAAAATGTCACTGATTTATTCTCAGTAATTAATTGAGTCAATTGTTTTCATACTAATTGCTTTTACCTCACTTTTTAACATGTCCAATTTTTCTCCCCATCACTCCCCTCCCCCTGCTTCCTAATACCTTGCATTCTGATTACTCCTTCCCTCAATGTACCCTCCCTTCTATCACACCCCACCCTTATCTTCTCCCCAACTTCTCTCTTTTCTTGAAGGGCAAGAAAAATTTCTATACCCCATTCCCTGTATTTCTTATTTCCTGGTTATATGCAATAAAAATTCTCAACATTTATTGCCAATATTTTGAATTCCAACTTCTCTCCCTCCCCAACACCACTGAGAAGGCAAGAAATTCAATACAGACTAAGTCTATGTAGTTTTGCAAAAGACTTCTATAATGATCATTTTGTGTAATACTAATTATATTGCCCTCTGTCCTACTCTATTCCTCCTTATTTTCCCCCCCACAATTGACCTTGGCCATTCTCAAAAGTGTTTATTTCTAGGAACTTCCTTCTCCCAAATTGCCCTCCCTTCTATCATTCCCCTCATCCCACTTGTCACCTCCTCCATACTTTCCTGTGGTGTGATATAAATTTTCATATCAAATTTAGGGAGCATGTTATTCCCTCCTTCAGCCACATGTGGAGAGAGTAGCTTTATTTTCCCCTCTCCACTTCTCCCCTTTCTCCTCCATTGAACAAGATTTTTCTTATCTCTTTTATGAGTTATAGCCTGCCCCATTCCATTTCTCTATTTCTCTTCCTGGTATTTTCCTCCCTCACCCCTTAATTTTTATTTTACTTTTTGCATGTGTGTGTAGATATCATCTCTTCTGATTCAACACACCCTGCACTCTTTGTCTATATGTGAATGTGTGTGTGTGTGTATGTACAATCTCTCCATCTACTCAAATACTGAGAAAAGATTCAAAAGCTATAAATATATTCTTTCCATGCAGTAATTTAAACAGTTCAGCTTTAGAGAGTCTTTTATGATTTTTCTTTCCTGTTTACCTTTTCATGCTTCTCTTGATTCTTGGAAAGTCAAATTTGCTATACAGATATGGTCTTTTCCTCAATATGAATGATTGAAAATCCTCTTACAGGAAGGTACAGGAAGAAATAAACAGCAAAACTATACTAGTAGGGGACCTCAACCTCTCCCTCTGAACCTGATAAATCTAACTTCAAAATAAGCAAGAAAGAAGTTAAGGAGGTGAATAGAACTCTGGATAAGGTAGATATGATGGATCTCTGGAGATAATTAAATGGGGATAGAAGGGAATACACCTTTTTCTCAGTGGCACATGGCACATATACAAAAATTGACCATGTACTAGATGATAAAACCCTCACAATTTCATGCAGAAAGGAAGAAATAGTCAATGCATCCTTCTCAGATCATAATACAATAAAACTTATATGTAATCAAAGGCCATGAAAACATAAACTAAAAATTAATGAGAAACTAAACAATCTAATTGTAAAGAATGAGTAGGTTAAACAACAAATTATAGAAAAAATCAACAACTTCATTCAAGAGAATAACAATAATTGAAACAACCTACCAAATTTTATGGGATACTACAAAAGCAGTTCTTAGGGGAAATTTTATATCTTTGAGTGTCTATATGAAATAAAGAAGAGATCAATACATTGGACATGCAGTTGAAAAAACTCAGAAAAGAACAGATTGAAAATCCTCAAGTAAATACCAAATTAGAAATACTGAAAACCAAAGGAGAGATTAATAAAATTGAAATTAAGAAAGCTATTGAAATAATAAATAAAACTAGGAGTTGCTTTTGAAAAAACCAATAAAATTGATTATCATTTGGTCAATTTGATTAAAAAAAGAAAGAAGAAAACTCACCTCCAATGAAGAGGAAATTAAAATAATAATAAATTACTTTGCCCAACTGTATACCCATAAATTTGACAATCTAAATGAGACTGATTGTTTTAAAATATGCAAATTGCCCAGACTAACAGAAGGGAAAATTGAATACTTGAATAACCCCATCTCAGCAAAAGAAACTGAAAAATCCATCAGTGAATTCCCTAAGAAAAAATCTCCAGGGCTAGATGGATTGACAAGTGAATTCTATCAAAAATTTTAAAAACAGTTAATTCCAGTACTATATACACTGAGAAAATTTGGGAAGAAGGAATCTTCCCAAATTTCTTTCATGATACAAATAAAGTTTTGATACCTAAACCAGGAAGCACCAAAACAGAGAAAGAAAATTATAGACCAATTTCTCTAAAGAGTGTAGCTGAAAAAAATTTAAATACAATTTTAGCAAAAAAAAAAATACAGCAACTTATGACAAGAATAATACATTATAATCAGGTGAAATTTATACCAGGAATGCAGAGCTGTTTGAATATTGGGAAATATTAGGAAATATTAACATTATTGATCATACCAACAGCAAAACTAATAGAAACCACATGATTATCTCAATAGATGCAGAAAAAACTTTCGACAAAATGTAACATCCATTCCTATTGAATACACTGGACAGCATAGGAATAAATTGAACTTTCCATAAAATAATGAGCAGTGTCTTCCTCAAACCTTCAGTAAGCATTATATGCAATGGAGATAGGCTAGATTCATTTCCAATAAGATCAGTGGTGAAACAGGGATGTTCATTATCACCACTATCATTCAATATGGCAGTAGAAATGTTAGTTGTAGCAATAAGAGAAGAAAAAGAAAGTGAAAGAATTAGAATAGGCAAATAAGGAACTAAGTTATCACTCTTTGCAGATGATATGATGATATACTTTAAGAATCCAGGAGCATCAAGTAAAAAACTACTTGAACTAATATACAACTTTGGTAAAAATTACAGGTTTCAAAAAAAAAACCACACAAATCTTCTGAATTTCTATATATTACTAGCAAAGCCCAACAGCAAGAGATAGAAAGAGAAATCCCATTTGAAAGCTAGGGTAGACACTATAAAATATTTGAGAGTCTACCTGCCAAAACAAACCCAGGGAGCATGTATACACAGTTATGAAACACTCTTTGCACAAACAAAATCAGATCTAAGTAAGTGGAAAAATATCAGTTGCTCATGGGTGGGCCAAGCCAATATAATAAAAATGACAATTCTACCTAAATTAATTTACTTATTAAGTGCCATACAAATCAAGCTATCAGATAATTATTTTGTGGAGCTAGAAAAAATAATATCAAAATTCATCTGGAAGAACAAAAGGTCCAGAATATCAAGGGAACTAATGAAAAGAAATGCTAGGGAAGGTTGGTTAGCTCTACCAGATATTAAATTGTATTATAAAGCAGCAATTATCAAAACCACTTGGTACTAGCTAAGAAACAGAAGGGCAGACAAGGGATGAGGGTTTGGTACCCAAGACACAGTAGTCAATTAACATAGTAATCTACTGTTTGATAAAACTATGGACCCCAGCTTCTGGAATAAGAACTCACTGTTTGATAAAAATTGCTGAGAAAACAGTATGGGGGAAACCAGCCATAGACCAAAGACTGACATCACAAACAAGAATAAAATCCAAATGGATAAATGATCTATGTAAAAAGACTGGTAAGATAAATAAGTTAATGGAGCAAGGAATAGAGTTTTTATCAGATTTATGGAGAAGGGAAGAATTTTTGATTAAATATGAGATAGAAAACGTTATGAAATGCAAAATGGACAATTTGTATAACATTAAATTGAAAAGTTTTTGCACAAACAAATCCAATGCAACCAAGATTAGGAGCAAAGCAGAAAACTGGGAAAGAATTTTTGCAGCTACTCTCTGTGATAAAGGCATCATTTCTAAAATATAGAGAGCTGAATCAAATGTACAAGAACACAAGTCATTCACCAGTTGAAAAATGCTCAAAGGATATGAACAGGAAATTTTCAGAGAAAGAAATCAAAGTTATCTATAGTCATATGAAAAAATGTTCTAAATCACTATTGGTAGAAAGTTGCAAATCAAAACAACTCTGAGATACCACATCACATCACATCTATGGCTAACATGATAAAACAGGATGATGATAAATGCTGGAGGAGAAGTGGGAGAGTTGGAACACTAATTCATTGTTTGTGGAGCTGTGAGTTGATCTAGCCATTCTGGAGAGCAATTTGGAACTATGCCCAAAGGGCTATAAAATTGTGTATACCCTTTGACCCAGCAATAGTGTTTCTAGGACTGTATCCTCAAGAGATCATAAAAATTGGAAAGGGTCTCACATGTACAAAAATATTTATAGGAGCCCTCTTTATAGTGGCCAAAAACTGGAAATCAAGGGGATGCCCATCAACTGGGGAATGGCTGAATAAATTATGGCATATGAATGTAATGGAATACTATTGCATATAAGAAATGATGAACAGGAAGACTTCAGAGAGGCCTGGAAAGACTTATATGAACTGATGCTGAGAGAAAGGAGCAGAATCAGGAGAACTTTATACACAGCAACAACCACAGTGTGTGAGGGTTTTTTTCAGGTAGACTTAGTACTTCATTGCAATGCAAGGACTTAAAAAATTCCCAGTGATCTCTTAAGGCAAAATGCCTTTTACATCCAGAGAAAGAACTATGGAAATCGATTGCAGGATGCAGAAGATCATTTTCTTTTGTATTAAGTTTTGGTTTGTTTTATGATTTTTCCTATTCCTTTTAATTTTTCTATGCAACATGACTAAGGTGAAAATGTATTTAATAGGAATGCATGCTGACTTAGGGAGGGGGGAGAAATGGATGAAGGAGAGGGAGGGAGGGGGAAAAATCTAAGATATAAGGAAGTCATTGTAGAACACTGAAAACAAATAAAATAATAATAAAATTTTAAAAAATAAACTCCTAGGGCAGAGCCAAGATGGTGGAGTACAAAGACACACATACGCAACTCTCCCCACACAGCCCATAAAATTCTCATAGAGAGGGACTCTCAATGAATTCTGGAGCAGCAGAGGTGGAGAACAACAGAGTGGAGGAGATTTCCAGCCCAGGGTGACCTGAAAGGCCCATGGGAACTATCTGCTGCATGGAATGGAGCACAGCCCAGCCTTGGCTGCACTGTGCAGCAGGGCTCTGGGAGGAGGATACCTTGGGGGTGGAATCTCCAGTCACAGTAGTAGCTGTCCACAGATCTCTCAACCCACAGGCACCAAAGGTCAGTGACAGGGTTTTGTCAGCTGCCTGGGAAGGGAGAAGGGCCTTACCATAGCTCTGGCCTCAGGCAAGAGTCACAGAGGCCACATTTGGCAGGGGACAGCAGTTTCCACAGCACCCACATCCATTGTTGGATCGTAAAATCCTTGGGGACACTGAAGAGCTGCATCTTGCCTCAGCCCTATAAAGGTCCTGAGGGAGCTGGTCTTTGTCTCACACTGAATGGAGGCCCTGCCCATGGAGCTTGCCTGAAAATCAGCCTCCAGTGCTCGCTTGGCAGAACTGGAAGCCAGGTGACTGTGGAGAGGTAACTGCTAAGATTCAGGGCACAAAAATCTCTGCCTACTCACAGACCAGTGGACACACTTGATTGTGCCACCTTGGAGGAACTGAGATCTTAGAAATTTCCAGAGTATACCCTATTCTTGACAAAGGACCCAAAAGTCAAGTAACTGGTTGGGAAAATCCCAAAAAGGGGGGAAAATGAGACCATACGAGGTTAGTTTCTTGGTGAACAAATATCTTCTCCTATTCTTTTGGATGAGGAAGAACAATGCTTACCATCAGGGAAATACATAAAAGTCAAGACTTCTGTATCCCAAACACCCAAAATAAATATTCAATGGTCTCAAGCCATTGAAGAGCTCAAAAAGAATTTTGAAAATCAAGTAAGAGAAGGAGGAAAAACTGGGAAGAGAAATGAGAGAGATGCAAGAAAAGCATGAAAAGTGGTCAATACCTTGCTAAAGGAGACCCAAAAAATGCTGAAGAAAATAACACCTTGAAAAATAGGCTAAGTCAATTGGCAAAAGAGTTTCAAAAAGCCAATGAGGAGAAGAATGCTTTCAAAAGCAGAACTGGATAAATGGAAAAGGATGTTCAGAAGCTCACTGAAGAAAATAGTTCTCTCAAAATTAGAATGGAACAGATGGAGACCAATGATTTTATGAAAAACCAAGAAATCACAAAACAAAACCAAAAAAAAAATGAAAAAATGGAAGATAATATGAAATATCTCATTGGAAAAATAACTGACCTGGAAAATAGATCCAGGAGAGACAATTGAAAAATTATGAGATTACCTGAAAGCCATGATCAAAAAAAGAACCTAGATATTATCTTTCATGAAATTATCAAGAAAAACTGCCCTGATATTCGAGGGGGTAAAATAAATATTGAAAGAATCCACTGATCATCTCCTAAAAGAGATCCAAAAAAAGAGACTCCTAGGAACATTGTGGCCAAATTCCATAGTTCTCAGGTCAAGGAGAAAATATTGCAAGCAGCTAGAAAGAAACAATTCAAGTTTTGTGGAAATACAATCAGGATAACATAAGATCTAGCAGCTTCTACATTAAGGGATCCAAGGACGTGGAATATGATATTCCAGAAATCAAAGGAACTAGGACTAAAACCAAGAATCACCTACCCAGTAAAACTGAGTATAATACTTCAGGAAAAAAATGGTCTTTCAGTGAAGTAGAAGACTTTCAAACATTCTTGATGAAAAGACTAGAGCTGAAAAGAAAATTTGAGTTTCAAATACAAGAATCAAGAGAAGCATGAAAAGGTAAACAGCAAAGAGAAATCATAAGGGACTTACTAAAGTTGAACTGTTTACATTCCTCCATGTAAAGACAATATTTGTAACTTGAAACATTTTTCAAGATCTGGGTAGTTGGTGGGATTACACACACACACACACACGTACACACACAAACAGAGAGAGCACAGGGTGAATTGAATAGGATGGGATCATATCTTATAAAAATGAAATTAAGGGGTGAAAGAGAAATATATTGGGAAGAGAAAGAGAGAAATGGAATGGGGCAAATTATCTCATAAATGAGGGAAGTAAAAGACTTTTCAGTGGAGGGAAAAAGGGAGGGGGTGAGAGAAAAAAACATGAAGATTACTCTCATCACATTCAACTAAAGGAAGGAATAAAATGCACACTCATTTTGGTATGAAAACCTATCTTACAATAGAGGAAATTGAGGGAGAAGGGGATAAGCATGGTGGGGGGGTGATGGAAGGGAGGGCCATGGGCAGAGAGAGTAATTGTACATCAACACTCTTGGGGAGGGACAGGATCAAAAGAGAAAATAGAAGAATTGGGGGGAGAATAGGATGGAGGGAAATATAGTTAGTCTTACACAACACAGCTATTATGGAAGTCATTTGCAAAGCTACACAGATATGGCCTACATTGAATTGCTTGCCTTCCCAAAGGGGATGGGTGGGGAGGGAGGGAGGAAGAGAAGTTGGAACTCAAAATTTTAGGAACAACTGTTGATTATTGTTCTTGCATACAACTAGAAAATAAGAAATAGAGGTAATGGGGTATAGAAAGTTATCTGGCCCTACAGGACAAAAGAGAAGATGGGGATAAGGGAAGGGAGGGATGCTAGAAGGGAAGGCAGATTGGTGATAGGGGTAATTAGAACGCTCGACGTTTTGGGTTGTTGGGAGGGGAGAAATGGAGAGAAAATTTGGAACCCAAAATGCAGAGAAGCTAAATGTTTTATCTTGTATAGCTTGAAAATGAAAAAACAGCACGTGAATCCAGTACTCAATCCAGTAAACTTACATGATGTCCTTAAATGGTTTATATAGAAAAACCCTTGTGATTTTTAAAGCAGTTTCACTCTGACACACAAATACCTAATTATTCTAATGATTTGTCATTTGAGTCAGCTCTACTGTTCATAAATTTCCTCCCTTTCTTTGTTTTTCCTTTTTCCATTATGTAAATTCTTCTCTTCACTTGTCATTTTATTCCATCTCTCTCTGCCCCTCTGTCTCTGTCCCTCTGTCTCTATCTCTCTCTGTCTCTGTCTGTCTCTGTCTCTCTCTCTGTCTCTCTCTGTCCCTCTCTTCTCCTTTCTTTCTTCCCATACACAAATACAAATCTATTGATCTGTCTATCTATCCATCCATCCATCCATCCATCTACATATATATATATCATCACCAGAGGTGGGAGTAGGAAGATCATCATGGGGAGGAAAGCCTTATTAGACACTCAGCGCTGGTGGGAAACTGAGGTGACTTTCACTTTGCCAGAGAAGGTGAGAACATGGATCTGACTAAGTTTAGTATTCATCCCCCACTGGTTATCTGGTTTTGTATTTCATAGAAATATCTAGTATTTCTGGTAACCTCATAGGGTAAGTTTGTTATTTTCTTTGTTGTCAGAGGAGTTTTGTTTTTTTTTAATCCAATCATAGGCTTGAAATAAATTTTATAACATTTTTAACATTTTCCATAACATCTTGCCACTGATCTGTATTGAGGAAGAGGAGAAATATTTCCATTTAGAAAAAGGAGGATATTATTGACTTGAACTACTCATTGTTACTTGCTTTATGCATATGCCACCTTTAGGACATATAGGTACAAAATATAATGTTTATGCTTCCAACTGATCCAGAAAGAATAAAGTAGAGAAACTGCAAGATGAATGTATTTATAAGATCTTCTTGCTCCATATAATGCAAACTCTCAAGGCACGAGATTTTTCTTCCTTTCTTGCTTCCTTCCTTCCTCCCTTTCACTCCATTTCATCTTTCCTTTTTCTTTCACTATCTCTTTCCTTATCTTTCTACCTTTATTCCTTTCTGTTTTTTTCTTCCTTTCATTTTTGTAATGCACATATCTGTTAAGACACCATGTTCACAATAAATGCTTAATACATGCTTATTTAATTGAAGAAAGTTACATTTTTGTTGGAGTCTGGGCCTTTCTTGAAGTTTCACACCTTTTCCTTCTCCCTTGTATTTCTTACACTTAGGAAACATCATTATAAAATTTCTTGAAAGTATAATCTAAGTAGTATTGAAAAAAAGTTAATAAAGTTGGAATCTGTGTTTTCAGTAATGTACAGAACTGTCTAGTGAGCAAATGTCCTCGACCAATTCAGGTAGGTACCTTATCTGTAACTTATACTCTTAGCTTCCTAGAATTTTGAGAGGTTGTGACTTGCCTAGTGTCAGAAGTGATACTGGGATAAATAAGTCTCCTATTGACAGAAAAGATAAATTTAGGCCCCTTCTCTACTCCAAACTTATCTCCAATCAGTATTAGTCAATATCATATGATTCCAGAGGAGTAATGATAACAAGTTCTGTATATTAGCCTCCAGCACTGTGAATTATAGATTGTGAATCCACCTGCCTAACCACAAGAATGCTAATGACTAAACCCAGCATGGGTAGACTATCTTGGAGTCCCCAAACTTATTTTTGTACCTCTAGACCAACTCTTCTGCCCAACATAAGGAGGGAATCATCTTATGACCACTTAGTCACTGGAGATGATCCTTGTCTATGACCACCCATGTTGATTTATCAATTCTGGCCCTCCTGGTGGGTCAAAATTAAGATCTATCCATCAATAAATCTCTATATTTTACTTTTTTTCTTCTGAGTGTCAAGTCCAATAAAACTAAGGCCCCGGGGAAAAGAACATCTCAGATCATGGAGAAGATCTTAGTTCTATGTCATTAAAGGGGGTCATGGACCCTTTAATAAAGTTCTAGTGGCTTGGAGCTTTGCCTCAGAGGTTTTTTTCTTGCAGTTTAAACCATTTTGGACCCCACACTACCCAAGAAATTTTGGGTTACTGGGAGAGTGCAGAAAGAGTCTATTTCTGTGACAATGTGCTAATGATATGTTGCTTTGTGGCCCATGATTGAAAGCTTATGTGTAGCCTAGAAGTGTGAAGAAAACTGACTTTATTTGATTATATGTGGACCTCTTAGAGGAAATGCTATTCTGTGAAGAAGGATCCTTATAAGTGGGTAGTTATTTGCAAGGCAGATTTAAATGTCTATTTCTTAGTTTTATCTTGGCTTAATAGATAGAGTGCCAAATGATCAGAGAATACATAGTTCAGCTTTCTCTTCTACATTTGCACCAGCTAGACTACCTAAAAGGAAACAAAAGTTATTTTACATTTAAAGAAATGTTGCTCATCTATGTTAAAACCCAGAAAGGAGAATGAAAAGCCATTTGACAACAGGTTGCCTATGATCATCCCTTCCTTGCTCAAAAACCAAGACTTCATTTTTATCCTAAGAAATCATCTCCTTTTTCCAGGAAAGCATAAAATTGTCACCCACACCTCTGCGAAGCCAAGGAGAATGGAACCATTAGTGACATCGGCGGGTGGCAGTGAATTATCATCCTGCACTATAAATGATAATCGCTGCATCAGGAAATACCATACTGCCTGGCTTTCACTTGCACAGGGTAATGTAGTACAGGCAAAGATAGTCATATAATTCATGCTCACAGTAGTGTCAAGGAATCATATGCTGTTTTAATATGTAATTCTGCCACCTGTACAATGCCCCTTTCTCAACAACACTCTATCTCATATAAACAAGTCTTGAGGCAAAGTCTGTGCAAAAATGCATAAGCACTTGGGTGCCTGAGTTTCCAGTCCAGTGACTGCTATTCCAGAATTCATCTATCTTAAGCACCGGAGACAGAGTTTGAAAAAGAAGCTTATTTTTTCAATCGTTAGGCTCATGATCTATTCAGAGAAAAAAAAATGATGCACAAAGTCAGTATCCAAATTAAATTGTAAATGAACTTTAGCTTGAAGAGTGAGAAGAGTTCTTTACATAAACAACTGATGGTCCATTATTCCCTATGTAAGCTAGTACCAACAAAGTGGTCTATTTCTTGTTTGCTTAGATTTCTTAACACTGTACTTGTGCCTATACCATTCCCCATATCTGTTTGCTATTGCTTTTCAGTTGTTCCAATTGTGTCCGACTTTCTCTTCTTTGATGTTTTCTCAGCAATAATGCTAGAGTAATTTGCCATTTCCTTCTCTAGCATATTTTACAGATGCAGAAACTGAGAGAAACAGGGTTGTCATCCAATTGACACAGCTAGTCTGAGGCGGGATTTGAACTCTCATCTTCCTGACTCCTCGCCTACACTTTCTCCACTGTGCCACCTAACCATCTAAAGTATATAACGCTACTTAGCAAAGTAGGAGAAGCTATCAGTAACCTGAATCAGAAGACTTTTTTATGCATTGGCTTTTGTTGTTGCTGTTGAGTTGCTTTTCAGTTGAGTCCAACTCTTTGTAACCCTGTTTGGAGTTTTCTTGACAGAGATATTAGAGTGGTTTTCTATTTTCTTCTCCAGCTCATTTTACAGATAGGAAAGTGAGGAGGTTGTGACTTGCCCAGAGTCACACAGCTAGTAAGGGTCTGAAGTCAGATTTGAACTCAGGAAGATGTTTTATTCCTGACCCCAAATCAGACACTCTATCTGCGGTATCATTTAGCAGCCCTCCACCTATAGTACACCTCATTGCTTATCCATCTGTTGAAGTTCAAAGCATTCTTCAAGGGACAAGTTATCATAGCTATCATATGATGCTATTTCTTCCTTGAAGCTTTCACAGATCATCTTAACTTCAAATAACCATTATATCCTCTGAAATTCTCTAGATTCTACCAGCTTTTATTGTCTGAACCAATCCTATGATATCTTGTGTGGCTTTCTATTGACATCATCTTGCACATATACATATGATTTATAGTTGGCTACATATTAATGTGAATGCCTTCCCTCTGAGAGGATTTTCATTTTATTTAGTATATATCTCATTTGTAAACAGTTACTTACATGCCATCTACCCCATTAAACCTAGTTCCTTGAGATCAGGCACTGTTTTTATTGTTTTGTTTTTGTATTTTCTATCCTCAGTGCTTAATAAAGTGCCTAGAACATAGTAAGTGCTTAAAATGTTTGCTTACTTGATTTGTCTTTGCTTGATTTGAATAAATGTGCAAACACATGGACCAGAAGGATCTTATACTCTTTACTCGGATTTTTGCTTGCTTTTCAAATTCATTTATCTGAAAGACCTTAACATCTTGGGGAACCCAGTGAAGCTGCTATGCCTCAAACAAAGCTGGCTCTTTGGTATTTATTTGAAGATGGTCCCTAAAATTACAAGAGGGAAATTCAGGTTGGTAATCAGATGCTTATTGGTGCTAAAGAGGGATTTTTCTAGCACTAAGTCAAATGGAGACTTAGGACAGAAATGTTGATGCTTCTAACATGAGAAAATTAGTTTAAAAGAGAAGTATTAATTTTACGCTAAGAGCATTCTGGTAGATATATGTTTGCAAATTTCTATTCAGGTCCTTAGCTACCTATGGTGTGGCTCTTAGTCTCATCTGTGGACTGAAAAAAGCGCTATGCTTGTGCTTATAGAGACAGGCATTCTGGACATACTTAGCAGGCAGCAGCTGACATGGTCAATAGGTACCTCTGAAGACTGAAGCCTGAAACCTGGCAACACGCTCAAGTTTTATAATTACACATACGGAGGTGAGAAGAAGACTCATGAAGCAATGGCGAACAGATACTAAATGTCCAACAGTGATCACAAAACCAGTAAAATGTTATTAAGTATAGAAGACAAACCCCATAAATGAAAAGTGCAGTTATGATGACATCACTGAAGGATATCTATAACCCTGAAGCATGAGAGGTATGAGTTATCGTAGGTTCATATGTTCCCTGTTCATACATGGTCCTTGTAAGTACATCTCATGTATTATGAAGGAAACGTGTCTATTATAATTTTCCACAATCTTATTTCATTAAATGTTTTTGCCTTTTACCATCCTTGTATTGCCTTCTCTTAGGTGTTATCTTCTGAATGAGAACTTTCTGAGGAATATCATATGATAGCTTCTTCCTATCTAAGGTTATCTTTCATCAGCTCCATATGTATCTTGTATAAATCATTTATATATTATCGCCTCTATTACAATGTAAGTTCTATCACCTCCATTAGAATGTAAACTCCTTAGAAATTAAAGCTATCTATAGCCATGTGAAAAAATGCTTTAAATCACTATTGGTTAGAGATGCGAATCAAAACAACTCTGAGGTACCACATCACACACTATCAGATTAGTTAACATACAAAAGAGGAAAACGATAAATTATGGAGAAGATGTGAGACAGTTGGAAAACTAATTCATTGTTAGTGGAGCTGTGAGCAGATCTAACCATTCTGAAGAGCAATTCCAAACCATACCCAAAGGGTTACAAAAATGTGCATACCCTTTGACCCAGCAATGTCATTTCTAGAACTGTATCCTAAAGAGATCATAAAAATGACAAAAGGTTCCACATGTACAAAAATATTTATGGCAACTCTTTTTGTGGAAATTGAGGGAATACCCATCAATTGGGGAATGATTGAACAAGTTGTGGTATTGATTGCTGTCCTTATTCTTGAAGAGTACCAAAATGACATCACTATGATAAAGTGAAGTTTCAGTGTGTCCAACTGTGGCTGATCAGACAAATATGAGCTTGGAATGCTCTACCACAGATAGGACACAGTCCATATGAATATTTGGGATGGTTACTCCAAATTTGCACATACCATGTTTCCTTTGTGCTGTCTCAATTTTGCTTTGCTCATAGAGCACAGCACCCTTTCTGATGTGGGCACACATCCTGTGCCAGAGTCTCCCATGTTGCATAGTCAAATCCAAAGTTCTTGAGAGATACTTGTATCACTTCTTCTGACCACCATGTGATTGCCCCATGTGAGTTCCCCATAAAATAGTCTTTTTGGCAAGAGTACATTTTTACATTCAAACAACATGGCCAGCCCATCAGAATTGCACTCTCTGAAGCATAGTGAGAATGCTTTGCAGTTCATCTTCAGCAAGGACTTCAGTGTCTGGTACCTTATCTTGCCAGGTGGTCCTCAGAATCTTCCTAAAACAGTTCAAATGAAAGCTATTCAGTTCCCTGATATGGGACTAGTAGACTGTCCATGTTTCACAGCCATTCAATGAGGTCAGCACAACAGCTCTGTAGACCTTCAGTTTGGTAGTTAGTCTAAAACCTCTCTCTACCAAACTTTTCTTTGGAATCTCCCATGCTCTGGCAATGCATGTGTCAACCTCATTGTCAGTGTGTACATCCCTGGAAAGTACACTACCAAAATAAGTGAACTTATCCACAGCATTCAAAACTTCTCCATTTGTTGTAACCAATGGTTCCACATGGAACCATTGGTTCCAACCAATGGTGTGGTGGTGGCTGATGGAGCACCTGTGTTTTCTTGGTGTTAATTATCAGGCCAAAATTAACATAGGCAGCAGAGAATTGATCCATTTAATGGAATACTATTGTGCTATAAGAAATGATGAACAAATGGACTTCAGAAAAACCTGGAAAGACATATGCGAACTGATGCTGAGTGAAGAGAGCAGAACCTGGAGAACATTATACCCAGTAACAATCACAGTGTGTGAGGACTGATTTTGATGGACTTCACCTTTCTCAGCAATGTAAGGACCTAACACATTCCCAAAGGATTCATGATAAAAAGTGCCACCCACATCCAGAGAAATAACTATGGAGTCAGAGCTCAGAATAAAGTAGACTATTTTGTCTTTCATTATGTTTCATTTTGTTTTGTTTTTTTCTCACGGTTTCTCCCATTCACTATAATTCTGTGCAACATGACAAATGTGAAAACATACTTAATGGGAATGTATATGTAGAGCCCACATAAGATTGCATACCATCTTGGAGAGGGAGAAGGAGAAATTATAAAACTTGTGGAAATGAATGTTGAAAATTTAAAACAAATAAATTAATAAATATTAGGGCAAAAAGAACGTGAGATCCTTGTGGGCAAAGATGGTTTCTACCTTTGTACTTTTTGTAGTGATTAGCACAGTACCTAGAATGCTGTCAGTCCTTAGTAAATATTCGTTGATTTATTAAGTGATTGATTATTTTGAACTATTTGCCCCCTCTAGCTAATGAAAATTATATTTCCAATATCCATAAATTCAATTCAGAAACATGTTAATCATTTACTATATGAAAATCATTATGTTAGGCTCTGGAATTCAAATGCCCTCTCAGGAAAAAAAAATGGATCACGACTACATGTATGATTTTATTGATATTGCATGGGTTTAGAGCTATACACAGCTAAGAGTCTGATCCGTGCAGGTCCGTGCCTTTTCTGAAACTTAAAGTTCTAAAGAGTGACCTAGAATCTTGTGAGGTTAAATGACTCATCCAGAATCACACATTCAGTATATTTCACAGGCACCAATCTTCCCCATCACTCTGATGTTTTCTAAAAATTATCTATATTTTGTTTATTTTGTTATTTATATAACAATAAATTTGGTCATTACAATAAATATATAAATACATTTAATTACTAACATAAATATATTACAAAAAATACTATTTCTTTATATTGCTATCTAGCCACCCAAGTTCTTAACCATGATGCCATCCATCCTTTGCTCTTCCCTCTCTTCTTCCTTGGCAATATCAATTCCTTGTTGAGTTTTGTTTTGTCTTTCACTGCAATATCTCTTACTCATTCAGCCATTGTCCTAATTCAAGACTTCCTCTCTTTTTACTTGTATTATGCAATATTCCCCTAACTTATCCCCCTTCTTCTAATCTCTAACTTGTTCTATCCATCCTTCACAGAGTTGACAAAGTTGATACACATAAAGCATAGATCTGATGTTTTCATTCTCCTACTCAACAGAGTCCATTGACATTGACATTTAAGGCCTTTCACAATCTGACTTCAAAATATGTCTTCAGTCTCTTCATATTCCCAACCCTCCTTCCAAACACTCTATTGTGCTGCTCTCTATTCTCTACAGACAACACTTCACCTCCCATTTCCAAGATTTTCACAGTTTTCCTTCACCATCCTTCCTTTTCCAGTGCCTGGGATATTTTCCCATCTCACTTTTTCATCTTAGAATTACTAACTCCCTTCAAGGCTCAGCTCAGATATCCTATGCATCACTTGTGCTTTCATGATCCACCTTTCCTCCTTCCCACAACAGTTAATGTGCTCTCTCTCTCTCTCTCTCTCTCTCTCTCTCTCTCTCTCTCTCTCTCTCTCTCTCTCTCTCTCTCTCTCTCTCCCTTTCTCTCTCTTCTCATAAATACTTTGTATCTCTTACCTATGTGGCAGTTTCAATCCTGCTCCCTAGACTCCATGGTTACAGAAGAAAATAACCTTCTTGAAGGCAGGGATTGTTTCATATCTTTTTGTCATTAGTACCTTGCATATAATGGGTTCTCAAATCCTTGTTGAATTTAAATGGATCATCTTATAATTCTTTTCATTAGCTCTCAGGTAAGGTAAGACATCTATTAAAGGCAACTTTTTTCTGGGATATGGTTGCAAATTCATGAAATTTTTCTGGACTTATGATAAAAATGAATTTGAGTCAGAACTAAAGAAATTAAAAAAGGCAAATCCATAAAATCAATGCTTATTACCCACATAGCCTTAATTTTTTTGAATTCATTATGCATATCTATAAATCACAATGCCTCCTAAAGCTATGCTATATTTAAAAAATGTGCAGCTTACTACCTATACACACATGATTATGCATATACTTAAATACACACATTCATGTATATATACCTTATCTGTTATATACATATAAGTGCATATATTTTATGTGTATATGCATGTATGTATATGTATCCTAAAGTATAAAATGAAAATGCACAAAAGATTTAAAGTGTTTAAATACTTTCTGAGATTGCTATTCTATAGGTAAAACAGCAATAAATCAATCTCATTTTTCTAAGGAACTCTGTTTGGTTGTGTGGATGTCTTCTCTATTGCCATCATAATGAGTCCAATTGATTATGTCATCCAATATCCATTTAACCACTTAACATCAATTACCTGTTACAAAAGAATATTAACTTTAAAGATAAAATAATAACAAAACTACAAACATTTCACTGCTGGATTGGGTGTTTAATGTTCTAGTTCTTTGATGCATAGCTGTATTAACTGTATTAGCTTCAAAATCTGGCATGGACAGTGATTCTCAATTACCAGAATCCCAGAACCATCAGGGTTCATTCTTCTGGGCTTTCATGAACCACAACATCATAGCTTCCAAATCAATCTCTTTCATGAAAAATGGAAGAGCAGACAGTGAAACAAAGGACCAAAGCTAATTTTCATAGAACTATACCTGAGCCTCATAAGTGAGGAAGCCTAGGTCTTCTTCCTTTATCCTATCACCCCTCATTGGTCACTCACAGTGATGGAGTCAAATGGAAATAGAGATCAACCAAGAGGGAGCACTCAAAGAGAATGCTTAAGGCATTGCTCCATTAATAACTTTTGAAGCCAACTCAATTTCCTTTCTATGTAACTTATTAAAAAGCTTCTTTTAACTATAGATTAAATGGCCAAAACCAATAATATGTCTACACATGCTCTGAAGTCTCCAACACATTTATTTTGTGTATCACCACAATCCCTCCAAAACAACATACCTATTCTCATCCATGTGGAAAATTTACATTAGTAGAATGCCCTGATGCACATACCCTAATTCTCCCTTGTGGTGGTGTTAGGTTTCAAAGGAAATATGAGAAAACTCCAGATGTCTTATAAAGTTTTATGGGAGTCATATTGGAAGTGTACCTTGAACATTGCTTTGGATTTTGATTCATGGAGCCAAGGAAGAAACATTAGGAACGTGCAAAGGTACAAAAATTAAAAAGAAAGAAACATACACAAAGGATAGCAAGTAGACTAGTTTGATTGAGGCATGTAGCAGGTCAGTTACAGTCAGGTTTTAGTGAATGGTCTTCAGTGCTACAAAAAAGGACACTGGGTTTTTTAAAGCAGTAAATGAGGACCATTAATAGGTTTTCAAAGAAAAGAATGACACCATCTTACCTCTGAATTAAATAGATTAATGATGGACTAAACATGATTGAATGAAATAATCAGGTGCAACAATTTCCTAGATCTTCTAATAGCAAGGATTTTAAATCTGACACATTAATGGGAGTACTGTTAAAGAATAATAAGTACTTGATAAAGGGCATTTTAATTTGCTTTCCTTTTCTGATACAAGAATCCTGATGCACATGAACTTATATAAAATGCAAAGAAGTCATTGTGAATTGATTTGTGATATTCATATTATAAAATAACGATGATGAAAAAGACACTTAAAATGTACTTCTTATTTAAGATAAATTGAATTTGTCCAATTTTATAAGCACACAATAGGCAAGCTAAGACTTTTATACTGAGTCTCTTTTTTTTAACTAGCAAGCCATCCTATTCTCACACTCTTTCTCTAGCATTTCATCGAGAGAAATGAAACAAGAGATTATACCTTAAGGAAATTGAAAAAGCAAGTAAAAACCTTCTTTGAAATTATAAAAGCTTAAGTCTGGTCAAATGATATTTTTTACTTTAAGAAAAAGGCAGGTATGTGACACGATGGATAGAGAACCAGACCTGCAGCCAGGAAGATTCATCTTCCTGAGTTCAAACCTTGTCTCAGACACTTACGACCTGTTTGACCCTCGGCAAATCACTTGACCTTGTTTGCATTAGTTTCCTCATTTGTAAGATGAGCTGGAGAAAGAAATGACAAACCACAACCCTAAATGGGGTCATGAAGAGTTGGACATAACTGAAAAACAACTGAACAATTTAAGAAAAAAGGGTTAGACTATAACAGGTAGGCAACTAGGAACACCTTGACTTTGAATTGGCCCAGAAGCATGAAGTATTTTTTGATTTTCAAGTTAAGCTCTAAAGCGAACTGTTAAAAAATATGTTAAGGCTTAATTAAAAAGTGACCGAAACTATACAGTCATGTTTATTGTTTTATATCATGCTTGAAGATATCATTTTGAAAAACAGAATTTTTAGATTTTACTTTTTTATAGATTAGAGAGGCAGCATCTGGTGGATAGAAAACTGGCCTAGACACCAAGATGATCAGGATTTAAATCCTATACATAATGCATATTTTTACTTTGGAGAAGTGTTTGTATAATGGACAACTTTCTAAGCCTTTAAAGTTTGGAGAAGACACTAATCTACATCGCAGTAAAGGGAATTTTCTCCCCCAGTTTCCTCATTTTTTACTTGGCTACTCTACTAGATGATTTAAAAAAAGAAATAGTTATTATTTTTGCTACTGTTGCTGGTGCTATGATCACTACTATTATCATTATCAATGATAATGTTAAAGAAAAGTGTATGTGGACTGATACTGCCTGACCATAATAAATAAAATAAACAAATACTCATAATAAAATAATGAATTAAGCAACTTCTCTGAATACACCCAAAGTCAATTAATTTCAGAAGAAAACCCTATGAATGTAGATTATATATCATCTACAACTAATGTTCTGAAAGATTTGAAAAGGCTGAGTTCTATATCCATGGTTACAGAGTAGGATTCTAATGCCAGCTGCTGTCCACTACATCAAAGTGACTTTATAAAAATATCATTACTATTTGGAAGAAAGTTCATGTGTTAGATGAGACTCTGAGTATACATTAAGAATCCCACCTGGCTTTGAAAATCCAGATGTTGGTGCTTCTCTCTCTGGTAACTGTGTATGTTTGTATGCTTATTGGCAGTCAGTTAGAAGCCATGTCTGTTGGTTTCTATTTCTCTGCTTGTATTTTCTCTATTGATATTGATGAAAGAAGATTGTCGATCCCTCAAAAGTTGCTTTCCTTTTAGAAAAGCAGATCTAAGAACCTGTGCTAGCAGGCCGTCTTGGATGCGTCAGGGTCCTTGCTGCTACGGAGATATCCTATCATCCATTGCTATCCATTTTAAAGATCAGGCTACTGAGATCTTTGTAGATGAAGCAATTTGAATTATTTCAGAATGACTGGAAAAGCCATAGATGACTCAGTAATTCGTCTCCCAACATGAACTCGTGAATTTTTTTCCGATAAACCATACTACCTTGTGAAATATTAGAATGTACAAAGAATAATTGATGGAACAAGATAACGCAAGAACATACATGACACTGTGTCAAATATCTTCCATTGTAAAATTCTATGACTTGGATTTTAAGCTTCATCATCAATGACTATATGAAGTCACCTTTACAATAGGGAATGTTTTAGAGATCACTTCAGATGAGGTTCTAAACAAGCTTACTTTATATTGAATTGTGCACTATCCTGAAGTTATGCTGCCTTTTCCTCTTCTTTTTGTGATTTAATTACAAGTCAACATCATATCAGAATAGACTTGTAGTCTTAGTTTCTAATTAAATCATTCTTTTCCTCAGTAATAACATTTTCAGTGCTCAGTTCGTACTCAATTATTTTCCAGTTTTTGAACATCTGAAAATGACATGAATGTAGAGAACAATGGAGAGGCATGTAGTGGTTGTGTACAGGCTATGATATATAACCAACTCTTGATTTCAGAGAGGATCATAAATAAATGATACTTTTAGGAAAATGTGCAATAGGAATAAAAGAGATTGCTCATGTGGCAAAGACAAAAATAATAATAAGATAGCCTAGGCCAAGTGTTTCACTGGAACCCCTATGATGCCATGTGAAACAAGAGAGGCTTCCAGCATATTGGATGAACACTCTCTATGAAATGTATATGCAAAATTACACAAGAATCAAACAGTGTTGACAGGCTTGGAGGAAATAAAATCTTTATCACTGAAGATAATATTTAGTTTCATGAGATCACATAGCCACTTCTGCATTTGTGTCTATTTATGTTTCCATATTATATCTCTTCAATATGTTAGCATAAAATCCAAAGCATCTCCTATAGTACTTTGCATAATGTTGTAATTGAAATTAAGGTAAACTGAGGCACCAAGTTCTGAGCATGTTCAATTTATTGGTTAAGGCTAGCAATTAACCATACAAGGGATCTGTTGACTTCCCAGTCAGCCAAAAGATCATGAGGTAGGGTTTACTAGCCATCATATTGTTTGGGGGAGAATAGGAGGAAAGGAAGCAACACAAATGGAAAACCATACAACTGAATACTAAGATTCCATATGATTGGATGAAAGTATGGAATGAAGGATAGCACCAGCCTTTCATTCCATCTTGTTGTTATGGAAAGTCAATTGGTAGGGTTCACCTGCATGACTAGTTAATATCATAGTGATGACACATCAGAATTCCTTGAAGGACAGTCTGCGTTTCAAAGATGACAGACCAGACTCCATGGCATCCATCTGCACCCTTCCAAGATAAAAAAAAAAATCTTCTAGTTGTACAAAAGGAGATAGTTGTTCAGAGACAACAATTTTTTTTCAATTAAAATTAACAAGAAAGCTTAACTTTTAAATTTAAATCAGAGATTTACACTGAGCTTCTGGACTCAAAACTTCTGAAATCAGCTCAGAGACAAAGAAACATGGCTTACGTGGTCACAAAATAAAATCAATTACAGAATGTAATCAAATGTAAAATGTTAAATCAAAGTTTGATTTTCTCAATAGTGAGTGCTTGCTCAGTGCTTGGTGGATTGGTAAGGAAGGAATTGTGTAGTGGATACTAACCACTGAACATCTTATATAACCAATGTACCCTGAAATTCTTTAATAATGTGATGATGAGATGTAACAATACCATTCATTCATCTTCAAAAGTGTTTTTCACTCCTAAACCTCTCAATAATCAAACTCTGACACTTTTAATATTATATGTGCACTACTTGAAGATCAAAGGTACAACTATTCCTTTTTTACAATTTTATTTAGCCTTCACTTTTTTCCAGCATTGCTCATAATTTTTGAAGACATGTCAGATTTATTATGCTCTAAGCACTTGAAAAGCTATTTTCCCTCTAAGAATGTTTGTCAAAAGTTTGTAAAAAGCTTCTTAAAACATAATGCTTATGCCCTCCAGCAAAAACCTAAATTTGTATTCAAGTGCATGCAGTAATTGTGCTCATTTGTACCTTATTGCAATCCATGGTTATCATGTTTATGGAATTTATGATAAGAAATGTCCCTAAAACTGTTTGGACTTCATGAAAATAGTAAATGGAGAAACAGCACAGTGGATCTCAAGGGATTTGCAACATCTCTTTGCTACTCTGAATCTCCACAGAAGTAAAATAGGTCAGGGCCAATATTACAAAGTTCCCCAAAGACTAAAACAATATAAATCATGCATATAGACATATTCAGGATCATAAAGTTCTACAGCTAGATTTATAAGATATTAATTATAAAAAGTATCTTTTTGTGGGACAATTTATTATATAGTTCTATTGGTTATCCTAAAATTTGTCTACTGACGCTCAAATCCTCAACTATTTATCATTTGGAGCAGCTAGGTGTCACAGAGGATAGAGTCACAGGTTTGGAGTCAGGACGAAATGAGTTCACATATGGACCTTCAGCACTTAATTGCTATGTGACCCTGGGCAAGTCATTTAATCCTGTTTGCATCAGTTTTCTCATCTGCAAAATGAGTTTGAGAAGAAAATTGCAAACCATTTCAGTATCTTAGTCAAGAGACCACCAAATGAGTTCACAGATTCAGAAATGACTGAAACAAACAATAATTTTGCTTGCTATGTCGCTAACATAATCTGACCTAATTCCAAAATATGTCCAATTATATGGACTTTACTTAATTCAAAACTCATCACAATTCCCAATGCTACTTGAAGTTTTTCTTGATTCTCTCTCTCTCTTCCATTTGCTACTGCACTGCATTTCAACACTACCTTATACGTGTCCTAGTTTTTCCCTATTACAAAGCAAATATCTTGACTTCCAGTTTGAAATGCTAAAAAGGCAAAGGCTTTTATATAGGATTAAAAATTACCTGTTAAGGAAAGTTTGAAAGAAAACAACCCTGTAATTTCCTAACGTGATTTGGGAATTTAAGGCACTATGCACAATAGTAGAAAGAACTCTGAATTTGGAGAAATAGGACTTGGGTTTAAATGCCATTTCTGCTATTTACTACTTTGGTGATTCTGAGAAAAATTCCAAATTCACTGATACCTAATTCCTTAATCTCTAAAATTACAAAGCAAAAACTATATAATCTTTATGATCCCTTGTAAATCTATCTGTATAACTTTATAATTCTAAGATTTAAAGCTTAGTAATTAATGATTAAACCATTAATCTGGATATGAAAAAGTATTTTCTAATAATTGCTATCATCATTTAGGTTTTTCAACTACTTGTTTCCAATATTCATTGTCTATGGCTTATCATTAGTTCCTTGTTCCTTTCCCCAGTGCTGCCCTACTCCTTATATTTTGTTTATTTATTTATAGAAAAAAAGAATGAGCTTTTGCTCTTTTTCTTCAATAAGAGGCAGTTAGAACCAATGGGTATTTTGTTTATTTACTTGGTTATTACTTTTATATCTGGGTTTTCATATAACCGCATACAAACATTATCTCCTTGTTTATCTCTCTGTATAGATCATTTGGCATGTTAGATATATACTACATATTCTGAGGAACTGAAGTTTAAGATCTTTCAAAGGACCATGGAGAGGTCTATAATAAGTGTAAGTAGGTTATAACAATATAAAAGCTGAATTAAACAGGATAGTAATTTAAAGGATATAATAGAAGGGATAGATGATTGAGAAAGAGGTCATGAAACAAACAAGATGGGTAAAGAAGGGATGGACATCTTGCATGATCCACTGGTATATATTCAATGACAAGACTATGTCAAATAAGGCCTCTAACATATTGGTTGGACCTCATCAGGTGAGCTTTTGAGCAAGGTTAGGACAGGATGGACAACAATGTACCTGTTTAGGTCTGTATTATTGGAAGAAATACCTACATAAATGAAGTGAGAGATCATAAAAATAGGGATTTAGAACTAGACAGGATCTTGGAGATCACTTAATACCATCACCTTCGTTTTTCAAGGTGAAAAAACTGAAGTTCTTTCTGGTTTCAACTCCATGGGACAATGTTGCCCTCCCAGGATAAACTGATCACTATACTCCCCCCCATGCTGCTAACTCAAGCTTTGATCTATATGCCCTCCCTCAGCCACCCTTCGCCTCTCTTTGTAAGGCTAGTGGGCATAGTATCTTACTTCTCCCAGTGCTTCAATTTATAGAAGATTTTCAACTCAATCCATTTTTTATGTTGCTCTGCCTAATTTTAAGCCCAACAAAATAAAATGACTCCATCCTAGGCACCCTGTGGTGTCCCCTCCATGCCCCCTCTGCTTTTCTGCCTCCTTTTACTTACTGTTTTCCCCTTTAGATTGTAAGCTACTTAAAAGCCCAGACTGCTTTTCATTCATTAGTTACATCCCCAGCACTGGGAACAGTGCTTGGTGCATTGCTCAATAAATTATTATTGGATTGGTTTGGATTTGAATTAAAGAATGATTTATCAGATGAAATGGATAAAAATACAGAATGACCTGAAGTCCAACATAGCTCTTTTGCTATCACAGTGACAAAGGAGTACTTAAAAATGGAGCAGCATGCCCTGAAATTCACAAAATATTTAGACTGTCTATTGACATTAGTTTAATGATTGATATGTGAACTATTTGTCCAGTGATCTACTGGAGAAACTGAATCACATCCATAGTGTTATTATTTCCTGTGAATGAAGTCAATAACCAAAATAAGTGGCTAAAAGGTCCTCCACAGAGACAGAAATAAAAAAGTTTGATAGAATCAACTGTCTCATACTCACTAAAGAAATAGGAAAGATTATTTCACCAATACTCAGCCACTTCACATTTCAGAGTTTATTAGAGTGTAGGCAAAAACCTCCATGGTGGTATTTGGAATCTATTCAACAAAATCTCCTAAGAATGATGAAGATATAGAGGAATTCTGAAACAAATTAGTTCTTCCAAAAAGAGGAAGCATATTCCATGATAATTGGTCTTTAGAAAAATATGTTGTAATATGTGGTTTCGAAGGGGAAAGAATCAATGAAAGAAGCCAGAATTTTGTAGATTTTTTTAGAGTCTATATTTCAAAAGTATTTTTATACTTAGACTTTCTGTAGGATAATATTTATAAGCACAAGACAAGGCTAACATGAAATTATATCACAAAGCATTGAAAGTGATCCCAGAATTAAAGAATCACAGATATGGTGAGTGGATCTCAGCAGTCATCTAGTCAAACTCAGATAATAAAAGGAATCTCCACCGTCGCATACTCAATGCATGGACTCCCAACCACTTATCTAAGGACTCCAAAATGAGTGATCTCACCCCAACCCATCCCATCCACTTTTGCACTGCTTTAACTGTTATGACATTCCCTTATCCCATATTGAGGCTAATCAAATGGAAGTATGCAAATGCCAATATGGAAATTATTTCAGAATCAAATCTAGTGGTAGTCAAATTATACATGTATTTGACAAAGTTCAGTATCAATACCAAATTAATGAAAGAGTAAAGTTGAGAAGACAATCAATTACATTACAACAGTAATTCTAAATGTAATTATTTTAAAAAGTTGTCAATAAATGAAAAATGAGAAATGGCATAATTTCTTAGAAGAGTCAAAAAGGAGGTACATGGAACTTGGACATTGCTTCAGAAAACCAATACCTCATCATTTTGCCAAGCAAGGAGATATGTTAATGAAAGGCAGCACATTTAGAGTATAAACTCATTTTAAAATAATCAAGAGAGAATAATATAAATAGTGATGTCTTATAGAATTTCAAACAGTAGTGTGTATGTGTGGGGAGGGAGTGAGCCTTCAAAAAACTTGGAATGAAATCTAACTCCAATCATCAAAGAACATCTCTGCATGAAACTGGGAAAACAAATAGACACAATACACAACAGACAGCAAAGTATTTCTTAACTCATCTATTTTTATCATCAAAATAACTTTCATATTTTGATATGAACACTTCCATATGCTCTCTGATATATGAAAAAGTAAAATGGAGCTCAAGGAAAAAGAAGTCTGGAAGTTTTTGGATGTACCAAATTCATAAGAAAGAAAACTGTCCCTGAAGAGATGCAGTATTAAAGTCACCCAGAGGTCAGCTTGCAAGATCTCAAATAGAAGAAATGTGAAAACTGACTAAACTGACTCCTAAGTTTTTCATATTCCAATTCTCTCTCCTTCTTTCTTCTTTTCCTCTTCTCTCTCTCTGTCTCTCTCTCTGTCTCTCTCTCTCTCTCTGTTTCTTTCCCTCCCTCCTTCTCTTCCTCCTTCCCTCCCCCACCTCTCTCCTCTCTCTCTGTGTCTTGGCAAATGAATTTGTATTTTAAAATAGTATTTTCTTTGCTCACCATATTTCCCTGCTTGACAAGTAGTTCAAATAGTGACGGCTAATTGAAAGAAATTCTAGGGTCCTTTATTTCCTTATTGGCATATTTCTAAAGAAAAAAATGCCCTCTTTATATCTGAGAAGCATAGTGAATAGATACTTCTGTTTCTTTGATTCTTAAGGAAAAAGAAATAATTTAACTTGATATATCAAAATGTAGCATTAATGATTTTCCTTCAATAAAATATATCTCATAAATATGTTAAAATGAGATAGTATAGGAGTTAGAGACTTAGGATTTACTGATACAACAGGGAGATGAAAAAACTCCTACTCTAAATGTAGGTCAGCACCCTCTTTCATACTCAAAAAGAATATTTATCATCTTGAAGAGTTGTCTAGAGTAATGAAATTTCAAGTAACTTGTCCAGCATTACGCAGCTAATACATGTTTGAGGTGGAAATAGAAGCCAGGTATTCCTGGTTTCAAGTTCAGTTCTCTATATGCCATAACATGGCCTGTCAAGGTCATATAAAATTACATAAAACCTGTGACTATAGACTCAGTTCTGTGTAAAAATGTCCTTTCTGTTCATATCAATATTTTAAGAATCTGATATTGTTACCATAGGATCCATTATGATTTCTGATATCAAAATCCACTATGTAACTTAGAACAGTATGAGTTTCTGCAATTTTGAAAACAACCCTGTAACCAATATGATGATGAGTCTCTGGATGATGAGTCTCTGTCTCTCTTGCTTTACACACACACACACACGCATGTATGCACAGAATTGACCAAAACCCTGCCATTAGTCTCCCAATGATTCCATGGTTGCGATTGATTGAAAAATGAACTATTAAAACAATCAAAATTGTGTTGTCCATAAAGGCAAATGATAATGTTAGTGAGAATAAATAGGTTATATTTAGTTAGCTAACAATGGTGGCATATATCAATGAAGCAACAAAAGAAAGATATTGTCACTATGGTAGCATAGGATCAGAATATACAAAAGTGTTAGTTACATAAGCCAGTATGTGAGACAAAAGATAAAGTTCTTAAATGTTGCACTGGAATTCACAAATCAAAGAATGAATCTTCCAGTGCATACAATATATCTATCAGGAAATATTTATGGAAAAAAATGAACAATAATTACAGAGAATGAAAAAAATGGACAGATTTTAATATTCCTTGGTAGATGGAATACCTGTATTAATCTGATTTTGGATCCCACAAATTATCAAACATATTTGCAGTGAATATACAGAAAACAAAGTAATATGAGAAAAGTTTGGAGGGCCTTAGGATAAGTGATTTAGCCACCATAACAGTGAAAAATATTGATAAGAATGACAACAAAAATTAGAAAAAGAGTAAGATGCAAGCACAGTTTTCCTTTCTTCCAAAGCATTTCATGATAAAAAGTTCCTAAAATACTTTTGGGGATCTTATTTACTTCTTTTGTTTGAAGATCACTTAGAATTCCTCTCCCTCTCATCTTTACCAAAAAGCTATCCTTTATATCAATTTTGAAAAGAAGGAAAACCTTGTCTATATATCTTGGATAGCAAGCCACTATCATTGATATTTAAATATGTAAATATTTTTTCCTGGTTTCCCAGTTCTTCCTTTCTTATTATATATGCATTAATTCTGTTTGTACAATTTCATGTAGTCAAAGTTATTTTATCTTTTTACGCTCTCACTTCTACAAAGTTACTTGTTAATTAATGTTTCTATCAAGAGATTAAACTGTGTAAAAAATAGTACTAAATGCCTGCCTTTAGCAAGGCACTATGCTAGCTCTAGAAGATTACTAAGGAAAAGAAAATAACATTTCTTGTCCTCAATAAGTTTACATTCTTTTGTTGGAATACCACACCAATAGAGATAAAGAAATGTAGGTTAAGGTAAAGTAGAAGATTACTACCACCTGCTGTTGCAGAAAATTTGGTGACCTGGTCACAGTTGTAGAGACAAGAGGAGTTAATGCTTGTGACTCTATGACACCAGGGGCACTTCCTGGATAAAGTCCAGAGCACAGACCAAGAGAGCAGGAACAACAACTTTCCCCCAATCATACCACCTTGTAAACAATGGAAACTTCCTGATCTTTACAATCAATTCTGAAAACAAAAGCACAAAAAAGCTTAAAGTTTAGGACAGTGCCTCTCCACCATTAGGTGAGGAGAGCCCAACTTTAAAACATATCTCTCCAGCTCAAGAAATAGACTAGAAAAATAAACAAATGGAGGAGCAAAAATGGCGGAGAAGAAAGATTCACATGTGCTAGCTCTGAACCCACAGCCCATAAATTACCTGTAAAGAGGAATTCCCAACAACTTCTGGAGCAGTGGAAGGTGCACAACAACGGAGTGGAGGAGATTTCTGTTCCAGAGAGCCCTGAAAAACGGACACCAAAGGTCCATCGCACACCGGACCTGGAGCAGAGCCCAGTCCTGCCTTGGCCGCATGGCACCTAAAGGAGCAGATTCGAGCAGGCTTCAGGGATGGAATCTCCAGTGGCTGCGAAGGTCTCTCAACCCACAGGCACTACAGGTCAGTGAGAGAGCCTTCTTGGTTGGCCAAGAGGTGAGCAGGGTGTCTCCATAACTCAGACCCCCTTGGGAGGCAGCAGCAGAGGCAGCAGCAGACCGGAGCTCCCAAAGCAGAAAGGAGCTCAGATCCATTGTTGAAGATCTCCCCATTAACTCCTTGAGGGAACTGAGCCCCTGGTGGAGGCCCTGGCCCTGCCCCCTCTTGAGCACCTGAACTTAATCTCACACTGAATAGCAGCCCCACCCCCACCCCACTGAAAGTCCTGAGGCTGGGAAGCAGCATTTGAATCTCAGACCCCAAGCACTAGCTAGGTGGATCTGGAGGTGAGGCGGGGGTAGAGAGGAATCTCAAAAGTCAAGTAACTAGCAGGGAAAATGCCCAGAAAAGGGAAAAAACATAAGACCATAGAAGGTTACTTTCTTGATGAACAGATATTTCCTCCTTTCCTTTCTAATAAGGAAGAACAATGCGTACCATCAGGTAAAAACATAGAAGTCAAGGCCTCTGTATCACAAACATCCAAAATAGATATTCAATGGGCTCAGGCCATGGAAGAGCTCAAAAAGGATTTTGAAAATCAAGTTAGACAGGTGGAGGAAAAACTGGGAAGAGAAATGAGAGAGATGAAAGAAAAGCATGAAAAATGGGTCAATACCTCACTAAAGGAGACCCAAAAAATGCTGGAGAAAATAACACCTTGAACAATAGGCTCACTCAATTGGCAAAAGAGGTTCAAAAAGCCAAGGAGGAGAAGAATGCTTTCAAAAGCAGAATTGGTCAAATGGAAAAAGAGGTTCAAAAGCTCACTGAAGAAAATATTTCTCTTAAAATTAGAATGGAACAGATGGAGACTAATGACTCTCTGAGAAACCAAGAAATCACCAAGCAAAACCAAAAGAATAAAAAAATGGAAGAGAATGTGAAATATCTCATGGGAAAAACAACTGACCTGGAAAATAGATCCAGGAGAGACAATTTAAAAATTATTAAATTTTCAGGTAAATTAAAAATTACCTGAAAGCCATGATAAAAAAAAGAGCCTAGACATCATCTTTCATGAAATTATCAAGGAAACAGAGAGCACAGAGTGAATTGAATAGGATGGGATCATATCTTTAAAAAATGAAGCAGTGAGAGAGAAATGTATTGGGAGTAGAGAGGGAGAAATGGAATGGGGAAAATTATCTATTATAGAAGAGGCAGGCAGAAGACTTTTCAGTAGAGGGAAAAAGAGGAGAGCTAGAGAAAAACATGAAGTTTATTCTCATCACATTTGACTATAGGAATGAATAAAATGCACACTCATTTTGGTATGAAAACCTATTCTTACAATACAGTAAAATGGGGGAGAAGGGGATAAGCAGGGTGGGGGGGATGATGGAAGGGTGGGCAGTGGGAGGAGGGAGCAATCTGAAGTCAACACTCTTGGGGAGGGACAGGATCAAAAGAGAGAATACAAGCAATGGGGGGCAGGATAGGATCGAGGGAAATATAGTTAGTCTTACACAACATGACTATTATCGAAGTCATTTGCAAAACTACACAGATAGGGCCTATATTGAATTGCCTTCCTTCCCAAAGGGAATGGGTGGGGAGGGAGGGATGAGGAGAAGTTGGAACTCAAAGTTTTAGGAACAACTGTTTAGTATTGTTCTTGCTACTAGGAAATAAGAAACACAGGTAATGGGGAATAGAAAGTTATCTGGCCCTACAGGACAAAAGAGAAGATGGGGACAAGGGAAGGGAGGGATGATAGAAGAGAGGGCAGATTGGTAATAGGGGAAATTAGAATGCTCAGTGTATTGGAGTGGGGGGAGGGAACAAATGGGGAGAAAATTTGGAACCCAAAATTTTGTGAAAATGAATGTAAAAGTTAAATAAATTTACAAAAACAAAACAAAAAAAAAAGAAGTACAGTGTCAGGATTACAGATCACATATCAGTTTAATTATGTATTAGAAAAAATGTATCAATCACTTTAACTAGGGCATTAATAGGTACTGTGGTGGAGGCTTCCCTTATATACGGAAACTCTGATAAATTTAAACATGGAATGCCTATTACCATCACAGGACTGGGAGGAGCTGAAATAACTCAGACAAGTTAAACTAATGATGAAAATTGGGCAATTTCCTGATAAAAAAAAATATATACAATGGTAAAAAAAAAAAAAAGAAAAAGAAGATACAAACAATAATTAGAGAACTTAACAAGAACAGTGTCCTACAGGGAGGACCAAGACATAAACTCCATAAGAAAATAATGCAAAAACAGCTACAAGCAAAGTCTCAAAAAAATACTAATTGAAGCCAAAGTAAAAAAAATCCTAGAAGAGTTAAAAAAAGAGATAGAAATAATAGTGGAAATATTGGGAAAGAAACAAAAATGATGCGAGGCAATTATGAAAATAAAAGAAGTAAAAGAGTCACAAAAATACTTAAGAAAATATCTTAGAAATAGAATTAGCCTAATTAAAAACAAGCACAAAAACTCTGCGAAGAAAATAGAATTCCTTAAAATATAGACTTGGTCAAATGGAAAAAGAAATACAAGGCTCACTGAAAAAATATAATACCCTAAAAATTAGAATTGATAACTGGAAGCTCATCAGTCAGTGAGATACTAGGAAACAATAAAACACAGTTAGAACAATGAAAAAGAAGTTGCATAAATTTTTGAAACTGACTTAGGAAAGGTATTCCATCAGTAGGATCCACTGCTCCTACATCCATGAAATCAGTTACAGGCTAATGAGGAGAAGAAAGACATGATGAAGGAAAAGTAGAATTAAAGAAAGAGGGGTTGAAGAGGGAGGAAGGGAATAAGTATTTCTTAACTATTGTGTGCCAAGCACAGACTTGGGCACTTTACAAATATTGTTTTAATTGATCCTCACAACAATCCTGGGAGTTAGACAGTATTGTTTTTTCTATTTTGCTGTTGAGGAGACTGAGGTTAATGACTTGACCAGAATCAGTCTTATTTGAATTCAGGCCTTTCTGCCTCCAATGGGACCCAGTACTCCATCTACTCTCATCTAATTATCTATATGACAACCCATTTACATTATTCTTTAAGATTTACAAAGCAGTGAATATAGTTTATGATGTTTGAAATCAAATCGTAACATGACAGAATGCAGGTTAAAACCAAAGGATTATAATTAATGCATCAAACTAAGTACAGTACCTGACATAGGCTAGATGGTTGATAAATGCTTGTTGACTTACTTCTTTATATCAAATGATGGGGAAAGTCTACCTTTAATTCTATTCTGTTTGTCATTTTTATCAATAATTAAATCAAGTCATTACAGGTAAAAGCTGAAGATATACTTAACAGAGTAAATAGCAGATTCGCAATTATAGATTTTAGCAAGTGAGATCAAACAAAAGAGAACTGAATAAAAATTAATGCAAATGGTCATATTTCACAAAATCAAGTGAACAAGTATAAGATGATAAAGATATAGTAAGATAATTTTATCAAAAAAAAATTTGGACATTTTCATTGACTGAAGACTGAATATGGATTCATAGTATGTTAGGTTTGCCATAAAACTAAAAATGTCTCTGGCTATATTTATAGAACTAAAGCATTTAGATTTTTGTCTATGAAATTTGCAGTCATTCAAAGAGTAATGGAGGAGTGAATGATGTGTGCTAATTATTTGTTGTATATTAATAACAATGCACGAGATTTAAAAGACATCAAAAGACATGGTTATAAATGAAGGGTTGATAGGTTAATAGATTAAACGATAAAAGATAAACAATTGAGTGTTGCTATGAAATACATCAGCTATCAAAAGAACCACAGGAAAGTAATTAGCACATTAAGGAGATATTCCATGGAGGATCTGTTAAAGAATTGGGGAAAATGCATATATGGGCTGGCATGGGAGAGTTGTTTCTATCCCAATTCATGTAGAAATGGAAATTTCCAGTGATGTTTCTGATTCATCAAGTGTTAAATAGTGCCTAATATGAGAGCTTTCTATTTTAATTTTGTCCTGGAGTCATAAATACACACACACACACACACACACACACACACACACACACACACAGAATGCTGTGTTCATTTAAGAACACCACGTTGTAAGGGGGATTTTGGGCAAGGTGAAGTATGTACAGAGGAGGGTGAACAGATTAGAGGTGGTAACACTTTTTATAAAGGTTGTTGGAAAAAACTGGAGGTTTTGAATTTGGGGACCTAATGAATTAATTGAATTTGGGGACCTAAATAACCATGACTGTTTCTTCAATCTTATAAATGAATCTCATGTGGAAGAAGAGCGACATTTTATTTCATGTAACCTTTATGCCATACTTAATATAGGTAAACCTGAGAAACCTGCAATAGTCTGGATTTCACTTCTACTTCCGAACGTTTTGATACTCAGCTAACAGAAAATCCAATGAATTTCTTTGTGAAATTAAAAATTCCCTCATTCTGGAGGCATAAAATAGATTGTTGAATGATCACTTATTAAAAAGATTTTGAATAAGATTCTTTACTTTGTGTAAGGCTTGTATTAAATTATTTTTAAAATTCCTTGGATCCCTAGAATTCAGTGATTCTACTTTTCTCTGATAGTGACTTGCACAAGAAAGTCTAGAACAGGAGTGGGAAATGTGCAGCCTCAAGGCCACATATGGCCCTCTGAGCCACAGGTGTCCCCCTGCTGGCTTAGACACTTGCACACAGTAGGTAGTTGATAAATTTGTTAAATTAATTTATATTTTAAAATGTACTTAGGGTATAATATATATATATATATATATCTTTTTATATATAAACAAATTTTGGATTAACAATATTTAAAGTTAAAATAGATTTTTTGTACTTAATTTGATTAAACCAGCCTTCCTTAAATCAACATAAGTTGAGCTTGGTCACATAATTGAGATTTTGAGTATTCATGCATCAAATAACCCATCAGATTGATTTTTTTCTCCCTGAATTAATTGTTTGCTTGAATGAATTGACCAAATCAGCTGGATGCTTTGGTGGTGCTTAGAAACAAGTTTGGCTGCTAAAAGTGTGTGATGTCAGGATCATGGAGTCACTGACCTCAAATCAATTCTTTAGAAAACAATTACTTTACTTCTTGGAAAGAACAACAAGTTTTAGGAACATTTAAAATAATTGGTTTCAGACCATCTTGACAGTTCTGTTGTCATTTAATAAACAATAAACCTTTATTTCAGGCAGTATTAAAATGAATACTAAGCAATTTCTTTGTCCCAAGGGAAAACAAGGAGAGAAAGTCACCACATATTTTTTGAAACTATGGAAATAGAGTAAAAAAAAATATTTTGAGAATAAGTAATGCTTCTTTTGCTGTTCTTAAAAAATGAAAAACCTGAAACTTAAAACAATTCCTTTTAATTTATCCCTAAACTACTTTAATATGCAGAATTCTTAAAGAAAAAGAAACCTTCATTGCAATACATCTTGCCAGTGTTCATTTTTCTTTTCCTTAGGATTTGAATACTTGCAAAAATGCAATACATGAAAGAGTATAATTGTTGAATAAAATCTTTGTAGTTGAAGGACAAAAAAATTATTACAGCACAATTATAGAATCTGTTCAGTAGGAGTGTAGCAAAACTTAGAATATTTTTTCCTTTTTTCTTTAATGTGCAAGGAAAATCTAATTTTTCTTGGCTAGTAAAACTATCTTTTTTTCCTTTATCCTTTGTCACCTTCTATAGTTGAACACGAATTAAAGGAAAAGAACTTCTCCTTTGCAAAGATGATATAGCAAGACCATATTTAGACAGAGAATAAAGAAATGAAACATATTCCCTCTGTACAAACTCGTCTTCCAAGTGAATGAAAGGCATCTTTAAAAATTAACAGGGGTGTGGAGCCAAGGTGCAGAGTAGAAGTACAGACCTGCTAGAGTTCTCCCCCCAAACCTCTCAAAAACCCTGTAAAAGTTACTAAACCAATTCTAGAGCAGCAGAAGTCACAAAATGACAGACTGAAGCAAATTTCCAGCCCAAGATAATCTGGAAGATGGATGGTAAGGCGAATCACATCTGAGAGAAAACAGAGCACAGTTCAGAATGGGCCCTGCCTGTGCTACTGGAGGTAGAGAAGACCTTAGGGTACTGAATCACTGGTGGTGACTGCAGGTTCCAATCTTCTCAACCCACAACCAGCAGAGAGCTTCAAAGCTCAGAAGGAAGGTTTCTCAACTGGCTAAGAGGAGGGTCTGATCTGGCCCCAACCCTAACACTAGTCCTGGCCCCAGGCCCAGGGTGGTGGCAGCCACTGCAGAAGTGGAGGTTGCTTCTGGAGCTTATCCCTTAATAAAGAGCTCAAAAGTGAAATAGTTTACTAGGAAAATGAGCAAATGGGGGAAAAAGAAACAGTCTATAGATTCTTACATTCTCAGTGAAGAAGTATTTTCTTACATCACTGTTGACAAGGAAAGTCAAAATATATAACTATAATAAAATAACAAAGCCAAAGTTCCTGCATCCAAAGCCTCTAAGAAAAATACAAATTGGTATCAGGTCATGGAAGAACTCAAAAAAGATTTTGAAAATCAAGTAAGAGGAATAGAGGAAAATTTGTGAAGAGAAATGAGAGAGATGCAAGAAAATCATAGGCAACAAGTGAGCAGCTTGCTAAAGGAAACCTTCCCCTCCCCCCCCACCAAATGCTGAAGAAAATAACATCTTTAAAATTACACTAAGCTAAATGGCAAAAGAGGTCCAAAAAGCTAATAAGGAGAAGAATGCCTTTAAAAGTAGAATGGGCTAAATGGAAAAAAGAGGTCCAACATTTCACTGAAGAAAATAATTCCTTAAAAATTGAAATGGAGCCAATGGAATCTAATGACTTCATCAGAAATAAAATAAATAAATAAAAAATAAACCAAAGGAATGAAAAAAATTGCAGAAAATGTGAAGTAACTCATTGAAAAAACCATTGACCTGGAAAATGTATCTAGGAAAGATAATTTAAAAGTTACTGGACTACCTGAAAGTTATTATCAAAAAGGAAGTCTAAACATCATCTTTCAAGAAATTATCAGTAAAACCTGTCCTGATATTCTAGAATCAGAGGGTAAAATAGAAAAAGAAAGAATCAACTGATCACCTCTTGAAAAAGACCCCATAAGGAAAACTTCTATGCATATTGTAGCCAAATTCCAGAGTTCCTGGTTCAAGAAGAAAATACTACAAATAGCCAGAAAGAAACAATTCAAGTATTATGGAAACACAATCAGGATAACACAAGATTTAACAGCTTCTATACTAAGGGATCAGAGGGCTTGGAATACGATATACCAGATGACAAAGGAGATAAGATTAAAACACCTACCCAGAAAACTAAATATATTACTTCAGGAGAAAAAATGGGGCTTCAGTGAAATAGAGAACTTCGAAAAATATGTATGCGTGCATGCATGTATGTATTTATCTATATCTATCTATCTCTCTTTCTTTCTCTCATATATATATATATAATATTATATATATATATAATATATATATATATATAACCTGGGTCCGGGTCCTTCAGGTGACACTCTCTCAGTGGGCTTCTGCTTCGGACGTCTCCGGATTTCCCTCCCCGGGGACTCGGCAGAGGGACTCAGTCAGACACTTCTTCAGGAGGCATATACTTTATTAAGTGCAGAGGAATCCCCCCGAACAGCTAAGGGCATTGGTTTAAGTAGGGTACTTGTTCCAGGTAGCCACCCCGATCCACCCTGAGGGCGAGGCTTTCATCTCATTGGTGCGAGCCCCTCCAGACCAAACCAAAAAAGGGCACGATTCCCTATCCCGGGTCGTGTCCCCTTCTGGTTGGTTGGTGGCTGCTTAGTCTCAGACCAGGAAGTCTTTCTAGTGCTGAGCTGGCGGAGCCACGTCAGCAGGTCAGGACTTCCTAGTACTCTCTTCCCCCCAGGAAGGGCGTTGGTCCATTGTGCCCCTGACATATATATATGAGAGAGAAAGAAAGAGAGAGGGAGAGAGAGAGAGAGAGAGAGGGAGAGAGAGCACAGGGTGAACTGAATATGAAGGGATGATATCTAAAAACTAAAATTTAGTGTTGAGAGGAATGTAGTAGAAGAAAGAGAAAGGGAGAGGTTGAATATAGTAAATAGTCTCACATAAAAGAGGCAAGAAAGAACTTTTACAATTGAGGGGAAGAAAGAGAATGTAAGAGGTCATAAGTGAGACTTCCTTTCATTAGATTTGGCTTCAGGAGGTAACTAAGAAATAAGATATATTGGCAATGGAATATGCAAAATAGAAAGGAAGGGGATAAGAGAGGTGAGGGGGTGATAGAAGGGAGGGTAGATTAGAGGAAGGAGTAATCGTAATACATGTTATTGGAGTGAGGAGAGGGGGTAGATGGGGAGAATATTTGAAATTCAAAATTTCGTGGAAGTAAATGAAACTGAATGAAACTGCAAATAAATAAATAAGAAGAAAAACTTCTTTTCTCTTTATTTCTTACACCCTAAGTGTTATGATTATCCAGATTTCTGACTCCTGGCATGGATAATCCTTCAAAAATGACAGAAGTTAAGGATTAATAGCCAGTCTCAATAACTAGCATTCAGAAATTGTGCAGATTTTCCTACTCTCTGAAGAAGCAGCTGGGTTATCGAGTAGTAAAGAGAAGTGTCTAAGATGCCAGAAAACACAAACATGGTTATAAGCATATACCAGGAACAAAAATATCAAAGTCAGTAGTAGAAATAAATATTGAGGAAGAAATAATCACATCATAGAACACAAAGAGTTAACAAACAGTAGAGATGAGAAATGTTGAAATACTAAACACAATCTGAAGATTCCAGAAAAATATTCTTAAAACTTGAAAGGACTGGAAAAAAATCTATTGTCCCACAGATCTTGCCCCGAGTTTTCTTAAATGGACATTTGTCAATAGCTAATAAATTTAAAGCTAGAGGTTATCAAGGCCAAAAGATGACAATGAACAAACAAACCCTGAACTTTAGAGAGATTATGAGTTACAGAGCTGGTAAGGGTCTAAGGCAAGGTTCAAATGCTGTAAATCCTTATCCCAAGGCTAGTATTCCATCTCTGACATCATAGGTTCTTGGTCCATCACAGTGATAACTCTTGTTTCTTACTCAGAAAGGGAAGAGTAATGCTCACTTAGGACTTAGTTCTTAAACTCAGGAACTGTTAAAAGTTAATTAAGCTATTGCCTTACTGCTCAATGACTTTTGTTTACGACTCTTATTTTAGTTTATCTGACTTACTTTTTCATTTTCTATGGCTTTGGCAATTTTTGTGGACTTTCCAGACATCCATTTGAATTTCACAAAATTTTAATCTGTGTCTATCATATTTAAGACCCTGTGCTATGGGCTACTTACACAAAACCAAAAAGGAAACAATTCTTTCCTTTAAGAAGCTAAGCCTGAAGCTAAATGAAATCTAAAGCTAAGCTAACATGAAACCTGAGTCAACTAGGAGTTTCTCTATTGCTATCAGATAACCTACTGGTCCACAAAACAAAACAAACACACAAACAAACAAAAATAATAATGATGCGTCTCTAGCTAAATTCTCTGCAATTCTAGTGACCCAGGGTAATATTCAGTCATCTCACTAGTCTTGGTTCTGTAGCCACAGCTTAGGTCATCCATAAGAGAGAATTATTCTGATTTGAAAATCTCTGGTACGACAACAGGAAAGATGGCTAGATTGCAGACTTCATGCTAGAAAGAAAGTTGATGAAATGTTTTAACATCTGTATAAACATATTGATGCTATTACCATTCTGATTATAATTGTGCTTTGTCATTTGTCATAAGAAAAATGACAAGAATGCCTTCTAATCTCTATGATTTATAGTATTCATGGGAAACAGAATGAAAAGCTCAATTATGGTAAGATGTAAAATATCAGATTGGGCACTGAGATCAGTCACCAGAAATGATGACTATGCCACTGCCCTTTTGATGAAATTATAACAAGAAAATACATCTACCTGAATCCACCTCAAGCAAACAGGATACATCATCATTTCTCCTGCAAATCACAAGTCAATGATAGACAATGGCATAAATGCATAGGATAAGATCTCTTGAAGGTCATGTTCCTTCTCTAATCACTTATGCAATGATTTCAGTGCTGGTGTCCAAGGGCAAAAATCCAATAATGATATACCTGCCAAGGCCATATTTTTTTTTATGATGGTTACATAGTACCTCAACAGGAATTGAATTTGATTGTTCTCCTCTCATATCTCCCAAAAGTCAGTCTCACTCTTTTAACTTCAGAGTATTTGTGATGTATTCTAGACACCAATTGTCTTACAGCAAAGGGCACAAAAGAGAAGTTCAAATAGCAAGAAGGATGTTAAAAAAAAATTCTAAAGAACAGTAACAACATCCTTTTCCTATCTGCACAGAGTTTTTAGACTTATAAAACACTTTTAAAGGTATGAATAGAGGTAACGTTTCCGCCCCTCACCACTGTATCAGTAAGCACCCTCGGGATACATGATGGCGGGGGTCTACAGGTTCTTAGATCTGCATTCATAAAAGGAAAGCAACTTACAAGGGGTTAAAAATCAGGCACAGGTATCAGAGAAAATCAAAATCAAAATTTCAGAGAAATAAAAAATAAATCCACATTCAGAGCTTCCAAACTGCCTGACCATTGAATACACATGTCTGACCACTACATACATGAACAGTTACCAGAGAGGGAAGCATCAACTTCTGGGTTATGGCCGGGTGAGGGGCAGGGGCTCCTTAACAGCTTTCCAGTATCTGCCTGGCCAAAGAAACACTTCCAGTCAGTAAGTCCCAAAGTAAAACCTCACCCTCAGAGTATTTATACATTTTATACACTTTTGAGAGCCAGAGGGCATTACATTCCTTAAGAACCAGTGCCTAATTAACAAAAGGCACAGACTTTCTTACAATGTTCCCAGGCCAGACAATGGGTGGGAAAGATCCTCCTTAGTCACATTCAAATACAGGCATTATACTTGATTATGCTAAAACAAAAACAGCAAATGATCCTGCTTTAATTGCCATTACAACCACCCACTTAACTCACAAATCCAGAGGAAGAACACTGTGGAAGGGAGTAATACAATATTCCAGAGTAGTTATTGCAGTGAGTCAATGACATCAGGATTTTGAATCAACAGGAATATTTTCATAAATATATTTCATAAATCTTAAAGGAATACATAAGTAAAAAATAAAGACATTTCTAGATAGAAGACACTAGTGTCTTTTGAATAGCCATATATAATTTATTCATACCCTGGTTGTCTCCTGGCCTGTCCCCTAAACAAAAAAGACAGAGTGTGAACAACTTGAGGTAAGAGGCTATTAATTTCTTTGTCTTCACAGTGCCTGGAACATCTTTGGTGCTTATCAAATGCTTGTTGAATTGGATTATAGGATCATAATATAATAGCCTTAGAGCCAAATGAGAACTCATAATCTATCTGACTTAAATCTCTCATTTTGCAGATGAGGAAAATGAAACTCAGGGACATTAACTAATGTACCCAGTGTCACAATGGTAATAAACATCAGAGGCAGTATTTGAACCCAGTTCCTCTGACTCCCAGTCTTTCTGTATGGAAAGGTGTTTAGATTTCTTAAGAGTCTAGACAATATATTGGAGTTTTAGAATAGCACCCACCACGAACAAAGAGGAAGGAAGCTTGGGTCAAATTCATTTAAGGCATGTCCTCCATATCTCTACTTTGAGGTGCAAACACCCCTAAATCTGAACTATACGAAGGAGTACATAGTCTAGTAAGGCAGTTTTTACAGATATCTATTCTGAAAGAATATCAGTTTTGTCTTTGTAACAAATACAAATAGGCTACTCCCATTGCATGGTAGAGGTGTATAGGATGTCTTGTCTAAGAAGCTGCTCCTTTTCTCTTTGATGATGTAGGCTTGCTCCAGCACTTAGTTACACTAGAAAATAGAATTTTGGATGAAGTAATTTCTGGATAAAGTAAAAGGTCTGCTTCTCATCGATGACATCCTTTTTGGAAAGTTTCCAGAGCTTTGTCTTAAACTGCTTAGAAAATTGCATTTTCTTTTTTCCTTTTGAAGTTGTGTGCACATGATGTCAACACAACCAGCTGAAAACAGATGAGCTCAGTTCTATAACCCGTTTGTGTATATTTGAAGAAAACTAACCACAATGGTTATTTCTCAAATGGAAATGATTGCTTCTTTTAGCATCGTGTAGACATTATCTTGAAGGTAAATTTATTTATGACTTGTACAAATTTTTATCACAGTTAACTGGCATACTTACCTTCTAAAAACTCATTCATGAAAACTCAGTGCATAAAACTGAAATGTGCTAACATAGTCTACAATGCAAATATAATGTCAGATTTGGAAGGACATTTCTCAAGCTGCCTGGAAAGCTCAATATTGTAAAATAATCTCTATCTAGCACTGTGACCAGTAATTCTGTCAAATGATACAAGGACTAGGAGAGGGATTTTAATGGTAACAGATCTTGGTGAGAATAATTCTCTGTGAAACAAAGGCCTCAGGACATCATGAGGCTGATCTGGTGAAGCTTCATGCAATCTGGAGTTGAGGGGAGAAACTAAGAAATGGAGGGGAGACAAATAAAAGACTATAGACAATGCATCAGAATTTCATAATTGGAAGAGACCTCAATGACTGTTTATTCAAATTGAAACATAAATGAATGCGACATATAACGACTTGACAAAGATCATCCAGACTCTGCTCGAAGATATGTAAGGAGAACACTACCATTTCTGGAGGTAGTCAAATCCATTTTTTGGGCATCTTGAATTTTTAAGAAGTTTTTCCTGACATCAGCCCTAAAGTTTGTTTCTCTGTAGTTACTATTCTTTTGATTCTCCATTCTGGAGCCACACAGAACAAATATAAGCTCTCCTCTCAATAAGAGCTCTTTATATACTTCACCACAACTATGATGTATCTCTGAGTTTTCTTTTCTTTTTCTCAGGTTAAACATCCCAAGTTCATTCAACTTGAAGCTCACCAGCCTGGCTTCCCTCCTTTGTATACTCTAGAGTAGGATGTACAACTTATGACTCATGGCCTACTGAAGGATTTTGGCAGCTGTCATGTGACTCGCAGCAAACAGTTATCATCATTCTGTCTCCAGTCTAACCTATTTGTAGTCCAAAGAACTTTACAAGCTATGCAGGTCTGCTCTGTAGTTTATCAACATTATTCATAAACCATGATGTCCAGAATTGAACATACTACAACAGATGAGGTCTGACGAGGGTGGAGCACAGTGATATTATGGCTTCCATCTTCCTAGAAGCTATGTCGTTTCCAGTGAAGCCCCAGATTAAAATAAGCTTCTATTACCCAGTCTTACTTCTATTTTCTGTAAGTTTTAAATTTGGAATTTAATTTTTAAGCTTGCAGAATTATGCTCTCTGGATGTTGAAAATCCAGTGACATATTTTTACTAACTTAGGTACAAGTTGGCCAACATTCAAACGGTTCTCTAAGTTATTTATATTTAATGTGTTTATATTTCAGGATATACTTGGTATATGTTCTATATGGGAAGCATTAGTTAATAAGTTAATAAAAAATAGGGTCATCATATCAACAGTAACTCTGGTATATGTGAATTCCAATGCTCTTTGATAAGTGGGCTAATTCCCATGCTTCTATAATGATGGAACTTGAACTTTCCTAGTCAACTCAAGCAAACTAAATCTTGCCAGTTGCCTAAATCTGATTGGCCCTTGCTAACTATACCCTCTTCCCTCAAGTCTCAACAATAGGCAGTTAATAAACACCCTCCCCACACACTCACATGCATACTCAGGATATATAACAACGACAATAGTGACAACCTAGAACAAAAGATCAGGTCTTCATGTTTGTATGGTTTACTGATTCTACAGGACTTTGGAAGGAAAATTCATTTTAATGAAATTTAGTTTACGTGGCAATTTTAAAATATGTGCTAATTTCAAAACACTATAGATGATATGAAGATTAGATAGCATGCTTTGCTTTCATGAAATATAGTTTCATGGAATATAATATATCCAGTCAGATATAACAATTCATGTAACATAATAGCTTCAATGAGGTACAAGCAGAGAGTGATGTTTCCCTAAAATCCTGAGAAAAATATCTTGCCAGAGTGGAGATAGGTATTAAGAAAAGACTTCATGAATAAAGTGTGTGTTCATCCTTCATTGCTGAAAAAGACCATGTCATCAGAGAAATAATGACATGACTTGCACTTGATTTTGTTTTGAGTGAGGGAGGCTGTGCAGGTCACCAGCCTCACTTCTCCTCCAGAGCTATCTGAATCCAGTGACCAGCTATTCATCAGGATGACTGGAGATGACCCAGGATGAGGTAATTGGGGTTAAGTGACTTGCCCAAGGTTACACAGCTAGTGAGTGTCGTGTCAGAGATGAGATTTGAACTCGGGGTCCTCCTGACTCCTGCACTGGTTCTCTATCCACTGCACCACCTAGCTGCCCATATAAATGAAGTAGGCTTTAAAAGATAGGTATGATATCAAGAGATGAGAAGGAAGGGGATGACATTGTATTCACAGCAGATAGTATAAACAAAAATATATCTCAATACTTATGGGAGGGGAGGGAGCATATAATCCAATTTACCTGGAGATTAAAGTGTAGGAATAGTGTGAGTTAAATGGTATCTCAAAGGTACTTCAAATATCAGGTTAAGGAGCTTCAGTTAAAAAAGAAGGTATGAAAAACTTTTGATAAAAGAAGTGAATGACATGCACATTATCAGCTGGGTACTAAATGGTACTAAATGTTGACGTAAATTAAATATTATTTTACTTTGTTTTAACACTATAAGAACGATTGTGTTTTCTCAGATATACAACTAACCAAGAGGACCTGGATTCAAGTCCTCCAGTTAATAGTGGATCACTGCTAACGCAGTGATCTAGACCAAGTCAGGTCATCTTTCATTTTCCTGGGCAATTTTCTAAGAATCTAAATTTCAAAGATGATACTAATCCGTATTTGTAAAGGAAGTTTCCACTCTTAAATTTTTTTTTATATCAATAAGATTACAAGTCCAGTCCCTATCCCTTTAAATAAATTCTTCCAAAACATATAAAAAAAGAAATTATAATCATTAGCAACTATCATGGTTTCATAAAAAAGAGGTCATGCTGCGTTAACCTCATTTCTTTTTTTAACCTAGGATTATGAATACATAGCTGGAAGGAACCTTAGAGATCATCCAGTGTAATTCTCTTGTTTTACATTATCCTTACACCAATAGAGCAGAGGAATGCCCAATATCTAATTTACCTTGATTTCGATGAAGCAGATGACAATCTGTCTTACTTTCTTTATGGAAAATCTGGAGAGATTATATCTAGGTAAAAGCAGCTACTTGCATTTTCAACTAGTTCAAAGACTAGGCTCAGGAAGTAAGGAATTGGTGCAAACATTGATGTTTATCCTTTAATAGAGTATCCCAAGGTTGAGACCCTGTTAATATTAACATCCCCCCCCTTTTTTTCTAGTCTGTGCCAGGCATTTCCTAAGAGCTGGGGATGTAAAGAAAGGTAAGATGAAAAGATAAAATGATTCGTTCTTTGAAAGAGTGTTCTTTAACATTTCTGTTAAATGGCCCCATATTCACAAATGACATGAAAATAGGAGGGATAAATAATAAAGTGGATGACAGAGTAATTATACAAAAAGATTCAACACACTGGAATGATAGGCAAAATATAGCAAAAGGAAAATAAAAATGAATATAAAATCAATTACTTTGGCCTGCTACATTAATTTCATAAATACAAGTTGGCTAGAGATTTATTTAGTCATTATGTGTTAAGTGAGGAATTCTATAGATTACTAGATCATTTTCAGTCAACATTACAACACAGACAAAAAAATTGACCCTAAGATACATTTTTAAATCATTGTATTCAGGACACCAGAGAGGAGTCACCATATTTTATTTATTGTCCCCTGGTCAGACCACATCTGCAATGTATCCTTCAGTCCTTGAGTGCCACATTTTAGAAAAGCCACTGACAAATGGTAGAGCATCAGTGAGTGAGAAAACAGGGTGGTTAAATATACTTGAGACCATGCCATGCAAGGAATGATTGCAGAAAATGGGGATAGTTAGTATAGAGAAGAAAAGACTTAGAGGAACACAATAGCTCTCTTCAAGTATTTACAAAATTGTCACAGGAAAGTATGGGAATAGTATAAGTACATAATATGTAGATATTTAATGCTATATGTAAATAAAATATATTTCATAAACATATGATAAATGTATGTATTATTCAATATGGTAAATCTATAATATAATGCAGTAAACATAAAATCACTGAAAAAAAATTCTGTTAGAAATAAAAAAATTCCAGCTATTCTCCTAGAGAGATAGTGGTTTTCCTCTCATAAGTCATCCCACAACATCTGGATGATCACTTGGGCTTTTGGGTTTTTTTTTTTTTGTATTTTTGTATTTACTTTTTTGACATTCATTTTGACAAAATTTTGAGTTCCAATTTTTCTCCTCATCTCTCCCTCCCCATAACACCTTGGATTCTGATTACCCCTTCCCTCAATGTATCCTCCCTTCTATCACACCCCACCCTTCCCTTATTCCCATCTTCTCTCTTTTCTTGTAGGGCAAGATAAATTTCTGTTCCCCATTACCTCTATTTCTTATTTCCCAGTTATATGCAATAATAATTATCAACATTCATTTCCAATGCTTTGAATTCCAACTTCTCTCTCTTCTTCCCTATATCATTTTTCAAAAGACTTCCATAATAGTCATGTTGTTTAAGACTAACTGTATTGCCCTCCATTCTACCCTGTACCTCCTTTTCTTTCTATTCTCTCATTTGACCTTATCCCTTCCAAAAAGTCTTTACTTCTTGTTGCTTCCTTTTCCCATTTACCCTCCCTTCTATCATCCCCATCACCTCACTTATCCCCTTCTCCCTTACTTTCCCGTTGTGTAAGATAGATTTTCATACCAAATTTAGTGAGCATATTATTCCCTCCTTAAGCCATATGTGAAGAGATTAAGCTTCACTTTTCTCCTCTCCTCTCCTCTCCTCCCTTTTCTCCTCCGTTGAACAAGATTTTTCTTATCATTTTTATGAGTGATAGCTTGCCCCATTCCATTTCTCCCTTTCTCCTCCCAATATTGTCCTCTCTAATCTCTTAATTATATATATTTTTTTTATGGATATCATCTCTTCTAACTCAACTCAACCAATACTGTATGTGTGTGTGTGTGTGTGTGTGTGTGTGTGTGTGTGTGTGTGTGTGTGTAATCCCTCCATTTGCCCAAATACTGAGAAAAGTCTCAAGAGTTACAAATATTGTCTTTTCATGTAGGAACATAAACAGTTCAGCTTTAGAAAGTCATTTATTATTTATCTTTCCTGTTTACCTTTTCATGCTTCTCTTGAGTCTTTTCTTTGAAAGTCAAATTTTCTCTTCAGTTCTGGTCTTTTCATCAAGAATGCTTGAAAGTCTTCTATATCATTGAATGATCATTTTTTCCCTTGAAGTATTATACTCAGTTTTGCTGGGTGGGTGATTCTTGGTTTTAATCCTGGTTCCTTTGACTTCTGGAAAATCCTATTCCAAGTCCTTCGATCCCTTAATGTAGAAGCTGCCAGAATCTGTGTTATCCTGATTGTATTTCCACAATACTTGAATTGTTTCTTTCTAACTGATTGCAATATTTTCTCCTTGACCTGGGAACTCTGAAATTTCACCACAATATTCCTAGGAGTTTCTCTTTTTGGGTCTTTTTCAAGAGGTGATCGATGGATTCATTCAATATTTATTTTGTCCTCTGGTTCTAGAATATCAGGGCAGTTTTCCTTGATAATTTCATGAAAGATAATGTCTAGGCTCTTTTTTTGATCATGACTATCAGGCAGTCCCATAATTTTTAAATTGTCTCTTCTGAATTTATTTTCCAGGTCAGTTGTTTTTCTAATGGGATATTTCATACTATGTCAATTTTTTCAATTTTTTGTTGTTTCTTTTTTTAACTTCTTAGTTTATATCATAGTCATTAGCTTCCCTGAACTCCAGTCTCTCTTTTAAAGAACTATTTTGTTAAGTGAGCTTTTGAACCTTCTTTTCCGCATGGCTAATTCTGCTTTTTAAAACCTCCTTCTCCTCATTGGCTTTTTGCACCTCTTTTGCCAATTGAGTTAGACTATTTTTAGAAATGTTATTTCCTCAATATTGTTTTTAGTTCTCCTTTACCAAGCTGCTGACTTCCTTTTCAAACTCTTCTGTGGCTTGAACCCATTTCATATTCATTTTGGAAGTACTGCAGCCAGAAGCCTTGACTTCCTCTGACAGTATGCCTTGTTCTTCCTCATCTGAAAGGATGGAAGGAGATTCCTCTTCACCAATAAAGTAATATTCTATGGTCTTATATTGTTTCCCTTTTGTGGGCATTTTCCCAGACAGTTATTTGACTTCTGAATCCTTTGTCATGAGGAGGGTCCTAGTGCTCCTCCTCTGCCCAGTACTATGCTCAAGGCTGAGATTCAGATCAGCTGCTCAATTCTCCCAGGGGCTTTGGGTGGTGGCAGGGTGGCCACAGAGGGCTGACATTCAGATCAGCTGCTCAATTCCCCCACAGGCTTTAAGCTGAGCTGCCTGGACAATGGACCCAGACTGCTTCCATGGCCACTGTAGCCACCTGCTGCCTGCTGCTGCTGCTACCACCGCATCTGCTGCAAGGACCCTGCTCCCCTCTTGCCCAGCTAGCAAAGACCTCCCACACTGACCTTTGGAGCCTTCTTTGTCCCTTGTGGGTTGAGGAATCTGGGACCCTCCCTACTGGGAATTCTGCCCCAGAGGTCTGTTCAGGTCCTGTTCCTCCCAGTGTTGTGCAGGACTGGGCTCTGCTGCTCAGTATCTGGTGAGATAGACCTTTCCTGTTGGAATTCCAGGTTACCTTTGGCTAGAAACCTCTTTCACTCGATTGTTCTATGACTTCTGCTGGTCTAGAATTTGTTGAGAGGAATTTTTTATACGTATTTTGTGGGCTGTGAGGGAAGTGTAAGCAACTCTGCCATCTTGACTCTACCCCCCTGGATAATCACTTGTTGAGGACAGTTTCAAGGTAATTATTTTTCATAAATGGGAGACACTAGGTAAACCTCCATTTAACAAATGCCCCATCTAACTCTGAGAAGCCATGATTCTACAATTTAAAAATAAACAAATAATAAATGATCAATCCAATGATGGCCCTACAAGGAAAGCTGTCTTGCTTCCTACTCCTTAGAAATGGTGTGGAAAACAAAAAGTTTACCAAATTTCCCCGATAATTTTTTTCATTGTAAACTTAAGTATCTACCTACCCCTAGTGAGGTTCTAACAATTCAGAATAGGGAGTTAGAGAAATAACAGAAAGTAAGTAAATGTTATTTTCAACTAGGAAGTTCTTAATTTCCTACTCTGATCATTAAAATAGAGGTCACAGATCTGAACAAATCATTACAATGGGATTAGCATGTTAAAAAAAATTAATCTCTATTTGAGTTTCATTTAATTGATTTTTGGAAGAGAACTCCATCATATCAACTAAACAATGAAAAATGTTTCACTGGCCAACAATGTGGCAATATTGATTTTGTCACTGCTTACCTCATCCCTCCATTGTGTGCAGTATGCCTGTTGGAGTTATAAGGCAATGAGTATTATGATATTGAAAATGGAAGTCTCAACAGGAGAGAAGTCTCTTTTCCTATACTGTGCAAAAAAGTAGTAACTGTGGAGAAGAAGGAAAAACAAAGTTTACAGAATATGGTAGCTCCCACTCTGCTTGAATAAGTTTGGCTTCTCACTCTTCTGATTTGCTAATTGGGGCAGGAGATGAGGTAGTATCTCTTATTTTCTTCAATTCAGAAATTCAGTGCTTTTATTCTTGAAGCATGGTAAAAGCCAGAAAGGCCATTAACTTACTCAATATAGCGGTGAAATTAGGACAGTTCCCCATATTCAACTCTGCTGTAGATCTAGTCAGCCTAGAGAGCAAAAGTTTAAAATACCTAAAGGTGAGTTTGGCAAGATAGTCTAAGGAATAGATTAACAAATATGTAGTAGAAATCCAAGGTGATAATAATGATATTAATAATTATTATAATAAACAACCAGAACTTTATATCACATATGGTTTTTACAGTGTTTTATAAATATTCTTTCATTATCCTCATAACCACTGCTCCCCCTATTATACAGATATGGAAACCAAGAAAGACATGGCTCATCTAACTTGCTCAAAGTCACATAGCTAATAAATCTAATCTCAGGTCTTCCTGACTGCAAGACCAGTGCCTTATGCACTATGTACCTAAAGCACTTCTTTCCTTGAAATATTTATTTCTTGCTCAAAGAATTATAATTCATGTACAATTGTAAAGATAAATAGATATACAAATTTTCTCCAATTGTTCAGCAAATTTTCTTCCCCAAATTTTCATGAAACAAGTCTCATTCTTTGTTTCCGAATTTTAGCATATTGTGTTGGGTTTTTTTTAACATTCATTTAAGAAAGTGAGTTCTAAATTGTCTCCCTCCTTCTCAATCCTTCCCTACTCACTGTGAAGGCAAGAAATGAATATCAATTTGACATGTAAAATCATGCAAAACATATTTCCACATTAGCCATGCTGCCAAAAAAGAAAGAAATATAATTTAAAAAACTCTTATTTTTCAATCTGCATTTGGACTCCATCAGTTCTTTCCCTAAAGATTGAAAACAGTTTTCATCATAAGTCTCTTGAAATTATCTTGGACCACTGTGTGGATCAGAATAGCTAAATCATTCCCAATTGATCAACATATTTTATTATTGGTACTCTATATAGTGTTCTCCTGATTCCATTCACTTTGCTTTGTATGAATTCATATAATACTCCTCATCTCCTGCCCCAATTGGCAAATCAGAAGAGTAAGAAGCCAAACTCATTCAAGCAGAGTGGGAGCTACCATATTCTGTAAGCTTTGTTTTTCCTTCTTCTCCACAGTTACTACTTTTTTGCACAGTATAGGAAAAGACTTCTCTCCTGTTGAGACTTCCATTTTCAATATCATAATACTCATTGCCTTTTTCTGAAACCATCTTGCTCTTTGTTTCTTATAGAACAGTAATATTCAATCATAATCATATAATACAATTCATTCAGCCATTCCTCAGTTGATGGGCATCCCCTCAATTCACAATTCTTTGCCACCACAAAAAGCTTTTACAAGTTCTTCTTGTACATAGAGACCCTTTTCCTTTTTATTTTATCTCTTTGGGATACAGATGCAGTAGTGACCCAGTAGTGCTGGGTCAAAGTGTATGCATGATTTTATAGCCTTTTGGGCATAGTTCTGGATTACTTTCCTGAATGAATAGATCAATCAGTTCACAACTCTATCAACAGTGAACTAGCATCCCGATTTTTCCACATCCCCTACAACTTTCATCATTTTCCTTTCCTGTTATATTAAGCAATGAGTTAGGTGTTAGATGATACTTCAGAGTTGTTTTATTTTTCCTTTATATAATTACTAGAGATTTGGAGCACATTACATGACTATAGATAGAACTGATTTCTTTATAAGAAAATTGCCTATTTATAATAGGCAATCTTGTCTTCGACCATTCATCAACTGGGAACTGACTTGTATTCTTATGAATTTGATTTGATTGCTTAGATATTTGAGAAATGAGGCTTTTTTTCAGAGAAACTTGCCACAGTTCTTCCCCTTCAGTTTCTTGTTTTCCCTTCTCATCTTTGTTGCATCTTTGTTGGTTTTGTTTGTGCAAATCCTTTTGAATTTAATATAATCAAAATTATACATTTTATATCGCTTTGTCCTTTCTATGTCGTGTTTAGTCACAAATTCTTCTCTTTTCCATGGAGATGGTGAACAAAATTATCCATGTTCCATTGATTTGCTTGCAATATCACTCTTTATGTCTAAATCAATTACCACTTTTTACTTTATCTTTCTAAATGGTATGTATGATATACTGGTGTATGACAGATTTCTTCCAAACTATTTTCTTGTTTTCCATTTATTCATCATTCTATTTTTAGTCAGTACCAGATTGTGTTGATGATAATCACTTTGTTGATTACTACAAATCTCATTTTTGAACCAGCAAAAAATTGTCATGTTCATCCTCAAAGCCAAGAAGTTCAAGGTGAATGGAGAAACAAATAAGATGCTGTCAACTTTCCATTTTGTTTAATCTCCTTTTCTTTTGGAAATAGGATTTTTTCCAATTACATTTAAAGATACTTTTTAGCATTCATTTTTATAAGATTTGAGTTAAAATTTTTTTATCCCTCTTTCCTTCCCCTTCATCCTCATCAAGATATCAAGGTATCTCATGTAAGTTAGACATGCAATCATGTTAAACATTTTCACATTAGTCATGTTGTTAAAGAAGAAATAGAACAAAAATTTAAGAAAATCAAGGAAAACATGACAATACTATACTTCACTCTGCATTCAGATTCCATAATTCTTTCTTTGGATGTGGATAGTATTTTTCATCATGAGTCCTTTTGAATTCTCTTGGATCATTATATTACTGAGAAGAGCTGAGTCTATCATGGTTGATCATTGCACAATGTTGTTGTTACTTTGTATAGAGTTCTGGTTCTGCTCACTTCACTCAGCATCAGTTCATGTAAGTCTTTCAAAGATTTTTTTTAAACCTGTGTGTTCATCATTTCTTATAGCACAATAGTATTCTATTACATTTGTATACCTCAACATTCTTAGCCATATCCAAATTGATGGCTATCTCATTTTTTAAATTTTTTGCCACCACAAAAAAGAGCTGCTATAAATATTTTTGTAAATGTGGGCCCTTTCCCTCTTTTTAATGTTTTCTTTGTGATACAGACCTAATATGGTATTGGTGGATCAAAGATGTATGCACAATTTGATTGTCCTTTGGGCATAGATCCAAATTGTTCTCCAGAATGGATCAGTTCAGAACTCCAGCAACACTTTGTATAATTTACAAAGGCATTGGTGAATGAAAACAAAATGTTTACAATTTATTTACTAGAAAGACAATGTCAAAAATATAAGTGGTTCTTTGTGTCTACTTCAGAGAAATCTTTGCTTTTCTATCAAAATATTCAAATAAATAAAATGAAAAATGGAGAAAGACAAAGAAAAACAAAAAAAGGATTCAATTTTTTCTTAATTATTCTAAGGGTAAGAGGAGTCAAGGACGTACACAGAGTGACTAGTCCATGACTCCACACATGAAAGTGCTAGGGAAAACTGTGCTGATATGCAACTAAAGTGCCTTGGAAAAATTGTGAAGCTTTCATAGATTTTTTGCAACTGGTTCTGGTTAGCTAACTTTGAGGTAAAGAAGGTGCTCTTTGATTGACTATAGAGGCATTCATAAAAAAAACCTACCTGTTTCAATATCTCTCTGTCTCTCTCTCTGTCTCCCTGTTTCTGTTTCTCTCTCTGTCTCTCACTGTCCATATATAAATACATATATATGTATATATACACACACACAAATATACATGCATGTATTTTATATATATAATATAAACACATAATATAATAATATATAGATAATATGTAAGCATATATAATATATATGCATATGCACATGTATGTAAATATATGTTACACACATATATGCATATGTATTTGTATGTATGTGTATATATATACATATAAAAAGTGTATATGTGTATGTATGTATTTGCTTCAGTGCTCTTGGTGATCAAAAAATCTAAGCAAGTATAACAATACTTCAGTGTATCAGAGTTTTGGTTTGTAGCCATTGTACCATTAATGCTTTAGCATTGCATTGGGAACTCCAGACCAGAAGACCTGAGGAAACAGAAACAATCATAGTAACGATGCCTTTGGGTGTGAAATTTATAGGACTGAAAAACTGTAAAGGAGTTGAGCTAAGTTGAGCCCACTCTTCCCAGAAACCACGTGGTATAGGGGAGCATATTATTCTGAGAAACTAGGGGAAAATGTTTGTACTTTATTTTTGCTGTATCTTCCCAGAAAATATACCTCTGTAAAAAGACAAAACTGACCAAAGTTCTATCGTCAATATGTCCCATGTGATGTATCCTATAGGTAGTTGGAATGCGGGACCTGAAATCTGGAAAACCTGAATTCAAATCTGGCCTTGAACACTTATTACCTCTATAAACCTCTGCAAGTCATACAATCTACCTTGGCCTCCATTTCTTCATTCATAAAGCCAGGATAATAATAGCACCTAACTTCTAGAGTGCTTGTGAGGATAAAATGAGATATTTATGAAGCAGTTTTTAAATCTTAAAGAAATTATTGCTATGAGTATCATTAACTATTGTTGTCACTGGCCCCTAAATCTGAGAAAATGCTGCTGATCAGGGGTCAAACTGACAATATCAGAGGAAGGAATCCAAATAAGTTTTCTAAGCATGTTTTAAAACCCTAAAGGGGCAGATGTAGCATCCTGACTCTGGGAGAGATAGAACATACTGGCTAAATAAGAATGAGATGAGGGTAGAGAGTAGCACCTACCATATAATACAATACAAGAGGGCAGGAGGTCTTTACCAGAAAGTAAGAGAGAGAAATGGAGAGAAGAAAGGAGGCAAGAAAATATTGGAGGAAGATTAGGAAGAAAGGGATAAAAGGAAGGAAGGAAGGAAGGAAAAAGAGAAGGAGGTAGGAGGAAGGGAGCGAGGGAGCAAGAGATGGAGGAAATCTTCACAGTTGTTTCCTTTGTACAATCTGCAATCTACATTTGAAGCCTGGCACAGAATACACACCTTATAAATACTTTGTTGACTAATTAACTGACTGCACCTCCTATGGGTTGAGTCCAAATTCACTCGGCTGTTTCGTTAAACAGACCATATGCATGATAGACACACACTCATTTGCTCCCAACCTGATTTTTTTTTAAAGAAGAATGTTGGGGATGGAGCCAAGATGGCGGACTAGAAAGACACACTCAAGGTCCTCCCCACAGCCCATAAAATACCTGTAGAGAGGGACTCTCAACAAATTTTGGAGCAGCAGAAGTGGAGAACAACAGAGTGGAGGAGATTTCCAGCCCATGATGACCTGAAAGGCCCATGGAAACATCGGTTGTGCCAAACATGGAGCCAAGCACAGAGCCCAGCCCAGTTTCGGATGAGCAGCATGACAAGACTCTGGGAGGAGTGGAAGCATCTCCACTTGCAGCAGTGGGGCCTCAGATCCCTCAACCCACAGGAGCCAAAGGTCAGTGAAGGGGTTTTATCAGCTGCCCAGGAAGGGAGAAAGGTCTTCCCGTAGCTCCAGCAGCAGACAGAGGCCACAGAGCCTGTACAGCAGCCTGTAAGGAAGCTCCATTGTTGGAGCGTAAAAACCCCTGGGGGCATTAAAGAGCTGAGTCCTACCTCAGCCCTGGGTGGAGGCTCTGGCCAAGCTAGTTGATGTCTCAAACTTAATGGTGGCCCTGCCCACCCAGCTTATATGAAAATCAGCCCCCAGTGCTGGCTTGGCAGAACTGGAGGCCAAGTGGCTGTGGAGAGGTCTGCTAAGATTCTGGGCACAAAAATCCCTCTCTGGGTCCAGACCAGTACACGCTTGATTGTGCCACCTTGGAGGAGCTGAGATCTCACAGATTCCCAGAGTATACCCTACTCTTGACAAAGGACCCAAAAGTCAAGTAACTGGTTGGGAAAATGCCCTAAAGAAGAATGTTTTAAGATGTATAAATTTAGCCTATCAGTCAGTCAATAAACATTTATTAACCATTTACAATGTGCAGTCATTGTACTCATATAACTCAGAAGCTGACATATAACTGATGGATAAAGTATGTGGATGAAGTATATGGATAAAGCTTTACCCTTGGAAAAGTCAAAGATTTAACCAGAATGCAAGACATCTTCATTCAAGTAAAGGGCAAGTCTTTAGTGTGAAGTATATTATTGATTATGTTCCAACCAGTCACATCACCCCACTCCCAGTTGCCACAAAGGAGGTTTGGCACAGCAAAAGAGTTCTGTGCTAAGATATGTCAAAAACTCCTTAGGGACTTAATTTCTGAAAAATATTTCAACCTTATCAGTGGATTGAGAGAATCATCTCTCTCAGACTTCCTAGCCTTCACATTACTGCTTTCCAGATCTGAGCAAACCTCAGGAGAGCCATGTAACCAAAAATAAACCTGATATCCTTCAGACTCCAAATAGTCATTGCATAAAAGTGGATGCAAATGTTGGCCATTACTGAGGAAATCAATGGAGATTGTCTGGATTCATGGAAAAACTGCAGGGATCTTAAACTTTGTCAGCTGCATCTTAAAGTACTGCTATTTGCTCTGTTTTTATTTTCTGGGAAAGCACTTTGGAATGAAATCATTAATTATTAATGAATCACATAAAATACTTTTAAAATTTATTTGTTGCTCACCGTTCCCACTTAATTTCTATTTTCCTTGTCAGTACAATGTTTTCCCCCCAATAAGAATCTGGATGGCTTAGTAGAGCAGTAGTATTTTCCCCAGAGAGAAACCATCTCATCTATGAGCAGGAGTAGGCTTTTCCTTCATGGCTGCTTGGTGATTTATTCTGTCTTCCTTAGTTATGAAGTGGCCTTTTCAAGTCCTATTGATTCTCCCTTTAAAATGTCCCACAGATTCACTCTTTCCATTCCATGCCAACAAACTGTGACTTCGCACATTAGATTACTATGTAGCCTCCAACTGATTTCCTGTTTCTTTTCTCTTTCTTTTTTTGTTCATTCTCCAAGATTCATCACTGAAGCCCTTATCACTTGTGCTTCTCAAAATCCTCTACAAACTGTCAATGTCTAATAAATGTTTAGCCTGGGCAAATGAAAATGTGGTTTTTAAGCTGGAAGAATCCTTAGAAATCTCCTTGCCTGACTCTAACATTTTATTTCATTTTTCAGGTTAAAGTAAAGGTTATTATTAATACACCATATATCCTTGGTGTTGTACATTAAACTTGGTATAAAAAAAAAAAAAAAACTTGGGATATCTCATCTCTGACACTGACTACCTGAGTTATCATGGGAAGTTGTCTGGGGCAGAATGAAGAAAAAACTCCCCAGAATTTAAAATCAGAAGGTCAAGTTTCATCTCCTAGTTCTTCTACTTAATGCCTTTGTGACCTTGAGAAGGCATACAACTTTTCTGAACCTTTGTTCTCCGAGAAAGGGGTTGGCTCAAATGATCTTTAAATTCCTTTGTAACTCGAAATATATGACCTTCAGAGAAAGCTAGGTGGAGAAGTGGATAGAGTGCTAGACCTACAAGGAAGATGTGTATTCGTCTAGCCTCAGACATTTACTACCTGTGTGACCCTTGTAAAATCAGAGTGGAGATAATTATTGTACCTACCCCCCAGGATTGTTGTGAGAACAAAAGGAGTTTATATTTTTCAAGCACTTTTCCATCCTTAAAGCGCTATTCTAAATTCTAGTTGTTTATGAAGTCATTTTTCAGTTTTGTCTAACTTTTTGTCACCCTATTTGGGGTTTTCTTGGCAAAGGCACTAAAGTGCTTTGTCATTTCTGTCTCCAGCTTATTTTATAGATAAAGAAGTTGAGGCAAGGTTAAGTGACTTGTCCAGGATCACACAGCTTGTTACTGTCTGAAGCCACATTTGAATTCATGAAGAGTCTACCAGATTCCAAGCCCAGTGTAGCGGACGGCCTGCATCCCTACACGGCTACACGGTTCAGTGAAGTGGTTGAAGAGTCACAGGAGGCGGAAAAAGATAGACCAATTCCGTTTATTGATCTGAGGTTTAGGGTTTATACAGACAAGGTACTGCAAGTCTACATGACATTCTGCTCATCTCCTGTCCCAGTGATTAAATCAGTCAGGGTGATTAAATCAGTCTTATCTGATTTAATCAGACTATGAGCCTAGGGGCATCTATTTTACATATCCCTTGTTTTCTGTAATCCTCTTGTCTCACAGAGACAACAACATCTGGGGGGGCATGGAGAGCCATTCCAGATGATAATGAGCACAGTCTCAAAGAACAGTTTCCCCAAAGGTCTATCTTGATCTCGTCAACCGCACTCCACCCTGTCCATCAACAGCCCAGTGCTGTGTCTACTGCACCACCTGGTTGCCCTCAGTTGTTATTATTAGTATTTCTAAATTTACAACTCCATTAATCTGTTTCCTTCTGAGGAAAAGGACAATAAAAATATATTTGGTGCCAGTCTGACAGGTTACTTATAAAGGTCAAATGAAATAACACATGTCAAGAACTTTACAAATTCTAAAGTGTTGTATAAAACCTAGATGCTTCTATAATTATTACTCATCTTTTTACTATTGAAAGGGCTCAAAGAGGCATATTTTATCATTATATTTGTTTGTTTAGTCCTGATAAGTTTTGTTGTGACTCAACAAAACCTGTCCAAGAAAACCTCCATAAAGTTCCCCACAAATAATAAGCATAACAAACTACTAATATGAGTATAATAGATAAGAAATAGCATTTTTCACTTTCATGGAGTCTGGTGGCCAATAGAAAATATCTACCAAATTCTTGATTGAATGATAAATATTAATTGAGTGAACTTCAGAAGAGAGTTTATTTAGACAAGGAGGCAGGGAAAGAGCTTGGTCAGGGCAAAGAGAATCCCAACCAATTCTCCTTAAACAAGTCAGTTGATGGAATATGGGTAAAAATGCAACCAGTTCTGGAAAGGCTGACCAATAATGCCGTGGCCACATGAGTGAACCATGTCAGTTAGTATAAGAACATGGCAGGAGAAGAAGAGGAAAAGTTGAAGATGAAACCATGTTTCTTGTTCCAGAGAGCATAGTGGAGTAGCTAGTTAAATTTAGAGTTGAATTTTGTGAGTGGGTTCAGGGGAATAAGAATGCAACACAGTTAATGGGGTAAAAAAATGTTGTTTGAATAATGATAGACTGGTATTTAGAATGACTGGTATCAAGTCAGTATGAAGTGGTAGGAGATTGTTAACCATTGATGAATGAGTGCAGAAAGTTTATCACTATCTGTATGGGATTGTTCTCAAGGTGGATATCTCTCAGGTTATTCAACAGTTCAAGTGTTATAGAAATACAATCAATATCACACCTCATACAACTTTTACTAAAAATGAGATATGTTGAAATACATTATTCCATAACAAAGAAAAAGAGAAACTAATAGAAAAATGATTTACCCTGTAACAGCATGTAAGTTCCTACAGAAGGAATGTGGATATTTAACAAAAAAGGGTACTTCCAAATATTTCTAAGCTGAGTAAAACCAGAGAGGTAAATGTATTTGAGTAATTATAATTGGATATGTATGTATATATGTGTGTATATATATATAGTATATATATATATATATATATATATATATATATATATATATATATATATATATATATATATATATATATATACATACACACACACACACACACACACACACACACACATATATGGATGGGTACTTCCTCAGAACCATAATGTCTTCCTAAGGTATTGAGAGAATTAAATAAAACTACTGGAAACTGTGGAAGGGTTATTCTGTTCTGAGGGTTTTTTTTAAACTTGAAAAATACATTTATTTATTTATTTTTAGTTTTCAACATCGATTTCCCAAGATTTTGAGTTCCAAATTTCTGCCCTTCTGTCCCCTATCCTCACCCCAAAATTGTTGTGTAATTTGATATAGGCTCTACATATGCATGAATATCAAACTTATTTTCACATTATTCTTATTGAAAGGAAGAATTAGAAACAGTGGGAGAAACTATGAGGAAGAAGACACAAAGAAACAAAAAAGAGAGAGCAAATAGTATGATTCAATCTGCATTCAGACTCCGTAGTTCTTTTTCTGAATGTGGACAGCATTTTTTAGCATGAGTTCTTTGGAATTGTCTTGGGTCCTTGCATTACTGAGAAGAGATAAGTGTATCAAAGTTAGTCATCACACATTGTGGCTTACTGTGTACAGTGTTCTCCTGTTTCTCCTCAGTTTACTCCACATCAGTTCATTCAAGTCTTTCCAGGTTTTTCTGAAGTTCACCTGCTCATCCTCTCTCATTGAAAAATACTATTCCACTGTATTCCTATACCACAACTTATTCAACCACTCCCCAACTTACGGGCATCCCCTCAGCTTCCAATTCTTTTCCACCACAAAAAGAGTTGCTATAAATACTTTTTGTACATGTATGTCTTTTCCCCCTTTATTTGATCTCTTTGGGATACAGACCTAGAAGTAGTATTACTGAATAAAAGGGTAAGCACACTTTATAGCCCTTTGGGCATAATTCAAATTGCTCTCCAAGATGATTGGATCAGTTCACAATTCCACCAATAATGCACTAGTGTTTCAATTTTCCCACATCTTCTCCAGCTTTTATCATATTCTTGTTTTGTCATACTAGCCAATCTGATAGGTACAATGTGATACCTCAGAGTTTTTTTGATTTGCATTCCTCCAATCATTGGTGAGTTAGAACATTTTTTTCATATGTCTCTAGGTAGTTTTAATTTTTTCCTCTGAAAACTGCCTTTTATCATTTGAGTAATGACTTGTATTCTTATAAATTTGACTCAGTTCTCTAAATAGTTTAGAAATAAGGCCTTCACCAGAGACTCTGCTTGTAAAAATTCTTTCCCAGTCTTTTGCCTCCCTCCTAATGTTGGTTTCATTGGCTTTGTTTGCATAGAAACTTTTCAGTTTAATGTAATCAAAATCAACCAGTTTGCATTTAATAATGTTCTCTATCCCTTGTTTTGTCACAAATTTTTCTATTCGTAAATCTGACAGGCAAACTATTCCTTTCTCTCCCAGTTTGCTTATGTATCAGCCTTCATAACTAAATTATGTGCCCATTTTTACTTCATTTTGATATATGGTATAAGATATTGATACATGCCCAGTTTCTACCATACCATTTTCTAGTTTTCCCAGCAGTTTTTGGTCAAATAGTGAGTTCTTAGAAGCTGGAATCTTTGTGTATATCAAAGAGTAGATTGCTATAGTAACTGACTACTGTGTCTTGTGTGCTTAAGCTATTCCACCGATCCATCACTCTATTTTTTTAGCCAGTACCAAGTAGTTTTAATGATTGCTACTTTATTATTATTATTTATTATTATTTCTCAACCAACAAATGCCAAAGATATCTTCAAAGGTCAGTGAGAAAGATCTTTCACCTGGGTGAGAAGGGAACACAGTCTGGACCCAGCCCCAGGGCAGCTGCAGTCACTGCTGTAGAAGCATCCATTTTAGGAACCCTTGGCATAAAGACCATGGGGGAATAATTTTAGATGATATATGGCTAAATCACCCATCCTTGCATTTCTTTTCACTAATTTTCTGGATGATCTGGAACTTTTGTTCTCCCAGATGAGTTTTGTTATTGTTTTCTTCTAGCTCTATAAAATAATTTTGGTGGTTTGATTGATATGGCAATGAGTAAGCAAATTAATTTATGCAGAATTGTCATTTTTATCATATTAGCTCAAGCTAACCCATGAGGAACTGATATTTTCCAGTTATTTATATCTGACTTTATTTGTGTGACAAATGTCTTGTAATTGTGTTCCTATAGTTCCTAGGTTTCTTTTGGCAGGTAGACTCTCAAATATTTTATAATGGCTATAGTAAATTTAAATGGGATTTCTCTTTCCATCTCTCACTGGTAGGTTTTGTCATTAATATATAGAAATACATATTTATTTTATATTTATAGTATGGATTTATTTTATATCCTGCAACTTTGCTAATGTTGTTTATTATTTAAAGAAGGTTTTACTTGATTCTCTAGAATTCTCTAAGTATATAATATCTTCTGCAAACAATGATAGCCTTATTTCTTTGCTGATTCTATTTCCTTCACTTTCTTTTTCTTCTCTTATTATTAAAGCCAATGTTTGTAGTACCATATGAATAAGTGTAATAATGGACACCCTTTGTTTACCCTCAATCATATTGGAAATGGTTTTAGCTTATCCTCATTACACACAATGCTTTCTGATGGTTTTAGGTAGATGCTACTTAACGTTTTAAGGAAGACTCCATTTATTCCTATGTTCTCTAGTGTTTTCGATAGGAATGGGTATGGTATTTTGTCAAAAGCTTTTTCTGCATCTACTGAAATAATCATATGATTTCTGCTAGTTTTGTTGTTGTTATGGTCAGTTATGCTGATAGGTTTTCTAATATTTAATCAGTCTTTCATTTCAGTATAAATCCTATCTGTCACAGTGTATTCTTCTCATAATAAGTTGCTGCAATCATTTTGCTAGTGTTATATTTAAAATTTTTGCATCTATATTCATCAGGGAAATTGGTCTATACTTTTCTTTCTCTATTTTGGTTCTTCCTGGCTTAGGTTTTAGTACCAGATTTGTATCACAAAAAGAAATTAGTAGGACTCCTTCTTTGTTTCCCCAAACAATCTATATAGTATTGGAATTAATTGTTCTTTAAGGCTTTAACAGAGTTCATTTGTAAATCTATCTCACCCTGGAGATTTTTTCCCCCCTAAAGAGTTTATTGATGGTTTGTTCACTGTCTTTTACTAAAATGAGGCTATTTAAGTATTTAGTTTACTTTTCTGTTAACCTGGGTAATTTGGATTTTTGTAAATATTCATTCATTTTACTAAGGTTGTCAAATTTATTGGCATACAGTTGGGAAAAATAGCTCCTCACTATTGTTTTAATTTCTACTTCATTGGTAGAGAATTCACCCCTTTTCATTTTGATACTGGTAATTTGGTTTTCTTTTTTTAAAGTCAAATTAATCAAAGGTTTTTATAGTTTTTTTTTAGGGTTATTAATCTTTCCTCACGTTTTCGGTATTTCTAATTTGTATTTAATTGGGGATTTTTGATTTGTTCTTTTTCTAGCTTTTTTATTTACATACACAATTCATTGATCTACTCTTTTTCTATTTTATTTATGTAAGCATTTAAAGATATAAAACTTCACATAAGAACCACTTTCCCTGCATCCTATAAGTTTGAGTGTGTTGTCTCATTATTGTCATTCTCTTCAATAAAGTTGATTGTTTCTATGATTTCTTGTTTGATTCACTCATTCTTTAGGACTAAATTATTTAGTTTCCAATAGTCTATCTTTCTATGGTCCTTGATTACATGTAAGCTTTATTGTATCATGATCTGAAAAGGATATATTTAATATTTTTGCCTTTCTGCATTGGATTGTGAGGTATTTATGCCCTAGTATGTGGTCAGTTTTTGTGTAGGTGGCATGTACCACTGAAAAAAGAGGTGTATTCCTTTAATTCCCACTCAGTTTTCTCCAGAGGTCTGCCATATCTAACTTTTCAAAACTTCTATTGCCAATATGGGTGGGAGGAGCAAAGATGGCAGAGTAGAAAGATGGATCTGTTCTAGCTCTCCCCCTATAGTCAATATAATACCTATCAAAACTGACTCTTAACAAATTCTAGAGCTTCAAAAGCCACAAACAACCAAGTGAAAGAGATTACTAGATCAAGACAGCGTGGAAGACCCGACAGGAAAGGTCTATCACACTGGGCTTAGAATGGGAGTGCTGTTCAGGCTTAGCCACCACTCCCTGCATGGACAGGACTGGAACAGGCTTCAGGGTGCAGAATAAAGGGTAACAATTGTGGTTCCCAGATTTATCAACCAACAAATGCCAAAGATATCTTCAAAGGTCAGTGAGAAAGATCTTTCACCTGGGTGAGAAGGGAACACAGTCTGGACCAAGCCCCAGGGCAGCTGCAGTCACTGCTGTAGAAGCATCCATTTTAGGAACCCTTGACATAAAGACCATGGGGGAATTGAGTGCCTGATCTGGGTCTCAGCCCTGAGTGGAAGCCCTGGAGTGAGGAGGAGCACTGGCTGATGGAGCTGGTGGAAGCTTTGGAGAAGGAATTCTACTTGCAGCTCCTGGGCAGAAAAGCTTATGCTTGTTTCCAGACCAGAGCACAGGCCAGGAGAGGAGGAAACTCCTCTTCCTTGATTATGCCACTTTGGAGGAACCGAGAACTTACAGGTCCCTCCACTTGACAAAGGATTCAAAAGTTAGGTAACTGATTTGAAAAATTTCTTAAAAAGGGGAAAAAAATAAGACTATAGGAGGTTACTTTCTTGGTGAACAGGTATTTTCTTCCATCCATTCAGATGAGGAAGAAAAAAGCATACCATCAGATGAAGGCACAAAAGTAAAGGCTTCTGTATCCAAAATCTCCAAAATAAATATGCAATGAACTCAAGCCATGAAGAGTTCAAAAAAGATTTTGAAAATCAAGTAAGAGAGGAGGAAAAATTGAGAAGAGAAATGAGGGTGATGCAAGAAAATCATGAAAAGTGAGTTGACAGCTTGGTAAAGGAGACTGGAAAATGCTGAAGAAAATAACACCTTTAAAAATAGACTAGCACAAATGGCAAAAGAGGTCCAAAAAGCCAATAAGAAGACAACTTTAAAAAGCAGAATTAAGCAAATGGAAAAGGAGGTTCAAAAGTTCACTGAAGAAAATGGTTCTTTAAAAATTAGAATGGAGCAGATGAGAACTAATGACTTTATAAGAAATGAAGAAATTATGAAACAAAACCAAAAGAACGAAAAATAGAAGAGAATGTGAAATATCTCATTGGAAAAACAACTGACCTGGAAAATAGATCCAGGAGAGACAATTGCAAGATAATGGGACTACCTGAAAATCATGATCAAAACAAGAGACTAGACATCACCGTTCATAAAATTATCAAGGAAAACTTCCCTGATATTCTAGAACCAGAGGATGAAATAAATTTTGAAAGAATACATCCATCACCTTCTGAAAGAGATACTAAAATGAAAACTCCTGGGAATATTGTAGCCAAACTGGAGTGTTCCTAGATCAAAGAGAAAATATTGCAAACAGGAAGAAAGAAACTGAGTATCATGAAAATACACACAAGATCTAACAGCTTCTACTTTAAGGGATTGAAGGGCTTGGAATATGATATTCTAGAAGTCAAAGGAACTAGGTTTAAAACCAAAAATCACCTACCCATCATAATTGAGTATAATACTCCAGGGAAGTGGTCATTCAATGAAAGGAGGATTTTTAAGTATTTTTTATGAAAAGACCAGAGCTGAGTAGAAAATTTGATTTTCAGACAGAAGAATCAAGAGAAGCATGGAAAGATAAACAGGAAAGAGAAGTCATAAGGAACTTGCTAAAGTTGAACTGTTTACATTCCTATATGGAAAGATAATATTTGTAACTCTTGAGACTTTTCCCAGTATTTGGGTAATTGGAGGGATTATATATATATATATATATATATATATATATATATATATATATATATATATATATATATATAGACAGAGGGCACAGGGTGAGTTGAATAAGAAAGAATGATACATAAAAATAAAATCAAGGGGTGAGAGATTAATATATTGGGAGGGAAAAGGGAGAAATGGAATGGGGAAAATTTTCTCTCACGTAAAAGAGGCAAGAAAAAGTTTTTCCAATGGAAGGGAAGAGAGGGGAAATGAGAGGGATAAAGTGAAGCTTACTCTCATCACATTTGACTTAAGGAGGTAATAACATGCGCACTCAATTTACTGTGAAAATCTACCTTACACCACAGGAAAGTAGGGGAGAAGGGGATAAGTGGGGGAATGATAGAAGGGAGAACAAATGGGAAGAGGGAGTAATTAGCAGTAGACAGAGGACAAGGTCAAAAGAGAGAATAGAATAAATGGGGGGGCAGGACATGTTAGAAACAAGTATAGGTAGTCTTTCACAACATGACTATTATGGAAGTCTTTTGTGTAATTATACATGTATAGACTATATTGAATCACTTGCCTTCTCAGTGGGGATGGCTGGAGAGGGAGGAAGGGAGAGAAGTTGGAACTCAAAGTTTAAGGAAAGAATGTTGAGAATTGGCTTGTCATGCAACTGGGAAATAAGAAACATAGGTAATGGGGTATAGTAATCTATCCTACCTTTCAAGAAAAAAAGAGAAGATGGAGACAAGGGAAAGGAGGGCTGTAATAAAAACAAGGAAATATTGGGGAAAGGTGTAATCAGAATGCATTGTGTCTTGGGGTGGGAGAAGGGAGAGATGGGGAGAAAATGTGAGACTTAAAATCTTGTGGAAATGAATGAAGAAAACTAAAAGTAAATAAATAAGTTAAACAAAAGGACCTCCTCTCAAAATAAAATAAGATTCTATTTAACTCTTCATGCTCCCAAACATAAAGCCAGTGACCAGCTCCCTAATCCCCAGTATAAGAAGCTTGGAGCAGTGTCCACTGTGCTCCAGCAAGAGAGCTCAACTTCAAAAGCCAAGAAAGAAGCAAACACAATGAGTAAAAGCCAAAAAGGGCCAATGACCATAGACTCTTACTATGGGAACGGGAAAAATAAAAGCATAAATTCAGAAGTGGACAACATTGTCAATATACTCACATCTTAAACCTTGAAGGGGAACATAAACTGGTCTCAAGCCCAAAAAGTCTTACTTGTTGAGGTCTGGAAGGATTTTAAAAGCCAAGTGAAAGAAGTAGAAGAGAATTTGGGAAAAGAAATGAGAAGTATGCAAGAGGAAATTGAAAGTCTGGATATGGAAGGACAAAAATTGACTGTAGGAAACAAGTCCTTAAAAAAAACGCAATTGGTCAAATGGAAGAAAAAAAATGTACAATGAGGAAAGCATCTATTTACAAAGTAGAATTGTCCAAATTAAAAAGAATATGCACAATCTCATTGAAGAAAACAGTTTGTTAAAAGTTAGAACTCAGCAAGTGGAAGCTAATAACACTGTAGGACATCAAGAGTCAGTCAAAGAAAATCAAAGAATGAAAAAAATAGAAGAAAACATAAAATACTTCATTGGTAAAATAAATGACTTGGAAAATCAGTCCAGGGCAGATAATTTAAAAATCATTCAACTACCTGAAACTGATGATAAAAAAAAAATGTCTGAATAGAATCTTTCAAGAAATCATCAAGAAGAACAAATTGCCTTTAAGGACTTAAACAAGAGGGTAAAACATTCATTGAAAGAATCTACAGATCTCCTCCTGAAAGGGATCTCAAATTGAAAATGACAAGGAATTGTGCAGCCAAATTCCAAAACTTTCAGGTTAAAAATAAAATACAGCAAATAGCCAGACTAGACAGTATTATGGAGCCGTAGTCAGGATTATGCAGTATCTTGTAATTTCTGTATTAAAAGATCAGAGGACAAGACTTCCTGTTCAAGGAGCAAAGATGGTGGAGTGATCAGTAACTGCTATCTCCCTCTCCTTGTTGATCTTGATGAGCTGAGAGAATATTTCCCTGGGAAAAACCCTGGAGCAGTGGGAACAGCAGAAGGGGTAAACAGACTCTCAGCTTGTGAGGTTAGAAAGATTGCTAAGGAGGGTTTCTCTTGTTGTGGTTGAAGGGGATCAAAGTTCTCCCAGCCAGTCCCTCCTCAACAAACTGGGAGACAATCCTGAGTCCCAGGGAGGTGAAGCCAGCAAATGACAACACCAAGAGTACCTCAGCACCCAAGGGAATCAGGAAGACACTAGAACAGATGGGATCACCAATGACTGAGCTTGCCTATGCTCTAGCTCAACAGAGAAGTCTCTGGGGGTCCAGACTACCCCTCCCAACACTTAATGATCTAGCTCCAGGGTAACTATGGGGAAACCCAAAAAGACTTCACCTGGCCTCTGCTTTCGCACACCAGCCAGCTCAGCACCAGGTAAACTGCAGCATTTTAGCTTCTACCTGAATGAGGCAGAGGTCACAGCACACAAAATCTCAAGTTTAGGCATAACAACTGTGGGACAGAGCTCCTGTGCTCCAGATGCAGAGATCTACTTCGAAAGCCTGGAAAAGGGTTATTATCATGAGTAAGAAGCAAAGCAGAAAAGACCATAGAATCTTCCTGTGGGGACAAGGACCAAAACACAAACACCACAGAGGTCAGCATCAAGACTGTACTCCCATCTGAAACTTCATTAGGGAATATGAACTGGTGTGAAGCACAAAAAGCCTTCTCAGAAGAACTTAGGAAGGATTTTCAAACCCAAAGTAGAGAAACAGAAGAAAAACTGACCAATAACTTGAAAAATATGAAAAAAAAAAAAGGAAATCACAGAGGAATTTAAAAGGACAATTGGACTAATGGAAAAGGAAGTACAAAGCCTAACTGGAGTAAATAACTCCTTAAAAGGAACAAATGGACAGATGGAAAAGGAGATGGAAATATTTACTGAAGAAAACAACTTGATAAGAAATAGAGTCAGATAAGTAGAAGCTAATGAATCTATGAGACATCAAGAATCAGTCCAACAGAATCTAAAGAATGAAAAGAGAGAAGAAAATGCAATATATCTAATTGGAAAAACAACTGACTTGGAAAATAGTTCCAGGAGGGAAAATGTAAGGATTATTTGTCTACCAGAAAGTCATGATGAAAAAAAGAGCCTGGACAATATCATCCAAAAAATCAACAAGGAAAATTACTCAGAAGTTGTACAGTCAGAGGGCAAAATAGTCATGAAAATAAATCACCTTTCACCTCCTGAAAGGGACTCCAAACTGAAAATACCAAACAATGTCATTGCCAAATTCCAGAATTATGAAGTGAAGAAGAAATACTGCAAGCAACCAGAAAGAAACAATTCAATTATCAAGAAGTTGCAGTGAGGATCACACAGGACCTTGCAGATTCTATATTAAAAGACTTAAGGAATTGGAATACTATATTCCTTAAGGCAAAGGAGCTGGGACTACAATCAATGACTAATTTACACAGTAAAGTTGAACATAATATTTCAGAAAAGGGGATGGACATCAATGGAATAGGGATTTCTAGACATTTCTGATGAAAAAGCCAGAAGTCATTAGAAAATTCGATCTTCAAATATAGATCTCAAGAGAGGCATAAAAGGGTAAACAGGGGAAAAGAAACAACAACTTGTTACACAATATGGGCAAATTGTTTACATCCATATAAGGGAAGATGATACTTGCTAATCTGGAGAACTGCATATTTTTTATGAAGAGCAATATATATATATGTATATATATATATACGTATACATATATGTATATACATACATACATACATAGAGGGAGTGGGTGTAAATTAAATGATGTGATGATAACAAATGTGATTTATAGGTATGAAGGGATTATATCAGGAAATGTGAAGAGGAGGCAGAAAAAATAAATTCCATCACAGGAAGAGGCACAAAAATATGTTACAGTAGAGGGAAAGAGGGGAGGAAGGTGAGAGGTACTCTCATGTGATTGGATTCCAGGAGGGTACATACTACAAGCTCAGTTAAGTATAAATATTCAATTAGTTCTGGAGGCAATAGGAGGGGAAGAGGGAAAGAAAAGGGAGGGAAGGCTCAAAGGGAGGGAAGAAGTAGTAAGGGAAAAGGGAGTAAAAGGGAGGGGGGCTAAAAGAAGGAAGGGAAAACTGAGGGAGGTGGTGGTCAAAAAATAAAACTATTATGGAGGGGAAGGGAGAACTAAAAGCATAGACAAGGGGAAAGGGGATAGAGGCAAAGACAAATAGTAATCATAATTGTGAATGGGAATGGGATGAACTCTCCCATAAAATGGAGAATAGCAGAATGGATTAAAAATCATAATCCAACAATATGTTGTTCACAAGAAACACGTTTGAAATGGGGGCATACATAGGGTAAAGGTAAATGGTTGGAGTTGACAATTTTGTGCTTCATTTGATGTAAAAAAAAAAGAGGGGTAGCAATTCTAAACTCAGACAAAGCAAAAGGAGTAATAGATCTAATCCAAAGAGATAAGGAAGGAAACTATATCCTGCTAAAAGGCACCAACAAAGCAATTTCATTACTAAACATACATGTTCCAAGTGTTATAGCATCCAAATTCTTAGAGAAGTTACAGGAAGAAATAGATAGCAAAACTGTACCCGTGGGGGACTTCAACTTCCCTCTCTCTGAACTTGATAAATCTAACCTCAAAATAAACAAGAAAGAAGTTAAGGAGATGAATAGAACTCTGGATAAGGTAGATGTGATAGATCCCTGGGGAAAACTGAATGGGGATGTAGAGTAACATACATTTTTCTTAGTAATACATGGCACATATACAAAAAATGACCATGTACTAATCCATAAAAACCTCACAATCCAGTGCAGAGAGGCAGAGATAGTCAATGCATCCTTCTCAGATCATAATGCAATGAAAATTATATGTAATAAAAGGCCATGGAAAGATAGAGCAAAAAGTAATTGGAAACTAAATAATCCAGCCCTAAAGAATGATTGCTTAAACAACAAGTTATAGAAACAATCAACAACTTCATTCAAGAAAATGACAATAATGAGCCAATCTCTCAAATCTTATGGTCCTGCAAAAGTAGTTCTTAGGGGAAGTTCTATATCTTCGAATAGCTACATGAATAAAATAGAGAAAAAAGAGATCAATGAAATGGTCATGCATCTGAAAAAGCTTGAAAAAAGAACAAATTGAAAATCCCCAAGTAAATAACAAGCTAGAAATACCGAAAACCAAAGGAGACATTAATAAAATTGAAATTAAGAAAACTATTAAACAAATAAACAGAAAAAGAGTTGGTTTTATGAAAAAAAACAATAAAATTGATAAATATTTGGTCAATTTCATTAAAAAAAAAGAAAGAAGGAGGAGCCAAGATGGCAGAGTGGAAAGATTCAATATGCTATCTCTGAACCCACAGCCCATAAATTACGTATAAAAAAAAACTCCCAATGGATTCTGGAGCAGTGGAAGCCATGCAGCAACCGAGTGGAGGAGATTTCTGTTCCAGAGAGTCCTGAAAAACCGTCACCAAAGGTCTGTCATGCACCAGACCCAGAGTGGCGCCCAGCCTTGCTTTGGCCACGTGGCCCCGAGAGCAGCAGATCCAAGCAGGCTTCAGGGACAGAATCTCTGGTGGCCACAAAGGTCCCTCAACCCACAGGTGCTAAAGGTCAATGAGAGAGATTTCTGAACTAGCCGAGAGGGGAGCAGGATGTCTCCATAACTCAGGCCCCCTTGGGAGAAAGCATCAGGTGAAGCAGTGGACAGGGGCTCCCAAAGCAGGCAGGAACTCCATTGTTGAAGGTCTCCGCATAACCCCCCTGGGGGAACTGAGTCTGGGCGGTGGCCCTGCCCCCACATGAGAAACTGAACTTAATCTCTCACACTGAATAGCAGCCTCACCACCTGCAGAAAGCTCTGAGGCTGGTAAGCAGCATTTGAACCTCAGAACCCAAGCACTAGTGAGGTGGGAGTGGAGAGGAATCTCAGAAGTCAAGTAACTGGCTGGGAAAATGCCCAGAAAAGGGAAGCAAAATAAGACCATAGAAGGTTAGTTTCTTGGTGAACAGATATTTCTTTCTTTCCTTTCTGATGAGGAAGAACAATGCTTACCATCAGGTAAATACATAGAAGTCAAGGCCTCTGTATCCCAAACATCCGAAATAGATATCCAATGGGCTCAGGCCATGGAAGAGTTCAAAAAGGATTTTGAAAATCAAGTTAGATAGGTGGAGAAAAAACTGGGAAGAGAAATGAGAGAGATGCAACAGAAGCATGAAAAGCAGGTCAACACTTTGCTAAAGGAGACCCAAAAAAATGCTGAAGAAAATAACACCTTGAAAAATTGGCTAACTCAATAGGCAAAAAAGGTTCAAAAAGCCAATGAGGAGAAGAATGCTTTCAAAAGCAGAATTAGCAAAATGAAGAAAGAGGTACAAAAGCTCACTGAAGAAAATAGTTCTCTCAAAATTATAATGGAAGAGATGGAGGCTAATGATGTTCTGAGAAACCAAGAAATCACAAAACAAAACCAAAAGAATGAAAAAATGAAGGATAATGTGAAATATCTCATTGGAAAAACAACTGACCTGGAAAATAGATCCAGGAGAGACAATTTAAAAATTATGGGACTACCTGAAAGCCATGATCATAAAAAGAGTTTAGACATCATCTTGCATGAAATTATCAAGGAAAACTGTCCTGATATTCTAGAACCAGAGGGCAAAATAAGTATTCAAGGAACCACCAATCACCGCCTGAAAGAGATCCAGAAAGAGAAACTTCTAGGAACATTGTGGCCAAATTCCAGAATTCCCAGGTCAAAGAGAAAATATTGCAAGCAGCTGGAAAGAAACAATTCCAGTATTGTGGAAATACAATCAGGATAACACAAGATCTAGCAACTTCTACATAAAGGGATCAAAGGGCATGGAATAGGATATTCCAGAAGTCAAAGGAACTAGGACTAATCACCAAGAATCACCTACCCAGCAAAACTGAGTATAATACTTCAAGGGGAAAAATTGTCTTTCAATGAATTAGAGGACTTTCAAGCATTCTTGATGAAAAGACCAGAGCTGAAAAGAAAATTCCACTTTCAATCACAAGAAAAAGAAGAAGCATGAAAAAGTAAACAGCAAAGAGAAGTCATATGGGACTTACCAAAGTTGAACTGTTTACATTCCTACATGGAAAGACAATATTTGTAACTTTTGAAACTTTTCCGTATCTGGGTAGTTGGTGGGATTACACACACACACACACACACGCACACGCACATGTGCATACACACACACATGCACACATGCACACACACAGATAGAGAGCACAGAATGAGTTGAATAGAATGGGATTATTTCTTTAAAAAATTAAGGTAAACCATGAGAGAAATATATTGGGAGGAGAGAGGGAGAAATGGAATGGGGCAAATTATCTCTCATAGAAGATGCAAGCAAGAGACTTTTTAGTGGAGGGAAAAAGAGGAGAGCTGAGAGAAAAACATGAAGTTTACTCTCATCACATTCGACTAAAGGAAGGAATAATATGAACACTCATTTTCGTATGAAATCCTATCTTACAGTACAGGAAAGTGGGGGAGAAGGGGATAAACAGGGTGGGGGGGATGATGGAAGGGAGGGCAATGGAAGGAGGGAGCAATTTGAAGCCAACACTCTTGGGGAGGAACAGGATCAAAAGAAAGAATAGAAACAATGGGGGGCAGGATAGGATGGAGGGAAATATAGTTAGTCTTCCACAACATGACTATTATCGAAGTCATTTGCAAAACTACACAGATATGGCCTATATTGAATTGCCTGCCTTCCCAAGGGGAATGGGTGAGGAGGGAGGGATGGGGAGAAGTTGGAACTCAAAGTTTTAGGAACAACTGTTGAGTATTGTTGTTGCTACTAGGAAATAAGTAATACAGTTAACGGGGAACAGAAAGTTATCTGGCCCTACAGGACAAAAGAGAAGATGGCGTCAAGGGAAGGGAGGGATGATAGAAGAGAGGGCAGATTGGTGATAGGGAAAATTAGGCTGCTTGGTGTATTGGTGTGGGGGAGGGGACAAATGGGGAGAAAATTTGAAACCCAAAAGTTTGTGAAAATGAATGTAAAAAGTTTAAAAAATAAATTTATAAAAAATAAATAAAATAAAAAGAAAGTAAAAAAAAGAAGAAAACCAAATTACTAATATCAGAAATGAAAAGGGTGAGTCAACCTCCAATGAGTAGGAAATTAAAACAATAATGAAAAATTATGTTGCCCAACTATATGCCAATAAATTCCACAATTTAAATGAGATGGATGCCCAGATTAACAGAAGCGGAAGTTGTGTACTTAAATAACCCTATCTAAGAAATGGAAAATGAACAATTCATGAACGAACTCTCTAGGAAAAATCTCCATGGCCAGATGGATTTAAAAGCGACATCTATCAAACATTTAAAGAACAGTTTATTCCAATACTATACAGACTATTTGAGAAAATTGCTGAAGAATGAGTCCCACCAAATTATTTTTATGATACAAATATGGTTTTGATACCTAAACCAGGAAGAGCCAACTCAGAGAAAGAAAGTTATCGACCAGTTTCTCTAATGAAAATAGATACAAAAATTTTAAATAAGGTATTAACAAAAAGAATACAGAAACTTATCATGAGAATAATATATTATGATCAGGTAGGATTTATATGAGGAATGCAGCACTGGTTCAATATTGGAAAAACTGTTAGCATCATTTATCATATCAACAACAAAAGTAAGAGAAACCACATGATTATTTCATTAGATGCAGAAAACGTTTTTGACAAAATAAAAAACCCATTCCTATTGAAAACAATAGAAAGCATAGGCATAAATGGGATTTTTCTTAAAATAATAAGCAGTATCTAGATTAAAAAACTCAGCAAGCATATGCAATGGGGATAAGCATTTCCAATAGATGCATTTCCAGTGAGATTAAGGATGAAACAAAAATGTCCATTATCACCTCTGTTATTGAGTATGGTATTAGAAACCCTAGCATTAGCAATAAGGAAAGAAAAAGAAACTGAAGGAATTAGAACATACAAAGAAGAAACTAAGCTATCACTCTTTGCAGATGATATGATGATATACTTAGAAAATCCCAGAAAATCAAGTAAAAAACTATACAAAATAATAAACAACTTTGACAACGTTGCAGATTAAAAAAATAAACCCATATAAATCATTTCCATTTCTATATATTACAAAGTCCAATGGCAAGAGATAGAAAGAGAATTACAATTACAAAATACAATTGCAAAACACTATTTGCACAAGTCTGATGTAAGTGGAAAATCATTAGTTGCTTTTGGGTAGGCTGACCTAATACAATAAAAATTACAATTTTGCCTCAATTAATTTATTTGTTCAGTGCCATACCAATCAAACTGCCAGATAATCATTTTCTAGAAATAGGAAAAACAATATCAAAATTCATCTGAAAGAACAAGAGGTCCAGAATATCAAGGGAACTAACGAAAATAAATGCTAAGGGATGGTGGCCTAGCTCTATGAGATCTCAAATTGCATTGTAAAATAGCAATCATCAAAACAACTTCATACTGGTTAAGAAACAGAGGGGTAGGAAGACCAATGGAATAGATTAGGTACTCAAGGCACAGTAGTTAATGAATATAGCAATCTATTGTTTTATATATCCAAGGACCCCAGATTCTGGAATAAGAACTCAGTGTTTGACAAAAATTGCTGGGAAAACTGTATAATAGTGTGGTGGAAACTGGACATAGACCACAATACCTGACAACTTACACAAGAATAAAGTCCAAATGGATACATGATCAAGGTATAAAGACTGATACTATAAACAAATTAGGGGAGCTAGGAATTGTGTATTTGTCAGATCTATGGAGGATGGAGAAATTTATCACCCAAGAAAAGATAGAGAACATCATGAAATACAAAATGGATAATTTTGATAATATTAAATTGAAAAGCTTTTGCACAAATAAACCCAATGCAACCAAGATTAGGAGACAAGCAGAAAACTGGGAAAGAATTTTTACAACTAGTGTCTATGATAAAGACATCATTTCTAAAATATATAGAGAACTGAGTCAAATGAACAAGAATACAAATCATTCCCTAATTGATAAATGGTCAAAGGATATGAACAGGGAATTTTCAGAGGAAGAAATCAAAGCTATTTGTAATCATAAGAAAAAATGCTCTAAATCACTATTGATTAGAGAGATGCAAATCAAACCAAGTCTGAGGTATCACAACATACCTATAAGATCGGTAGCATGACAAAACAGGAAGATGATAAATGGAGATGTGGGAGAGTTGAAATACTAATTCATTGTTAGTGGAGCCGTGATCTGATCTAACCATTCTGAAGAGCAATTTGGAACTATGGTAAAAGGGCTATTAAAATGTACATACCCTTTGATCCAGCAATATTGCTTCTAGAACTCTATCCCATAGAGATCATAGAAATGAGAAAGAGTCCCACATGTACAAAAATATTTATAGCAGCTCTCTTTGTGGTGGCCAAAATCTGGAAATCAAGGGGCTACCTTTCAATTGGGGAATGGCTGAACAAATTGTAGTATATCAATGTAATGGAACACATAGCAAAAAAAAAAAATGAAATTTTGCTATGAGAAATGAACAGGAAGGCTTCAGAGAAGAGGGGAAGACTTAAATGAAGTGATACTGAGTGAGAGGAGCAGAACCAGGAGAGCTTTGTACACAGTAACAACCAGTGTGTGAGGAATTTTACTGGTAGACTTAGTACTTCATTGAAATGCATGGACTTAAAAAATTTCCAATGGACTCTTGAGGCAAAATACATCCAGAGAAAGAACAATGGAATTGGATCACAGACAGAAACAGACCATTTTCTTTTGTATTATGTTATGTTTAGCTTTGTTTTACGTTTTCCCCCATTTATTTTAATTCTAGTATGCAACACTCATTTAATAGGAATATACATGTTGAACCTATATGATTGTACACCATCACAGGGTGGAGTTGGGGAGAAAGCGAGGAATAAGAGGGAGAAAGTGGAAAAAAATCTAAGATACATGAAAGTGTTCTTCAAACACTGAAAACAAGTAAAATAATTCAATTAAAAAAATGATCAAAGGTCTTAAAATGTAATATTCTGTAAGGCAAAGGAGATCAGATTACAACCAAGGATCAACCACAGTGTGAAAAGTGTGAAATGCATAATCTTTCCAGGGAGGAGAGGAACATTCATTTAATTAGGGGACATCCAAACCTTCTTGGTGAAAAAATCAGAGCTCAACAGAATATTTGATCTTCCATTGCAAGACTCAAGAGATGTATGAAAAGGTAAATGGAAAAGAATAAAGTGGGCAGGCCAATAGTGATGATATGTATTTCATAATGTCCTCATAGAATTGTCATCTCCTCTGAAAGTTTTCTATATTTTGAAGGCCTTTAATTCCATGGAATTTTGATATTGCAAATATTAGTCATGGTCAATTCTATCTAAAACTTTCTGTAAAATAGAAAACATGGAATTTTATTTTTTTTCCTTACCAAGTTTCTTTAAGGTTCTAAAGAGATTATTTTTAAAAATGATTTGCAAACTTTAAATAGATAATGTTTTTTGTCCTTCATGCTCGGGGAGAACCCAAATGACATCCCAATTTCAGGGTTGTGTGTCTATCTGTGGTCAATTGTATCAATATATATTTGGAAAGGTCTACCACAGGGAAGGCATCAATATTCTGAATGACCATGTAGGAGGGAGATGTCCCTAAATTTGAGCATTTCATGTTTCTTTTGAGCTACCACAATCCTGCTTTTTTTCATAAAAGACAGTGTCTTCTTTTATACAATGATGTCATGTTTGACAATCCTGTTCTAGTGTCTCCCATGTGTCATCACTGATAACAAAGTTCTTTTAGAGAGTCCTTATGAGTGCCCTTGTATTGATTCTTCTGATCTCTTGTAATGGCTAGTAAAGTAGGATCTTTTTTCTGTTTTTATTTTAGTATAAGCAAGAAGTATAATGTCTGTATTTGAATGTGATTAAGGAGTAAATTTCCTATCCATTGTCAGGTCTAGGAATATTTGTAGGGAGGTCCATGACTGGTTGTCAAAGGATGTGATGCCCTCTGGCTCTAAGAAGTGGATAAAGACTCTGAGGTGCAGTTTTATTTTGGGGATTACTGACTGGAAGTGTTTGTTTGGCCAGATGAGGACTTTGGGAAGTTCCTTAAGGAACCCCCTGACTTTGAGAATGCAGATGTTGTGCTTCCCTTTCTGGTAACTATGGTCAGATAGTTGGAACTGTCTGTTCAATTCAGACAGAGGAAGCCATGTCTGTTGACTTTTAATTTCTCTGGATTTTCTTTGAAGTTCAGGGTACTGACTCCCCTGAACTAGGGGAATGATATAGGTGTTTGGTTAAAGGAATGGTACAGTTGCTAGATTGAAGTGATTGCTAATCAATCCCTCAAAAGTTGCCTTTCATTTTATGAATGCAGATCTAAGAACCTGTGATAGCAGCCCCCCTGTGCATGTTGAGGTGCTTATTCTGTCTTTTAGGCAAATGTGTTTAACATTTGAACAATGTGGCCAGCCCATCTGAATTGTTCTCTGCAGCAGAATTTGAATACTTATTTGTTTAGCTCAGAAAAGAACCTCAGTGTCTGGTACTTTATCTTGCCAGGTGATCTTCAGAATCTTCCAAAGACAATTCAAATAGATTCCATTTCCTGGCATTTCACTGGTAGACTGTTCAGGTTACATAGGCATACAAAAGTGAGGTCAGCACAATAGCTCCGAACATCTGTCTGGTAGATAGCCTAATATCTCTTTTCTCCCACATTCTAATAGAACATGAAGTCCAAAACACATTAACATGTGTGTGTATACACACACACATATATACATGTATATATACATATATATGATTCATATACTAAATACATGTTACATGTTTAAATGGATCCCCATTCTCTTTATAATTAAACAAGAGATAATGCAGAGTTTATGGAAAAACTTCTGAAGGAAGACTCATTATCTTCCAATGGACAGTTTACTTTTCCTTATATCAAGCCTAAATTTGTCTCTGAGATTTCTACCTCCTGTTACTCATTCTTCCCTCCTAGGCTTTCAGAACAAGCCTTAGCCACTCTCTACATGAAAGCACTTTCAAGTACTTGAAATCAACATGGTCCTTCTTACCCTTTTCTCCACCAATATACATTCTGTTCCTAGTACCCTCGGTTATTGTTATTATCATTATTATTCAATTGAGTAAATCAATCAAAGTAATTTTCTAATACTAAATTTCCTTTTCCATGATCTCTGTACACATTTGAGTATAGTGTGTCTCATGCTTTTTGGAGCAACATTTATATGAACTCTTAATATTATGCCATTTTATTAAAACCTTTTTTTTTCTAAAAGCTAATTCGATCTTGCTCACTAAATTATGTCAATTAATAATAATGGAGGGAAAAACATTGATGGGACCAACTTTAGCAATAGGAAAATATTCCCAGGTCCTCAGGGCTACATATAGGGTCCTAGAAGGAACATAATAGGCAAACTGTGGCTACTTGACTCACCAATATAAGTGGAAATTGGGATAGCAGCTCAAGAGCTTGAGTATATTAACAAGATGTTATTCACTGATAGAAAATAGAACTGAAATTATTACAAGATGACATCAATAATCCTATGTGCTGGAAAATAGTGCCCAAAGTCCCAAGCAAAAGTAGGAAATCTACTGAAAGTTAGATCAATGGGAGGTCTACAAGATTGAAAAAGAGAGAAAGAAAAAAATGAAATCCTACTAAGAAGCCATCATCTTGACATTTACAAATCCTATATTTACAACATTGTTGTAAAGCAGAGATGACACCCTAGAATTACTTCTGAAATATGCCAATATGGCTGTCTCAAAGAAATTGAATATAATTAATATGCTTTTCCATGCAAATTGACAAGAGGATATTACAAAAATGCATGAAGATTCAAATTCAAATTGATCTCTCATGGAAATTCAAAGAGGAGACAAAGAGGGAAGTTTTAATTTTTTGCTATTCTTTCTTTGATACTTATGTAACTTTCTATATAACCAATAATTGCTAGGTAGATGTTGTATAAGCAATTAACTATCTTCTTGGACATCATAATGTTCAAAGAACCCAGCAATAAGAATTGACCAGGTAGGACTGAGTTCAATTTCAGGTTCAATTACATGGTGAATGAATGCTAAATCCAATTCACTGTATATTAGATTTATTAACTGAATTAAATAGAATAAAAATAGGACTGTGGAAATATATCCTGGTGAGTAAAGAATTGGGGGATTATAGTTTAATCTAAAACCACTAAATTTGTGACCGTGGAGCAGTTATTTTCCTTTCTAGGATATCAGTTTTCACATATTTAAAATGCAGGAATTTTGCTTTTGTTTAGTCATTTCATTCATCTGTGTAACACTTCATGACCTAATTTGGGGTTTTCTTGACAAAGATACTAAAGTGCTTTGCCATTTCCTTCTCCAGCTCATCTGTAAAATGGGGATAGTAACACCTAACTCAGAGGATTGTTGAGAGGCTTAAGTGCATGTAAAATGGGTTCCCAACTGCTGATCAGACTTACAACTTGGACTGTCAGAGCAAATCCTGTGTGGACATTTTTTCCATTGAAAACAGTCAATAATTCATCTGTTAATTGAAGTCTTAGAGAGTTGAGAAGACAGAAGAGAAAACTTAGAAATTTAATGAATTGTGCATGATCACACTCTTAGTGTGTGACATAGGAACTGAAGCTAGGTCTTCCAACTCATGAAATATAGAGCCCTCTCTCTGAGTGTCTATTTTAGTCATGCTAGAACTAGGTTCAACTACCATTTACTAAAGATCGAGTAAATATCCCTATTTCTCCAACAGATTCACACCTGTTCAAAGAACACAATGTGAGGGAAGCTATATTGTTTACTTCATTACTAGGTGTCTTGTGAAATGAGCAATTTAGGCAACATTCAGAAAGTTAGCAATAAAGGTGCATGATCAATTTGTCAGAATTATGCAGTGAAAAAGATAGTTAAGACGTAAGGAGAAGAGCAGACCTGTTCCCTCAAATGTAAATGTTTCATCACACCAATTATAGGACAATGCTTTTTTTTCCAGTCCATTTATTTCCTTTTCCTTCCTTCCTTCCCCCATCCCATAAACATATAATTTTCTGATCCCTTCAAGTTTTAATAATGATGCTTTCTTGAGTTCAGTGTTGTTATTGTGATATTCTTGCTATGTAATCTTCACAGTAGAATGCATTCTAGTCACCAATTTCATAAGGTTACTTTTTTTCCTGTCTTAAAACTTAGAAATCATTTTCAGAATCTTTATCCTCTTCTTCAACACTACCAACCAGAAAGGCAACATTTATAAGCATCAAATGATTTTTTCTGGATTCAAAGACAAAAAATGAAATAATCTCTGCTCTCAAGGAGTCTACATTCTATAGAGGAAGATAGTAAGATATTAATATATTATATTAACAAGACAATAATATATTAAAACACATATATGTAAGGCATATTTTTGTGTCCTCTGTAGGCACATAACTTCATTGAATTAAACTGAATTGAATGATAAGACTACAGACTTGTCTTTTCTAATGAATCCTATAAAAATATTCAAAATTGTTTGTGTTTTGGGGATTGTAAGCCTCTCTCTTCATAGTATCAGAAGAAGTGTTACTGAATTGAATATCAGCCTTCTTTCTACAAGCTAAAAAATTCAAATCCCCTTCAATTTTTAGCTCAGTTTCCATTTTCCATTTGTTTTGCCACCACCATTGCTGTTTCAAAATTCTCTATCAATTTCTTCAGGTTGTTATTAGTTTTCCATATTTCAAAATGGAAATTATTCACATATATATGCATGCAACATATATGTATACACACACACACACACACACACACACACACATATATATATAAAGTGTACCTATCACCTTCACCCATCTTTTCTAAACCCATAAAACTGTTGATTGGCTGTTGTCTTTTGTCTGCTAAGAGGACCAAAATGACATCACCTTTGTAAAGTGAAATTTCAGTGTATCCCACTGGGGCTTATCATACCATTGAGAGGTCAGAATGCTCTACCACAGGTTGGGCACAACCTTTTTACTCTGTTCTGTCTCTATTCTGCTTTGCTCAAAGAGCACAGCTCCTTTTCTTATGTGGGCACGCCATGCTGAGCAGTCCTGTGCCAGTGTCTCCCATGTTGTACAGTCAAATCTAAAGTTCTTAAGAGACGCCTTGAGATTGTCCTTGTATCATTTCTTCTGACCACCATGTGATCACCTGCCCCATGCAAGTTCTCCATAAAATAGTCTTTTTGGCAAGTGTACATTTAAACAACATGACCAGCCCATCAGAATTGCTCTCTCTGAAACATTGTTTGAATACTTGGCAGTTCAGCTTGAGCAAGGACTTCAGTGTCTGTTAACTTATCCTGCAAGGTGATCCTCAGAATCTTCCTAAGACAGTTCAAATGGAAATGACTCAGTTTCCTGGCATGGCATTAGTAGACTGTCCATGTTTCACAGGCGTACAACAATGAAGTCAACACAATGGCTCTCTAGACCTTCAGTTTGGTAGTCAGTCTAATACCTCTTCTTTCCCAAACTTTTCTTCGGAGCCTCCCAAACGCTGAGCTAGCTCTAGTAATGTATGCATCAACATCATTGTCAATGTGTACCTCCCTGAAAAGTATACTACCAAAGTAGGTAAACTTATCCACAGTATGCAAAACTTCTCCATTTGTTGCAATTGAAGGTTCCACGTATGGATGGTGTGGTGGTGACTGATGGAGCACCTGTGGTTTTTTGGTGTTAATTATTAGACCAAAATTAACACAGGCAGCAGAGAATTGATCCATTCTGTGTTGCATCTCACCTTCAGAGGCTGCACTGTGTGCACAATCATCTGCAAGTAGAAAATCATGCACCAGTACTCCCTCTATTTTGGTCATAAAACTGTATCTAATAACTAGATGGCATAGTGTTATTTTTTTATCAAAGCCCTTTAACTTGCTGTCTAGGTTCACAGTATTCAAGGCCTAATTTTCTGTTAAAAGACAATTAGAATCAAGGTCAACAGAATTTTTCTCAACTGAAACACAGTATAATATATGACCCCATAGCAAAGTAAGACTCATTAACCTACAAAATACTCTACCTCGATACACTGGATATTTTCACTGACTGTCTTCATGACTGGAAGATTCTCCCTTCTCATCTCTGCCTCATTTGCTGCCTTCACTCCCACCTAAAATCTCTCTTTTTATGAGACTTTCCTAGATCTCCCATAATGCTAGTGCCTTCTTCCTGTTTGTGATCTCCAACTTATCCTGTATAGATCATATTTGTACATATTTGCTTTCATGTTATCTCATCTAGTAGACTGGGAATTCCTTGAGGACAAAGTTGTCATTTGCCTTTTTTTGTATCCTCAGCACTAATATAGTTTGTGGCACATAATGGGAACTTTAAAATGTTTTTTGACTGCAAAATAAATGACAAGGATTTGTATTAATAGTGATCACTATTCATCAGTTTTCAAGGGAGTTATTTAGCCTGAGTAACTGATTAGCATCTATGGGGTTTAATTGCAACACAACTGAAATCATATGCATCAATAAACTCACAGTTTGCAGGGTTGTAGAGACAGCTGTATGCATTGGATATACAACTATTGCATGAGGCACACTGGGCTTCATGATAGAACACAACACTATAGGCTAAGTTTACACACATATGTATATTTATATGTGGATATGTGTATGTATATAGTTACATACATGTCAGGGATTCAGTGTGGGAAATCGTGAATATTACAGAGTTTGGTTTCTGTTATAGTAACAACATTAACAGGCTGTCAGGGATCAGTTTAAGAGATTATTTCATCCCAATCTCTCTTCTGCTCTATCAGATTTAAGATTAATGCAAAATCTTACCTGACTCAAGATTTCTGTCCTTCTTTTCCTTTTCCATTTTATCTTCTGCTCAGGTGCCAAAGTGCTTTTTCCCCTCTAAAGTGCAACTCTGACTCTGACACCAATCTATGCAATAAATTCCATTGTCTCTCTATTGCCTGAAATATAAAATCCTCCACTTGTCTTTTACATCTCTTAACAACCTAGATCCTTCCTATCATTTCAGTCTAGTTACATTTGATCCCCATTTTTGTACTTGAGAATTCAGCAGGGGGAGGTGCCAAGATGGCGGAGTAGAAAGACTCATGTATGCTAGCTTCGAACCCACAGCCCATATATTTTCTGTAAAAAGAACTCCCCACAAATTCTGGATCACTGCAAGCCACGCAGAAATGCAGAGGAGGAGATTTCTGTTCCAGAGAGCCCTGAAAAACTGACTCCAAAGGTCCATCGTGCACCAGACAGCGGAGCCCACCCCTGCCCTGCCCTGGCCATGTGGCCCCGAGAGGAGCAGATCCGAGCAGGCATCAGGGATGGAATCTCTGGCAGCCACAAAGGTCCCTACACACACAAGTGCTCCAGGTCAGTGAGAGAGACATCTGGGCTGACAGAGAGAGGAGAAGGGTGTCTCCATGACTGGGGCTCCCTCAGGAGGCAGAGGCAGAGGCAGCAGCAGCCTGGGACCCCCGGAGCAGAGAGGAGCTCCATTGTTGAAGGTCTCAGCATAAAACCCCTGAGGGAACTGAGCCTGGGAGGTGGCCCTGCCCCCACCAGGGCACGAGAACTTAAGCTCACATTGAATAGTGGCCGTGCCCACCAGTGAAAGCCCTGAGGCTGGGGAGCAGCATTTGAATCTCAGACCCCAAGCACTAGCTGGGCAGATCTAGACGGGGGTGGAGAGGAATCTCAGAAGTCAAGTAAACTGGCCCAGAAAAGGGAAGAAAAATAAGACCATAGAAAGCTACTTTCTTGGGGGATAGATGTTCCTGCCTTTCATTTCTGATGACGAGGAACAATTCTGACCACAAGGGAAAGACATGGAGGTCAGGGCCTCTGTATCCCAGACATCCGAGGTGGATGTCTGGTGGGCTCAGGCCATGGAAGAGCTCAAAAAGGATTTTGAAAATCAAGTTAGACAGGTGGAGGAAAAACTGGTAAGAGAAATGAGAGAGATGCAAGAAAAGCAGGAAAAACGGGTCAATACCTTGGTAAAGGAGACCCAAAAAAATGCTGAAGAAAATAATACCTTGAAAAATAGGCTAACTCAATTGGCAAAAGAGGTTCAAAAAGCCAATGAGGAGAAGAATGCTTTCAAAAGCAGAATTAGTCAAATGGAGAAAGAGGTTCAAAAGCTCACTGAAGAAAATCGTTCTCTCAAAATTAGAATGGAACAGATGGAGGCTAATGACTTTCTGAGAAAGCAAGAAATCAAAAACAAAACCCCAAAAGAATGAAAAAAATGGAAGAGAATGGGAAATATATCATTGGAAAAACAACTGACCTGGAAAATAGATCCAGGAGAGACAATTTAAAAATTATGGGACTACCTGAAAGCCATGATCAAAAAAAGAGCCTAGACATCATCTTTCATGAAATTATCAAGGAAAACTTCCCTGAGATTCTAGAACCAGAGGGCAAAATAAGTATTGAAGGAATCCATTGATCACCACCTGAAAGAGATCCAAAAAGAGAAACTCCTAGGAATATTGTGGCCAAATTCCAGAATTCCCAGGTCAAGGAGAAAATATTGCAAGCAGCTAGAAAGAAACAATTCCAGTATTGTGGAAATACAATCAGGATAACACAAGATCTAGCAGCTTCTACATTAAGGGATCGAAGGGCGTGGAGTAGGATATTCCAGAAGTCAAAGGAACTAGGACTAAAACCAAGAATCACCTACCCAGCAAAACTGAGTATAATTCTTCAGGGGAAAATATAGTCTTTCAATTAAATAGAGGACTTTCAAGCATTCTTGATGAAAAGACCAGAGCTGAAAAGAAAATTTGACTTTCAAACACAAGAATGAGAAGAAGCATGAAAAAGTAAACAGCAAAGAGAAGTCATAAGGGACTTACCAAAGTTGAACTGTTTACATTCCTACATGGAAAGACAATATTTGTAACTTTTGAAACTTTTCAGTATCTGAGTAGTTGGTGGGACCACACACAGACCTACACACACACACACACACACACGTACATGCATGCATGCACACACACATACACACATGCATGCACACACAGAGACAGAGAGCACAGAGTGAATTGAATAGGATGGGATCATATATTAAAAGAAATTAAGGTAAATGGTGAGAGAGAAATGTAGAGGGAGGAGAGAGGGTGAAATGGAATGGGGTAAATTATCTCTCATTCAAGAGGCAAGCAGGAGACTTTTTAGAGGAGGGAAAAAGAGGAGAGCTGAGAAAAAAACATGAAGGTTACCTTCACATTCAATTAAAGGAAGGAATAAAATGCACACTCATTTTGGTATGAAAACCTATCTTACAACACAGAAAAGTAGGGGAGAAGGAGATAAGCAGGGTGGGGGGGATGATGGAAGAGAGGGCAATGGGAGGAGGGAGCAATTTGAAGTCAACACTGCTGGGGAGGGACAGGATCAAAAGACAGAATAGAAACAATAGGGGGCAGGATAGGATGGAGGGAAATACAGTTAGTCTTACACAACATGACTATTATCGAAGTCATTTGCAAAACTGCACAGATATGGCCCATATTGAATTGCCTGCCTTCCCAAAGGGAATGGGTGGGGAGGGAGGGATGGGGAGAATTTGGAAGTCAAAGTTTTAGGAACAAGTGTTTGGTATTGTTGTTGCTACTAGGGAAATAAGAAATACAATTAATGGGTAATAGAAAGTTATCTGGCCCTACAGGACAAAAGAGAAGATGGGGACAAGAGAAGGGAGGGGTGATAGAAGAGAGGGCAGATTGGTGATAGGGAAAATTAGAATGCTTGGTGTAGTGGGGTGGAGGGAGGGGACAAATGGGGAGAAAAGTTGGAACCCAAAATTTTGTGAAAATGCATGTAAAAAGTTATATAAATAAATTTATATCTAACAATAAATAAATAAATCCAAAAAAAAAAAAAGAAAAAGAGGATTCAGCAACACAACTTCTTGGTGTGCATGTAAAAAGTTAAATAAATAAATTTATATCTAACAATAAATAAATAAATCCAAAAAAAAAAGAAAAAGAGGATTCAGCAACACAATTTCTTGCTGTGCCTCATGCGTAGCATTCCACCTCTGACCTCCATTCCTAGTCAGTGTCTGTCCACATTTCCAAAATGCTCTCCCACCTCCCTTCCATATCTCAGTTTTATCTCCCTCCTTCCTTCAGTTCAAGTAATACTTTTTGGAAGAGGCATATTATGGTAACACTTTGTGTTACAAATCTATTAATCTCTCAAATTTGAAGAATTTTTTTGTTTAATATTTTATTTTACCCAATTACATGTAAAACCATTTTTAATTTTCTCTTTTTAAAATGTTGAGTTCTATATTCTCTCCTTTCCTTGTTCCCCTCCTTCCTCATAGAGACAACAATTTGATACATTATACCTGTGTATTCATGCAAAATATATCTCCATTTTAGTCCTATTTTGAAAGAAAAATGTTGATAAAAAAAGAAAAATAAAGTTGTTACTTTTTTTTCCCTAAAGGATGCTTCCATTTGCCTTCAGATTCCATCAGTTTCAGTTCTTTCTCTGAATGGATAGCAGTTTTCATAATAATTCCTCCAGCCTTGTATTGGATCACTGTGCTGCTGACAACAGCTAAGTCATTCACAGTTGATCATCTTATAATATTTCTTTTAGTGTGTTCAAGGTTCTCCTGTTCTATTCATTTTGTCTTTACATTAGTTCATGCAAGTCTTTTCAGATTTTTCTGAGAGCCTTCAGCTAGTCATTTCTTATAGCATGATAGTATTCCATCACAAACATATACTACAATTTGTTCAGACATTCCCCAATTCATAGACATCCCTCACTTTCCAATTATTTGCTGCCACAAAAAGAGTTGCTTGAAATATTTTTGAATAAACAGGTCCTTTTCCTTTTTTTAATTTTTTTTAAAAATTTTCTTTGAAAACAGACATTGCAGGATCAAATTGTGTTCATAGCTTTATAGTCCTTTGGACAGATATCCAAATTTCTCTACAGAATGGATTCATCAGTGTGCAACTTCACCAACAATGTATTAGTATTTCAATTTCCCACATCACCTCCAATATTTGTTACTTTCCTTTGTTTTTTAATATTAGCCTATCTGAAAGATGTGGGATGGTATCTCTTGGTTCATTTAATTTGCTTTTCATTAATCATTTGTGATTTAGAGTATTTTTATTGATTAGAATTTGTACATTAATTACACATATAGATTTAGTACATTTAATTAAATACAATTAAATTTAGTACATTTAGTGATTAGAGCATATTTCTACAAGTATGGATAGCTTTGCTTACTTCATCTAAAAACTGACTGTTAATACTCAGTTTTCTACATATTTAAGAAATGAGACCTTTAACAGAGAAAACTTCTGTAATTTTTCCCAGTTATGATTACTGACTACAATTTCTCTCTATCCTATTTCCCCTTGTTTATTCTACTCTCTCCTTTTACACTGTCCACTTTCAAATGTGTTTTGTTTCTGGCTAGTACCCACTCTTCTCTTATCCCCTTCCATTTCTCTTTCCCTATAGATTTCTATACCCAAATGGGTATGTATGCTGCTCTCTCTTTGTACCACTTTTGATGCAAGCAATGTTCAAATGCTGTCTTCACCTCTCTGTTCTTCACCTTCACTATAAAAGTTATTCACAACTCTTTCTATGTGAGACAGTTTACCCCATTCTATCTTTACCCTTCTCCTAGTGTACTCCTGTTTATCATCCCTTACTTTTATTTTTTAGATAATTATCCCATTATAGTAAACATACCTGTATACCTTTGTTTATATATACTAATTGCCATAATAATGAGAAATTCCTAAGAAGCTACAAGTATAATTTTCTTATGTAGGAATGTAAACAGTTTAACCTTATTGAATCTCCTTTGGCTTTTCTTTCCTGTTTACCTTTTGTTTTGCTTCTCTTTTTATGCTTCTCTTGAGTCTTGTCTTTGAAATTCATATTTTTTTATTCAGATCTTGATGTGTCATCAAGAATGTTTGGAAATCCTCTATTTCCCTGAATGTACAGTTTTTTTCCCCTGAAATAGTATACTCAGTTTTATTAGGAATATCATCCTTCATTGTAGTACTAGCTATTTTGCCCTCCCAAATATCAAATTTCAAAATGTCTGTTTCTTTAATGTAGAAGCTGCTAAATTGTGTGTTATCCTGACTCTGGCTTCATAATATTTTAATTGTGCACTCTGGCTGCCTGCAATATTTTCTCCTTGACCTGGGAGCTCTGAAATTTGACTATAATATCCTTGGAAGTTTCCCTTTTGGAATCTCTTTCAATGGGTCTGGATTCTTTCCATTTCTATTTTATCCTTTGGTTCTAGAATATCAGGGCAGTTCTCATTGATAATTTCTTGAAAGAGATGTCTAGGCTCTTTATATCATGGCTTTCATGTAGGTCAGCAATTTAAATGATTCTCTCCTGGACCTATATTCCAAGTCAGTTGAATTGTCAATAAGATAGTTAACATTTTGTTCTATGTTTTATTCTTAAATTTTTTGTGTCTTATGGAGTGATAGCTTCCTCTTACTCTATTCTGATTTTTAAGGAATTGTTTTCTTCAGTGAACTTTTGTATGTCTCTTCCATTTGTCCAATTCTGCTTTTCAAGGCATTCTTATCTTCATTGTATTTTTGTTCCTCTTTTTCCATTTGGCCTTTTCTATTTTTTAAGCAGTTATTTTCTTTTTTCCACTTTTAAAATTGATATAATTTTAGTTTTTAACATTCATTTCCACAAGATTTTGAGTTCTAAATTTTCTCCCCATCTTTCCTCTCCCACCCCACCCTGAAATGACATGTATTCTGTTTACCCCTTCCCCCAATCTGTGCTCTCTTCAATCTGTGCCCCCTTTTATCACCCCCCCATCCACTGCCCCTTTACTTTCTTGAAGGGCAAGATAGAGTTCTATATGCCATTGCCTATATATCTTATTTCCCTGTTGCATATAAAAAGAGTTTTTCAACATTAATTTTTAAAACTTTGAGTTCCAATTTTTCTCCTTTCCCCCCAGCGACCCCCATTAAGAAGGCAAGCAATTAAATGTAGGTTAAACATAGGTAGTTATGCAAAACACCTCCATAATAGTCATGTTATGAAGGACTAACTATATTTCCCTCTATCCTATCCCACCCCCAATTATTTTATTTTTTCCTTTGACCTTGTCCCTTTTCAAGAGTGTTTGTTTCTGATTACCCCTTCCCCCAATCTGCCTTCCCTTCTGTCATCTCCCTGCTCTTGTCCTCTTCCCCCCTATTTTCCTATAGGGTAACATTCCTAATTGAGGGTGTATGTTATTCTCTCCTTAAGCCAAATCCAATGAGAGGAAGGTTTAACTCATTATTTCTCACCTCCACGCTCTTCCTCTCCATTAATGGAGGTGAAACTGTTTTCTTGACTATTTTATGTGTGATAATTTACCAGATTTTATCTCTCCTTTCTCCTCTCAATATATTCTTCTGTGACATCTTAATTTCATTTTTCAGATACCATGCTTTCATATTCAATTTACCCTGTGCCATCTACCTATGTATCATGTATCTGTGTATCCATGCAACTACATATCTATCTATGTATGTATATATCTTTCTATCATCTATTTCCTCCAGGTGCTCTGATAATGAAAGGTCTCATGAATTATAAATATCATCCTTCCATGTAGCAATGTAAACAGGCCAATTTTAAAAAATCTCTTATGATAGCTCTTTCCTGTTTATCTTTTCATGGTTCTCTTGATTTTTCTATTTTAAAGTCAAGTTTTCTATTCAGTTCTGGTCTTTTCATCAGGAATGGTTGGAAGCCTTCTGTTTCATTGAATATCCATTTTCCCCCTAAGGATTATACTCAGCTTTACTGGGGAAGGGACTCTTGTTTATAATCCTGGCTCCTCTGATTCTGGAATATCATAGTCCAAGCCCCTTGATCCCTTAATATAGAAGCTACTAGATCTTGTGTTATCCAGATTGTATTTCCACAATACTCAAATTGTTTCTTTCTGACTGCTTCTAATATTTTCTCCTTGACCTGGGAAGTCTGGAACCTGGCTATGACAGTCCTAGTAGTTTTCTTTTTAGGATCCCTTCCCAGAGGTGATTGCTAGACTCTTTCAATTTCTATTTTACCTCAGGGCAGTTTTCCTCAATAATTTCTTGAAATACAATGTCTAGGCATTTTTATGATCATGGCTTTCATATAATCCATGATGATGATTAATTCATGTAATTTTTAAATTATTTCTCCTAGAACTATTTTCCAGTCAGTTGTTTTTCCAGTGATATATTTCACATTGTCTTCTATTTTTTTATTCTTTTGGTTTTGATTTATTGTTTCTCGATTTCTCATTAAGTCATTGGCTTTCATTTGCTCAATTCTAATTTTTATGGAATTATTTTCTTCAGTGAGCTTTTGGACCTCCTTTTCTAACTGACCAGTTCTGCTTTTTAAGGCATTCTTCTCCACATTGACTTTTTGGACTTCTTTTGCCATCTGTGTTAGTCTATTTTTAAGGTGTTATTTTCTTCAGTATTTTTTTGAGCCTTCTTTAGGAAGCTGCTAACTTGATTTGTATTATTTTCTTTCATCACTCTTATTTCTCTTCTGAATTTTTCTCCACTTCTTTTACTTCATTTTCAAAATGCCTTTTGAGTTCCTCCATGGCCTGTGACCAATTCATATTCCTCTTGGAGGCTTTTGATGTAGGTACTTCGACTCTGTTGTCCTTCTCTGGTTGTATGCCCTGATCTAACCAAAGGTGTGTTTACTACTCTCTTGATCTCTGCCCTGGTCTATGATCAAGTATAAGAACTCTTTTCAGCATTGGAACTATGACCAGAGTCTGTCACCTCCAGTTACAAGCTCTGGTGTACTAGTGTTTATCCTTACCCTTGAGTTGAGACCCTGGGCTGTGAGATTTATCTGAGCATGATCCGAGTATGGGTAATGCAACACATTCTTGCTCCAGATACCACCAAAGGGACTCTTTTGTGACTCTGTTTGTATCATTAGCACATGAGAAAAGTGCTTAAATACATTCTTCCATGTATACATTATTTTATTGGGGATCCATAACTTAAGGCAAGATCAATCAAATCTGGATTCTTATCCCTTTCTCTACTTTAGGTGAGCTAGGCAGAATTACTCTCTGTCACATCTTGTAGGAATGGAGAGGCAGAAGTTATTTTTTTTGGCAGAGTCTCTGAAGATACAAGAGATATCAAATAGATCTCAACACAAATCTTTCAAGTTATTTTGTACTTCTTTCCAAGATAAGACTTGTTTGGAAGGACTGTTAAATGCTTGATGATGACAGTTCTCTGGAGTTTATTCTTAAAATTTACCTTACTGGAGTTTTGTCTTCTTTCTCCTTTGAAGTCCCCTTCAATTATTCTATATTTGGTTCATAAACGTTTTATTCCCCTGGGGCAGAGGTGAGAAGGTTAGAAGTCTGAAGTAGTTTAGAGAAAGTGACTAATCTACCATTCTTCTTGTCATTGCAGTTTTCAATACTTGCCCTTGATTATGATCATCAGAAGGCATTTATAAGTTTTAGGACCATGGGGTTATAGCTTTTCTTTTTTTTAATCTAGAAGTTTCTTCTTTAGAGGCCTTCTACTCTAGTTCCCTCATTTTACAGATGAAAAAATTTATACTTCAACATATTAAGTGACTTAATCGTATTTTCACAACTAGCAAGTGTCTTCTGACCCAAAGTCCAGCACTTTTAAGATCATAAGAGACTGTCTTTCTAATTTGTTTCTTTCCATTGATGGTTGTAATACGGTTAGTTTCTCCTTTCCCTCCAGATAATATGAATCATAGTGTATCAAAATTATCAGGATTGAAAGGAGTCTTAAAAGTCCTCTAATCTAATCCAATATTTTCCTCAATACCCTCTAAATCACTCATGACAAGCAGTTATCCAGTCTGCCTTTTAACAATTCCAGTGACAGATAACTCAGACAGAAATATGTTGCATTTTGAAAGGGCTCAAATTGTTAAAAATGGAAACTTTTTCCTGAAAAGAGTCAGGCTAAAAGTGTTGTGAAAAGTGAACAAACCAGCTTCCTGGTTAATCATCCAAAATGATTTTCCAGATGGTTCTGTCACTAAGAGCTCTTTATGCCCCGGCAAACTAAGTGGTCCTGAAGTAGAGTACTGGCTTTTCCGGTGTAATGACCCCAAAAGTCTCTCCACTCAGTTAAACCAAAAAGCTAGGAAGTTCAAAACCTTTAAGTTGTCTTGTTTGAGTAATAACCATAGCTCCTTTCCTGAAAGTATGGAGTTCGACTATCAGCCACTGGTCAATGCCCCAGTAGTTTTCACTCCTTTTACTTGCATGAATCTATGCTAGTCCACAGGTCCAGAATCCGCACTCTCTTCCCCCAAAATGCCTGTTTTATCAAGATCCAGATGGGGTTGTTTGTCTTTTATTCTCAAGGAGAACCATTGGGAAGGTAATACCATGAATTGCAAGTGAATTGTATTTAAATGAGGGAGAGTTGTGCAATGTCACAAGGCTCACTTTTTTTCCTGCAGTCATCTGGATCTAGTGGTAAGATACAAATCCTGAGGATTGGAGATGGTTCCAGGTATAATGGGAAACCTTGGCTTTTTTAAGCTAATGCATTTTGCAGGTTTTAATTTGATTGAGGCAATTCCCATTAAATGATTAAGGATAGGTAAGATATAAAGCAAAGAATGACTTCTTTTGTCTAATAAAAAAAGAAAAAAAACAATTTTGGGGAGGCAAAACCAAAACGATGGAGGAAAGAGAGGAACTCACAAGAGATATCCCTTAAACCCCTTCAAATACCTTTTAAAAATTGTTCTAAACAAATTCTAGAGCAGTAGAATCCATAAAAAAATTGAGTTAAGGAAACTTTCAGCCCAAGGCAACTTGGAGAAACTTCAAGAAAGTTCTATTTCCCTATGTTAAGAGAGGAGTGAAGTCCAATGCAATCTGTGCCATAGCACATTCCCTGCCATTCCAAACCAGGAGAAGTCCTTGGGAGCCATTGATTTGGCAGGAGCAATGGCAGCAGCAGCAGCAGCAGCAGCAGCTCCCAGACCTCTCAGACAACATACAGTGAAACAATTGTCAGGAGGTTACAAGGGTCTTTATGCCAGCACTGGGTCAGTACTCTGTTGTTTTGCCAATACTTCGATCCAGGTCACAATGCTGGGTGGCAATACCAGGACAGGGAGGATCAATAGCACAGCAGAGCTTGTTGCCACAGTGCAATAGGTACTATTTTCACAGTTCTAGGGCAGAAAAGTGTGCTTGTTATTGCTCCCAGGCTAGAGTACAGGCCAGGAGAGGAGTAAACACCTCTTCTTAGATTATCCAGACTTGGTAGAACTGAATACTTACAGGTCTCTAGAGGTATCCATGAAAATAGCTGCAAAAAACCCCTAAAGACTGGGACACTTTAATCACTAAATAAGCATTGCCTCCATCAAACTGTGACCTGGGAAAGACCTTACCTTAAAAAAAATCAAGCTCTGCATCAGGCCATTTCAAGTCTTCCTGACCAATGTCTTGCTAGACCCAGAAAAGAACCTTGTAAATATCCACCAAACTAAATTATTTGGGATGTCCCATTCTCTCTGGGACGTCAATGGGTTATATTATATTTTACTTGATTTCTAAAACACTGTACCTTTCTCTCACCATTCTGCTTGATTGTCCCTCATACTGTAAGGGTAAACCTTCAATCAAGATAGCTTACTTCGTTGTGTCATGTGTTGCATATTTCTTTGAGGTGAACTTAATGTCCTGACCCTTCTTAAGTCTGAATTAAGACATCAAAGAGAGCAAAAGCATCACCACATGAATTAGATAGTGAAGTTGTTAAGTCTCTGATCTACTCAATCAATAAAAAAATATTGATTAAGTACTTACTATTTGCCAACCCCCAAGTCAATAAAGTAACAATAGGCAATAAACACTTTTTCAGCACCTATTTTGTCCCAGGTGCTGTCTTAAGTGCTGAGTAAAAATACACACAAAGAGACAAGTATGTGAGCTACATTATGAAGTACACACATACACATACACACAGGCACATACATATTAGCAAAGTAAATTAAAAAAGGCTATTTTGGAAGGAAACCTTAGTAGTGTGAGATAAGGAAAGGCATCATTTTGAAAGTGGTGCTTTAGTTGAGTGTTGAAACAAACTAGATATTCAAAGAGGCATATTTTTTTTTGTTTGCATATTTATTTTTATTTTTTTATTTTATTTTTATTATTTTTCTTTTAATGTCCTACAATCACTCCCTTAAAAATTAAGATTTTATCCCCCCCACACCTTCCCCCCAGTACCCCCCTCCCTCCCCATGACAGCATACAATTCTGTATAGATTCTACATATACTTTCCTATTGAGAAAATTTTCACTATAGTCATGCTATGTAGTCACACTAAAATAAATGGCAGAAAGGGGAGATTCTCTTCTTCAGCTGAGGATATAAGGACCCTAACAGGCTGCACATCTGGAAATTTTTTCTTCCTCTTGAATTCACAAAAGGTCTTTGAATTCCTCACACCTATACAAAAAGTGGGCATTTTTCTGGATTATGAAAAGGGACATATAATTTTTTATGATGTCACAAAGAGTCTCCCTATCCACAGATTCTTACACATAGAGTTTGAAGGGCCTCTTTGCCCTTACTTTTCCCTTTACCCTCCTAATGAAGAAAGTACCCCTGGATCCCTCATTATCTGCCCCAGGAGTAGTCAGTAGAAGACTGTCAATAATCCTAATCACAAAGGATATCTCTTTATGACACGTAATTGAATATGACTTTTTATTTATTTGAACACATATTGAAATGGTTAATAAAGTGATGTATGATTATCAGAACCAAAAAAAAAAAACTTCTTAGTCCTCTCTAACTGCCTCTATATACTACCTCAGATACTCATTTATCTTGCTTGCAATTTCTATTCAGGAGTACTCAATATTCTCATTCAACTTCTGTACTACAATCCCTGAAATATCCTTAGGAATAATTTTGGTTTGACTGCCATTTTAATTTATCAATCAAAACTGCCTACCAATGTTTCTGCCTCTAGGAATATCCATTCCATTCAAGATGAGGACATTCTACATGTTCATCAGATCTATAGCACAGTATTGACCAACATCACCCTAGAAATTTTTAGTATTTTAGTATCTCAAGTGATATTTAACTATATTTGTTATATCAAAATATCATGCATACCAGAATACATACACATAGGTAGTATCTAATTAATCACTGCACAAGGATCTTTGGCTTATGATTCCTTTTTTATGTGTCTTATAATGTGAAAGAATGACTGATTGCTATGGATTTCAGAAATGCAATGGCATATAAAAATATCACTTTATATCCAAAGGTTTTAAAGATTAACGTTAAAAAAAAATCTGTATTGTATTTTTGCCAACAGACTCTGCTTAACATGCTAATTGCTTTAAAGCTAAAAATCTACCTGTCAAACAATGTGTCAGCTGTTTTACTGCACTTGAATCACTTAAATTAAAGGTCTTGTGTTTGACTAGGTCGGGTTAGACATACAATTGAAACTAAGGCTACAACTGGTGACTGAGAAACAGGGTATAACTTCATAATATGAAGCCCGATTGTTTTTCTTATTCCTCCAGGATTTAGGTTTTGCTTAGAGAAAAATAATCTTTTTTTAACCCTCTAAAAATAATTTTTGATAGATACTTTATGATGAAAATAGTGAAAAGGACAAAATAGTTTGAAGGAGGAGATTGTTTCTCTGAAAAAGAAAAATGTTGGAGCCTGCTTCCTGCAAGTCATTCCCCACATTCCCTTGTTTAAGTACTAATTTTCAGACTAATAAGCATTCTCTTAGCATTGAGTAAAAGAAAACCTTAATAAAAAAGGCTTTTATTTAAATTTGTTTTTTCTTCCTTTAAATAGATGTTTATTCAGATAAAACCAAGCAAAAATCAAGCCATTATTGTATTATATAAAGCTCATTTTAAGATATATGTTGAATTCCATGTGATAGTAATGATATTGTAATAATTATTTCTGTCTTCTTAATTTTTCTCTATCTTCTATATATTTTTAAAAATTACAGTTACTCTTTCTTTCTTTTATTTTAGCATGACTATAATTAGTTCCTAACTCTCCCACTTTCCTCTTGCCCCCCTCAAGAAAACCTCCTTTATAGAAAATACAGTTAAGAAAAAAATTATGTCTTCAGTGCTCATGTCTAATTTTTTTTATATCACATTTTATACCTACAATCCATCATCTCTCTCCCAGAGGTGGGAATGGGAATCATACTTTTCATTAATCATCTGGAATTGTGAGTGGTCACTATTGAGTTCTTACATCTCTTTAAGAAGTTTTTCTTTATAATATTATTGTATAGTGTACAGTATGATTTTTCTTCATTAGTTCATAGAAATGTTCCTAGCTTTCTCTATTATCTGTTCTATCATCATTTCTTATTACTTAATTACCATGCCATTATTTTAATATATGAAAATGTGTTCAATCATTTCTGATTTGAGACATTCTCAATTGTTTTTAGATATTTATTGCAACAACCAATTTTGCTGTAAATATTTTTGTGTATATGGGCTCTTTATGTCATTGATTTCTTTCTAATATATGCCTCATGGTAGTATCCATGGTATGTGCAGGTTAGTGCCTGTTAGGATATGGTCCCAAATTGTTTTCAAAAACACCTAGATCTCTTCATAGCTACACCACCAGTGCATCAGTGGGTCTGTTTTTGCACGTCTTTTAATATTTGCCATTTCCTTTTATTTTTTGTTATCTTTGCCATATTGATGATTGGAAGGCAGAAACTCAGAATTTTTCAACTTGCATTTCTGTTGCTACTAGTGATTTGGAACACAGTTTTCTTGAAGCAGTTAATAGCTTTGATTTCTTTCTAAGGGAACAGATTTCATATCATTTGGCCATTCATTTATTGGTTCTCTTGTCCTTATACATATCAATTCCTCACATATGTTAAATATAAGCACTTCAACAGATAATTTCGGTTCAAGAAGTTTTTTAGTTAACTATTTCCATTTCAATTTTTATTGCATTGCTTTAAAAATAGCATTGTTTATCCCTACTTCTTGAAAGCTCTGTAGTAACAAAGAAAAATAATTGAGCAAAACTAATAATAGAGTGGCCTCATTTGACAGTGCATGTAACTTTCTACATTTCTAGCATAGTCCCATCAACGTTTTTATTTTAAGTTTTAAAAAAAAAAATAGCAAAAATCTGTTTTCTCCTTTTTATTTATACCATATAAAAAAGAGAAAAGAAAAGCAAATTCCCTTTAACAATGAATTCCTTTCCTGACTACATAACAAATATGTACGTATATCAGACATACATACCATATATACTTGATATTATCATTCATGCTCAGTCTGTTGGAATTTTGGATGACCAATACTTTTTTTTCCAGGGGTATGGGGAGCATTATTATGAGCAATGAACAGGGATTACAAAGAGGTCAATTTGAATTGGGTGTCAGTAAGAAACATCCTAACAATTAGAGCCAGAGATAAGTGGCCCCAGATGATATAAAAAGAGGCAGGTTCTCATTCAAAAGACATCTTAAGGCAGAGGCTAGAGGAACACTTGTCTGGTTGCATTGTAAAGGGGTTTCTTATTCACACATAAACTCCATTGTCTGTGAGGTGTCTATCAACTGCGTGAATTTGTGATTCTGTAATTTTTTTTTAATCAAGAAGCATTATTTCCCACCTCCAACTTCCATCACTCCCTTCCCCATGTAGAAATAAATTTCTTTTAACAAATATGTAAAACTAAGCAAAATAAATTCCCACATTGGTCAGGCCCCTAAATGTGTCACATTCTGCATATATAGTTCCTTATATGTCTTTTAGAAGTTGGCCAGCATTCATCAACATTGCATGACTGATTAAAATATGGTTTGAAGGATCTGGGATTTCATTGCTATGGGTCCTTCCTTTACTGATCCATCACACGGCAGCTTCTCCATACCTTTTAATCCTATATAATTCTTATACTTTTACAAAATTATAAATAAAATTATTGATATGCCAACACATCCTGCTTTAATTTCTGTAGCAATTCTCTGTGAAGTCGCCAAACAATTCTTTCATCTGCTTTCCATGTATTATCATTCACAGTTCAGTGAAAACACCACCTTCCACATGAAGCTTTTGCTGATTGGTCAGTCACTAGTTTTATCTTTTCCTATGAGATCAAGCCTGACCTAGATATTTACTAACTATGAAACTCCAGGTAAATAATTTAACCTCTCAGTGACTGTTTCCTCACCTGTACAATGAGGATAATATTATTTCCCCTGGGTCTTATAAAGGACAAATGAGTTAACTTATGTGAACCTTAAAGCAACATCTAAATACTATTTATTGTTTTTCATTCTATTTCTCATTTTCTTCATATTCATCTTTCCACAAAATAGTCAACTTTTTTCTTTATTGGTGCTTCGAAAATATTTCTTTTCTGAAAAAAATACTATGAACAGTTCAGTCATTTTTATACCACATTGCGCTAATACAATGCAATATAATGCAGTACAAGGCAATTGCATGCAATACTATACAGGACAACAGAACAGAACATAATAATACAAGTGAATGCAATATCCATTGATTTTTACCTCTAAACCTGACCCTCTCATACTACCTTCCTTATGTATGATAGGGATTCCCCATTTTTCCATCTCATAGGTTCACAAACTAGGGATAAATCATGATACTTCACTCTCACTCAATCTCTATTTCTCATCAGTTTCCAAGTTCTATTGACTGTTTTGATAAGGTCTTCTCCATCATCTTTCTCCTCACCACCTTTGTTCAAGCTCTTCGTATTTCTCATCTAGTTTGTTGTATTAGCCTTTCCAATTGCTTTCCCTGCTTCAAGTGTCTCCACACAGATGCCAAAATGTTTTCGTTTAATTGTACGTCTCATCATATCAGTCCTTTACTCAATAAACTAAACCTCAATGTCTCTTTATTAGAGATAGCTAGTTGATGGAGTAGATAGAATATTGTGGCTGAAGTCAGCAAGACCTGAGTTCAAATGTGACCTTAGACACTTATTAACTGTGTGATCCTGGGCAAGTCACTTAACTTCTGTCTCAGTTTCCTCAACTGGAAAATGGGAATAAACTATTTGCATATAGTACATAGTAAGCACATAAGAGTGATTTGTGATTAATTTGATTAGACCACAGTGTGCATGAAAGGAAGGAACGTTGATAGACTTCAAAAGTAGATTAAATTCAGCTTGCAAATGGTTTAAATATTTTTAAATTGCAATGAATAATTTTAAATGGACAATTTAAACAATTTTAAAAAATATATTTTTTACTTTTATATTACCATAATTTCCCTCAGTATCTGCCTCATCCCTCATTCAGAAAACCATCTAAGAAATAATATTAATATAGACAAAAAAGAAAAAAATGAAAATATCAGCATAAATGATCATACAATGAAAAAGCCTAAAAAATATGTGCAAAGCTTCTGGACCTTTTCCCTCTCTTTTGGGATAAGGTCCACCTAGGTTTTTTTGTTGTTTTTTTTAAATTTAAACATGATTCCTTTTCATTCAAACCCTCCATTTGTTTTAAAAGCACAAACTACCATTACAGTAGACATGTTTGACCTTGTTTTGCATCATTCTCCTCTCCATAGACCATCCTACCTTTTTACTGTGAGTGGGGAGGTATAATTCATTATCTATTCCCTGGAACCAGGATTATCCATGTACATTACTCAGTTTAGCTTCCTTTTACTGACACTTTCATTTGTATTACTTGAATTATCTTTGAGGCTATTTTTTTCATGTTGCATAGAAGAATTATAATCAATGGGGGAAACCATGAGAAAAAAAAAACACAGCGAAAGATAAAATAGTTTGCTTCATTCTGCCTTTCAACTCCATAATTCTTTCTCTGGATGAGGATGGCATTTTCCATCATGGGTCCTTTGGATGTGTTTTAGATTCTTGCATTGCTGAGGAGGTCTTAGTCTATCCAAAACAGTCCTTGCACACTGTGGCTGTTACTATGTGCAATATTCTCCTGGTTCTGCTCACTTCATTTAGCATCAGTTCACATGAGTCTTTGAAGGTTTTTCTGAAGTGCACTTGTTTGTCATTTCATAGTACAATACTATTCCATTACTTTCATACACCACAACTTGCTCTGCCATTCCACAGTTGATGGGCTCTAATGCTTTTCTTAGTTCATTCTGCATAAATTCAAAGATGCCTTCCCACAATAAACAATATTTAGAAAGCAGGTCCTGTATGCAGAATATCATAGAAAACGTGGAAGAAATACAAAATTCTGATATATAGCCTACACACAAACAGGAGAAGAAACAAAAATGACTTTATTATATAATGATAATGGATAAATGTATTTTAAATACGCAAAAAGAAGGAAATACTATGTCAGATCAGAAGGGGGAAAGTGCTGGGAAATCCAGAGAAGAGTTCCTGGAAAAGGTAGCACTTGACTCAGACTTTAAAAGATGGATAGGTGAAGGTATTTTAGACATGGAGAGTATCTTGAAGAAACGTATGTGGGCACAGAAAGTACATAACATGTTTCAGTGGAAGAGACTTGTCTGATCTGGTTGAAAGATAAGAGGCCCTGAAGCAAGATAATGAAACAATACTAAAAATATAAATTGGTTCCATGCCAAACCTTATTTTAATATAACCTAATAAAGTGTCTTATGAGACAGACATTTTATAGGCCAATAAATCCATGTCTTTAATAATTGTTACCTATCATGGTCTGAATGCCAGTGAGTCAATTCAAAAATCCATTTATGTGTGATATGATTTGACTTTGGCAACTCAAATGAAAAATTATGAAGTGTATAAAAGTGAAAGAGAAGTATATCATGGCTCTTGGGCCACTTAACAATTCTGGGGAATAGAAGTATCAAGCTGAGTCTACACAGGCAAATTAAATTAGAGATTTGTGAGACTGCAGAGAGCAGAAATTTACCCTGGAGAAAGAATTTGATTCTATGGATGTGTCTTTATACAGGTAAATGTAATTGGTATTGAATCATTCAATAATTATTATCAAACACTAATGAGTATTTGGTCTTCCACTTGAATTTGCTTCTCTAGTAAGAGGTAAATCCAAATATCTGTTCTAAAATAAGACTATGAAATAAGGTTTTATTTTATTTTCAAGTCCACAATTGAAGGCACACTTTCCAGTCAGGTAATCAGCAGGAATTTATTAAGTGCTTATTATGTGGTAGGCATTATTGATATTAATGAAAAATCACTGGTGAGACACCTATACCCCAACTCTGCATTTTCTTTCATTTGATTTATGTCAGCTTTCTCTAAAAGAAGGTTATTGACCACAAATCAATCATGTTCAAAGGCTATTTTGTTATAGTGGTTCAAGTGCTGGTTATGTGTCTTCAGAAGAATCACAAGACCTACCTTTGCTGATTTCTTTTTATTGTAATTTCAGAGTCAGGGAGGTTTCTAGATATTCCAAGATATGCTCTCCATAAGACAAAATGCAGTAGACTGATTTGTCTACTTTGTTAGCTGATGAACTTGCCTTCAAATACACCCACATTTTTGAGCCTTTTCAGCAAGAGGTTTTCCCTCTCTTTTTATTTTCATCTTACAGCATTCAGATATCTTTCTGAAGTAACTTCTCCTTCATTCCTTCATTTTAGTTTCAGATGAATAGGTGGCCCTTCTTTTTAAGGCATACTACTCTACACATTCCCCTCTCTTCCTTCCTTCATTTCTTCTCTCTCTCTCTCTCTGTCTCTCTCTCTCTCTCTCTGTCTCTCTCTGTCTGTCTGTCTCTCTCTCTCTGTCTCTCTCTGTCTCTCTCTCTTTCTCTCTCTCTCTGTCTCTCTCCCCCTCTCTCTGTCACACACACACACACACACACACACACACACACGCGTATGCATACATGCTCACTCAGGAATGTATACATACGCATTTTCAGTTTCTATGTATCTTCAGTATCTATGTATTCTATGTTTATATATATATACATATACATACATACATGTCTATATCTATATATACCTTTTTATGTCTTTTATGGCTTAACTTCTTGAGAAATCCATCTATAATCGCTACCCCCACTTCCTCTGTAATTCTCCTCTAAACCCTCTGCAATTTTGAATATGAATTCATCATTCAACTAAAACTTCCCTCTCTGAAGTTAATAATAATTCTTTAATTTCTAAATCTAATAGCCTTTTTTTTTCAGTCCAGTTCCTCCTTGACCTCTCAGCAGCATTTGACACTGTTAATATCTTATCTTTCTGGATATATTCCTCTCCAGGTTTTTGTAAAATTGTTCTCTTCTCATTGTTTTCCTATCTGTCTAACCTTTCTTGTCTAGCCTTTTCTTGTTGGTTCTTTATCAACATCAAATGCATGAACTATGAATGCCCTACAAGTTTCTGTACTGTACCTTCTTTTTTTTATTCTACATCATCACTGTCAGTGATCTCATTAGCCTCCATTATGTTCATAATCTCTAAGCATATGATTCACATATATATAATATATATTATATATAATATATATATTATATATGTAATATATATATATATATATATATGTTCATCCAGCCCTTATCTTCTTTTGAGCTTTAGTCACACATCTCCAACTGCTGCTTGGACATCTCAAACTAGATGTCTTCATCTCAAATCAATATGTATACTATAAGATTCATTGTCTTAAAATCTTCCCCCACTTTAAACTTCCCTATTATCATGATGATTACTCAGGGCACCAGATTCTAAGTAACATTCTTGGATCTTCAGTCTCACTCACCTTACCTATTCAATCCATTGCTAAATTAGATCCTTCCTTCACAATATCTTTAATATACATCCCCTTTTCTCCATTTATTCGGCAATAACTCTAGCTAAGCCCTTAGCACATCTTTCCAGGATCATTAATGATTATTTTCCTTGTATTTAATCTTTTTAAACTTCAATCAATCAAGTTCAATCAATCACTTCAATCAAGTAAATGTTAATCCACTCAACTTCTAAGGTGTTTATTTTTCCTTTAGCACTGCTGTCATCATGTTACTTTTTCCCTTTTCTTTTTCTTGCTGCACCTCCCAATTACCTCCAAGATAAAATATTAACTCTCTAGTTTGAGATTTAGAGCTCTCCATAGTCTGGCTCTTTCTTCTTCTCAGTTTTCTTGTATCTTTTTTTCATCTTCACAATCTATATTTTAGCTACACTGGTCTAATTGCCATTTCTTGAACATGACATTCTATTTCCTATCTTTCTGTTTTTGTTTTTGCTTTTGTTTTTTTGTATTGGATGTCCTTAGAACTGGAATGCTCTGCCTCTTCATGTCAATTGTTTTTTAGACTCCCTGACTTCCTTCAGAACTCACCTAAATTGCCATCTTTAGTAGGATTCTTCTATTCCCATCCATGATACTTCTTTCTTCTTTTAGATTACCTTTTATCCCGGTATAGAACTTGTACATCCCTAGTTATACATGCATTATATCGCTATAACCTGCTTGAGGTCAGGGACTGTCGATGCCTCATTTTTTAATCCCTTCTGCTTAGCACAGATTTGGGAAGAATAAGTATTTTAAAATGCTTATTGACTGACTGATAGAACTTCTCCATCCCCAAATACTCTCACATAGACACACTCACTGAACTGTCCCCAATTTCAAGGTGCTATATAAATTAGCTCAAAATCAATGCTCGAGATCTCCTACATAAATGTGTTTTTATGACCTAAAGCAAAAGACATGTAGTTAAATGGCATAGAAAGGTAAATCACACACGTACACACACAGACTTCCCTCATACACATAATGATACGCTCTCACAAATGATGCCATAAAACCAGTAGGAGAGAACAGAATCAACGACATGTGATCAGGGAAAATACATAAGGAGGATACACTCACTGGTCATTATTGTGTCTAGGAAATATGAGTGAAAGTGTTCAGATAGTAGTTATATGTATGGCCAAGACCTAGATATGAACAAATTCATATTTCTAATATACTGCAGAAACACTCATACTTTCTGATGATAATTCCCTACTTTTCTCCATTGCTTTCTGCTTAGCTTTGTGTGTTTCTGCTGTACACCATGTCATCTTTGCCAACATGGTATCTGTGTCCTTCATAAGATGCTTCCACTGGTCTCATGGTTGATAAATTACTCTCTGCTACCATCTACTGGTCTTCCTCCTCTTCAGGGTCATCTACTATTCCCTACTCCCATGTATTGGGGGTATAAGGGCTAATAAGGCTAAGCTGTGCTGGAGTCAATTTGAACTAGCTCATGAACCCACTGATAATTTTTTTAGCATATTTATACCAGGAGATCAGAAAATTGCAAATCAGGATTTGATTTATTGCTTTGTTCATTGTCTGAGCTTAAGAAAATAGGTTACTATGTGGTACAGTAGAGAGGTGGTACAGTAGGGAGAGTGCTGTTCTTAGAGTCAGGTTTACTGATCTTCCTGAGTTCAAATATGCCCTCAGATACTTATGGGGTGACCCTACGCAAGTCACTTAAGCTTCTTTGCCTTAGTTCCTCATCTGCAAAATGAGCTGGAGAAGAAAATGGCAAACCACTCCAGTATGCTTTCCAAGAAAATTCTAAATGTGTTCATGAAGAGTCAGACACATGAAAACAACAACACAAAGAAAGTGATGAAGAAAAAGTTAAAAATTCAGATTAAACTGAAATGCATGTGTTTTGTGTACATCTGCCCTCAACGGCTAATTGTTAAACATTTATAAGCACGCTACTGAGTACACCTCTCTCCAACAAGGGAAAGCTACGTAAACTTCTTTTGTTCTATAAGTTACCACATTTAACCAGTTAACCAGAAACCACTGGAATAACCCTGACAATGATTAAGTCTATTCTTACATTGCTTTTCTCCTGGTGCCATCTTTAAGTACATGGCTTTGATCAATTCTCTAATTTAGTTTTTGACAACCCCTATTAACATGTTGAAACTGATCATTAGTCTCTATCTCCAAAACCTATCTTGAGAAATTTGCCAAAGAGAATGCCACATAATCTATGTGAGGATAGGGTTAAGCTCCATTCCACTCTCATAGAACTCCCATATTGATGTATAAATAGCCCCGTGAGAAAGAATTAAAAAAAAAAAAAACAATAGCTGAAGCACCCAGAGCTGTGCCTTTTTCTTTGTTCTTGAGTTCTGAATTTATTATTCTTATCTTCCAGCAACAACTCGTACTTTTGAACATTCTGATCCACAGAAAAGTCCAGGACGAGCTCTACATTACAATCCAATATTTATTTGCCATATTATTTTTCCTTTTTCTTTGCAGCTTCAGCTTCCTCCAAGGATCTGCTCAAATGCCCCTTCCAATAACATACCAATTCTCATCCCCCAATTTTCCATAATCTTCCACAGATATTAATTTGCATTTTAGGGTATATATCAAGTATTTATTCGTATTCATACATACTGTTTTTTTTTTTAGCAAAGTCCTTGAGAACAGGAACTGTTTCATTTTTGTCTTTGAATATTTAGTGTCTTGCACAGTCCCTGAAACAGAGGCACTAAACAAATCCTTATTGAATTGAATTTCCTTTTCTAGCAATGTTTTCTAACAGTGTGAAGGAAAAAGTAAAAGTGTAAGGCATATATGTTAGGTAAATTAATTTACCAAAGATATAAAAGGTAAGCAGAAATCAATAACACCCCAAAAGACTCTAATTCAAATTTATTTGATTTGTTAGAAGAAACTTGATGGGATAAAATAACTCCTTATCTAGATATTTAGGAAAAATCTGTCCAATGTGGAAGTAAGACTTTATAGCTCACAATGGAATGTTTGACCTGTGAAAAAAATGAATTCCTTTTAAAAAGCAATACTAGAAAGGCAAAAGAATTAAGACAGGCATCAAATTGTTAGCAGTGATAAGACATTTGCATAAGTCATCTGATTCAGTCCTGCTATTATCTCTAGGTCATTATTTCCTGCCTGCCAGTAATAATTGTATTTGGTTGGGTAATCACATACAAGTCCATATTTTAGATGAATACGTTTCATTTTGCATAATGTACTGGAGAAAAAATTTCACTTTAATTCAATGAAAAATGCTTAGAAAATCATAATAACTTTGTTTTTATAAGGTCAATCTTTGTAAAAAGAGATGCTAAGTTGTAGATTTGATTTAGTATTCTCTTGCCAATAGGCAGGACAGATTTGGTACCACACAGTGAATTGTATGCTTCTTCTGTAAACATGTTAAGTTTTTTTATCATTGAAATGTGCAGGACTTATACACACTGAACTTTCAGTATGAAACTGCAGTAATGAGAAATTCAAAACATTTCTCTTTATGAGCAATCTCCAAGATTCCTCCAGCTGGGGAAAGAGCCGAGCTTGCTTGAGTTTCATTTAGGTTGCTATGATGCCAGCACCTACTCTATAAAAAGAGGAATGGGTCTTAACTTTCTGAATACAAGTGTATAGCTAAATACTGCAAGTCTCCAAGAGGAATGTCAGAAATAATCACATTGGGGATTTAAAATCAATTTTTATGCTGGCAGTGAAACTTCCTTAGAATAAGCCAGGACTTTAAAGTTTTCCTTTTCTTTCATTCTCATAGTTTGTATTTATTTAAACAGTTGTGTGGAAATCAAATTTGGGTTTCCTAATGACTTAAATTCTTATATGAGAACATACTAGTTTTTCATTGACCTTCCTCCCCAAAACAAGGTCTCTTATAACTCTATAGTTATCCGCAGTGCACGAAAATACCTCCCTATGCTGAAGAACAGACATTTACAGATGCTTTACTCTGTCCAGTTGGTCAGTTAGTCTATAAAAAATTATTAAATGCCTATGTTCTAGGAACTGAATTAAGCACGAGGTATACAATGAAAAGCAAAAGACTGTCCCTGCTCTCCGTGAATTTACAGCCTAATAAAGAAGACAAGAAGCAATCAAATATTTACAAACAGGCCAAATGTAAGGTAAATGAAAATTAATAAACTGAGGGAAAGTCCAGAAGAAAGAGAAAAGGAAAAGGAGCTTGAAAAAGTTTATCAGTTCTCTTTAAGATGAAAGTGTTGAATGACAGGTTGTTTTACGGAAAGGATTCTTCCTCTCAAAAGTTTGAGCCAATCAGTTTATCTTGAAGTCAGTCCCAGTTACTGGAACTCATTGCTCAAAAGGTGGAAGTGGAGGCGGGGGGGTTGGTAGAAGGGTGGAAGCTTTAATCCAGTCAGTTCACCTCTAGACATCTCTAGTCTCTGAGACTTAATAAGGATCCATTTGTCCTCTTAACAGAGCACCAAGAATATGAATACTCTTCATAGGAAGATGTTCATTTAAACCCAAGGCTCACTGCTCAGTGAGCTCATCACATCAAATGAACTGTATCTTCCCTACCTTTTTGTTATTGATTAAGGAATTTGAACCAAATATTAAATATGCAAGGGAACTTGTATTTAAAAGAATCATTTTGTATAATAAATAAACCTTAAGTAATGCAAATAATCATACAATGAAATTTGTCACTATTTTTTCCTATACCTTTGAGGCATATCTGAACATAAATTTATATATCTAAGCACACAAATACACATACATGCACACACATATATGTATTATATACACATGTGTGCACACATATGTGTTTGTGTGCATATGTGATGCACATACATATATATGTGTGCACAAAATGCATATATAGGTGTGCATATGCATATACATACACATATACATATTCACACATATACATATATAGTGTATGTACGTATGTGTGCATATATGTATATATATATATATACATATATATATGCATAATGCCACTTCTGGTCAAATCCAGAATGGTTTTCTTGAGGATTTCCTTTGTGAATTTACTTGCTGTCTATGTGCAGGGAGATGCAAATCTTGATTGGGTAACAGTTCTGAGCTGAGAGTTCTGCATATCTAAATAGGGACTGAAATCTTTGGAAGAGAAGTTATGAGAAATGCAAGGATGAATATTTGAATAGAAGACTGGAACTTTTCCTTGAGCTGCAGACGTATGTGGGGGAATAACAACTGAATCCAGTCCCTTGATTTACAAAACCTCCAGCTCTAGAGAATACTATTAACTTCCCTTGGTGAAATCCTCTCTCCTTGGGAGAACTGAAATCTTATCTCACTCTCAGCCAAAGAGCTCATTTACCCTTGTATATTGATTTGTCTGTTTGAATCTATATAACTTCCCAGAAATGTTTATTTCTCGCTTTGATAAAGAATTCTTCTATTTTGAATGATGTGTGTGTGTGTAATTAATTTGGTGTGAGGGATCTAATGGTGATAGCGAGCTAACCACTCATCTTGAGTGTGATCACAGAAAGCACATTTTATTCTAAATCTATAAACTTACCCAAGTTATAGAAATTCAGTTTGTAATACACAGATAAAATTCCAGCTTACTGCTCATGTTGGATATAGGAGAGTTATAGGACAGACAACCTGGATGTGATGGTCATTGATTCTGTTATCTGGGCTGCATATATGACCCTTCTCCTTGTTTTTCCCAAAAGCCAAATATGCAGTCTCCTTTTGAGAACAAGTCAGGCCAGATCCCAGGTCACACATCTATCCTCACCACATTTTTACTAATCATTTCTTTATATTATAAATCTCAACAAAATTCACTTAATGAAGAATTGCATGGGGATTTTAAAAATCTTGCCACGTAATAGAAGCTTCTATCTTCCCCAATCTGTTTGAAAGGTCACTGATTATTTATTGCACTGTATCTAAAGTGTCATGAGACATTTGTTGTTCAGTAATTTCAGTCATGCCCAGTTCTTCACAACCCCATTTGGGGTTTTCTTGGCAAAGACACTGGAGTGGTCTACTTCCTTCTCCAGCTCATTTTTACTGATGAGAAATTGAGGCAAACAAGGTTAAGTGACTTTTCTAGTGTTGCACAGGTAGTAACTAAGGCTAGATTTGAACTCACGAAGAAGAATCTTTCTGACTCCAGGTCCACTGCTTGATCCACTGAACCACCCAGCTGCGTCATCACAGAAAATACCAAGATAAATAAAACACAGTTCCTTTTCTCAATTATCTTACAATCTAGTAGGGGAATAGACATGTACACGCCCACCCCAACCCCAACAGTGATACCCTAATCCTTCAATAGAAGGGAGATATTGCAACAAGTAGGAAGTATTACAGAAAACTATACATTCAGAAGTAGGTGTGTGATAGTGGAGTGGGTAAGGGGGAAAGTTAATCAGTGGATAATTAGTTTATAGTTGTACTTAGGGAAAGGGAATACACATGTATATATTACCTACCATGTGCCAGCCAGTGTGCTAAGCACTTTTACAAATATTGTCTTAATTATTATATCTGCCCTGCAAATTTTATGTCTATTGCATAGTTGTGGAAACTAAATCAGACAAAGGATAAATGACTTGTCCAGGGTCACACAACTAGTAAATATTTGCACTCAGGTCTTCCTGACTCAGGCCCAGTACTTTATCCACTGTACCACCAGCCGCCTCTAGTAGAACAATCCTTAGCTTGGAACTCTCTCACTGAATCAGGAGTTGCATTTCATTGTATTTAGTTAAGACAAAAGTCCAACTGTTCCTTTTCATTATTTGAGGAAGATAAAATTCCATGCATAAATATTCTATTCATAAGGACAGCTAGATGGTGCAGTGGACAGAGTACCAGACATGGAGTCAGGAAGACTCACCTTTCTGAGTTCCAATCTGGCCTTAGACACTTAGAAATGTGACCTTGGGCAAATCATCTTACCCTGTTTTCCTCAGTTTCCTCAACTGTAAAATGAGCTGGAGAAAGAAATAGCAAATCACTCAGTATTTTTGACAAGAAAACCCCAAACAGGGTCAGGTATGACTGTAAAAATGTCTGAACAACAAAATCATTCATAACTTATAGAATTAACATGGGAGAAGTCATATCAGTGATATTGTACGAGTTGAGTGGTCCTTACCCTTAAAGAACATGTAGTCACATAGAGAATGATTGTACGAAAGGAACCTTGCTCTAAGGTGTATGGGGAGAAAGGAGAGAGGAACACACTTGAGATTAATTTTGGCTGAGGAAATTTGGCAAGACCTTTAAGAGAGTGCATTTGAGCTAATAAATTGATTAGGCAAACAATGCATAGGATTAAATGTACTCTAAGTGGAGAACACAAGTTTTAGCAAAGGCACAGTTTTGGGAAAATATGTTGCTTTGGTCTTATCTCCCGGAGCCCAAATCTTTCCACTACTTGTGAGTTCCTCTCTGTGATAATGAGTATGTACCCATCACCCCTCTTTCAAGTTTCTCTTTATTTTCTGTTGTCTGTCATTAATGTGTAATATATAAGCTCCTTAGAGGGCAGGGATTGCCTTCCTTGTTTATATTTGTAGGATAGTTATTGGAACCTGTTGTTGAGTCATTTTTCAGTCATGTCCAACTCTCTGTGACCCCATTTGGGATTTTCTTGGCTAAGATACTAGAATAGTTCATCATTCCCTTCTCTAGCTCATTTTACAGATGACGAAATTGAGACAATCAGAGTGAAATGACTTGCTCAAGGTCACACAGTTTATGAATGTCTGAGGACAGATTTGAACTCACAAAGATGAGTATAGAAGAATTTGGTCTCAGCATGCTATCCACTGTGCCATCTAGCTGCCCCTAATAAATGATTAATGCTATTTCTTTCTGTATATTTACCTACACATATATTCAGCTATCTATAGTGTGCTAGTTGGGTAGAGAGAGGGATGTTGGAGGGATGTCTTTGAAATGGCAAAAGTAAAAATAAATCTACAGAATAGGGCATAGTAAGGATGGATAGATGAGTTGGAACCACATTGTAGAGGGCCTTAAATGATAGGCAGATGAGATGTATATTTTTAATATAATTTCACCCTCTACTTTGCATTCAATTGACAACGAGGAGTTACAGAAGGTTTTCGAGCAAATAGAGGGGTTATGTAACCAAGTTTTGCTTTAGGAAGATTCATATGGGTGATACATGGGTGGATGGATTAAAGAATGGGAAAACGAAAGATAATGAGTCCATTTGTGGAATTCTGAATTTGGCAGCATCAACAGCTATGGAGATGTCTCACAAATGGTTTGAAATGTGCATCTGGAGTTTAGGAGTGGGGTCTGTGTTAAGAATAAAGATTTGAAAGTCATCCACAATAGATAGTAGTTGAATCTGTGAGAGTAAGCAAAATCTAAAAAAGAAAGAATATAGAGTAGAAAGTGAAATGAAGGGTAGGAAGGAAAGAGAAGAAAAAGGAGAGAAGGGAAGGAAAGTGGAATGTGGTTGAGAGAAACTTAGGGAAAGCTCATATCAAAGAATGAGAAAAGGAAGAAAAGTCAGTAAATGTTACACGATAATTAAATGCAATAGAGGTATTAGGGTATCCAAATTCATAAAGATCAAAGTAAGGGAGAGTCCAGAGTCTGAGGTGTTTCATGTAGCAACTGGCACTGTGGATATAGAGCTGGGCCTGGAAGTCCAGAAGATCTGAGTTCAAATCAGGAATAAGAAACTTACTGTTTGTATCATAATATCCCTGGCTTGATCAAATAAAACAAATTAAGACAAGATAATGACATAGAATATAAACGGTTATATAACTGATTTATATAAATATAGTTTTATAAATCAGTTATGTAACTGATGGGTTATGTCACATAGTGGATAAGGAGTCAAATTTGAAGTCAGAAAGACCTGGTTTCATGTCTTGTTTCTGATATATGGTGACTATGTGACCATGGGCAATTATTTAACATCTTGGTGCTCAGGTCAGCTCTCTAAGGCTATAAATTACATATAAGCTGTCAGTATTCATTGATGGAATGATTTTCTATGAAGTCTAATACGGTATAAAGAGAACAAGATTTGAAATCAGAAGAAACAAGTTCAAACCCTTTCTGTACCCCATGCTATCTCCGTCACCTTGGGCAAGTCAATGTATCTAACCAGGTACCTAACTGGATGCTTAACCAGATAAGCTCTAAAATCTCTTCTAATGTCTAAACATATGATCTTACATTATTTTTATGATCCCACACCATTGAAATAATTTTTTCATTGTTGTTCAGTTATTCCAGTCAAGTCTGACTCTGTGAAGTTATTCATTTGTTTTCTTGGCAGAGATACTGAAGTGGTTTGCCCTTTCCTTCTCCTGCTCATTATATTGATGAGGAAACAGAGGCAAACAGGATTAAGTGACTTAACCTGGGGTCGCATAGCTAGTAAGTATCTGAGACCAGATTTGAACTTAGGAAAATGAATCTTACTGACTCCAGAACTAGTACTCTATCCACTGTTCCACTTAAGGACCCTAAATTGAAATCACAGATTCAAAACAGGAACAAAACAAAAAAGGAACTGATGATTAGTTTATTGGGAGCTGGAGGGGTAAGGGTTAAAGAAGCTACATCTTCCAACTTGAGTCAACTTCCACTCTCAGACTGAGCCTTCCCAGTCCTCTCAGATGCAAGGACCTCTCCATCCCCCCAAATTATATCATTACTTCTTTGTGTTTTGTGTATGCCTATATTTGGGCTTAATATACTTCTCATAAAAAATATAAGATGTCATGGGAAGGAATAATTTGCTTTGCATCCTCCAGTACCTAGCAACATGCCTGACCCATAGTGAGTGCTGAGTAAATAATTTTGTATTTATTTTCATTATAGTCAGTCAACAAGCATTATTTAAGTACTTGCTATGTTCGGGTCTTTGTATCTTGAAGATACAATGAAAGGCAAAAAGAGTCCCTGATCACAATTCCTTACTCTCCCACCTTGAATGTTTGCTTTCTACTACTTTGTTTCTTCCTTCATAAAACTCTTTTATATGTCCTATATGAGAAAGAAGGCCTCTCCTCTGCCACTGAAACTATTCTGCTTCTGTCCCTCATCACCTCAGGCCTAGACAATTGACAGTCTTATGATTGGGTCTCCATGACTCAAGGCTCTCCCTATTTCTCAAGTCTCTCCCCATTTCAATCCATCCTTCTCTCAGCTGTCAAAATAGTCCTCCTAAAGCATAGGTACAGCCACATTATTCCCTTTTCAATAAATCTCCAAAGCTCTTTATCACCTCTGGGATCAATCAATAAAACTTTATTAGGTGCCTACTATGCAATCATCTGGCTTAAAGCCCTTCATACCCTGCCCCTATTCTTTTTTTTTTTTTTTTTATCTTACTCCCTTGGATCTATTCTTTAATCCACTGATACTGGCCTATTTTTTTGTTCCCCACACAAGACACTGAATATCTGAATTCTAGACATTTTCTGTCATTAGAACCCATGTCTGGAATTCTCACTCTACCTCCCAGCTTCTCTGGCTTCCTTCAAGTCTCAGCTGTACTTCTGCCTTCTGGAAGAAGCTGCTAGTCCCCTTTAAATTTAGTGCCTTCCATCTGTGATTATCTACCAATTACTCTGTTGTACATATCTTGTTTTACATAGTTTTTAAATAATTTAAATAGTTTCCAGACTTCTTTTTTTGCATACTGTTTTTCCCATTAGACCGTGAGCTTCTTGAGAGAAGGGATTTATTTTTTCCTTTATTTTTATCCACACTATTTAGCATAATGCCTAGCACATACTAGTTCCTTAAAAAGTGTTACTTAACTGATATTCCTCAAGTATTTCAAATTATAATGAGACAGTAAAGAAATAGATATATACAAAATATGTGCAGATTAGATGGAAAGTAAAATCAATAGGTTAACATTAGCTGTTGGAATGCCATGAAAGCGAGGGGCTGAGAACAGTGTTCTGGGAATGCGGGGATTCAGATATATGGGCAACAGCTCTTGAAAAGGCAAAGGAAAGTGAAATGGATCCTGAGAGGAAAAAACAGGCCCGTATCATTGGCTCAAGACTGGGTGAAGAAAGCTAGTAAAGTCTAAGAATATACACTCTAAAGGTAGGAAGATTGTGAAGAGTTTTAAACGGCAACTGAGCTCTTAATATTTGACAATAGGGGTAACACAAAGCTAGTGAAGTAAGGAGGGAGGTGATGAAAGTCGATTTATACCTTGGGAAAATAACTTTGACAGCTGAGTGGAAATATAGTGGAGAAGGAAGAGACTTGAGGCAAGGAGAGCAGTTAGAAGAATATTGTCATTCAAGTGAGAGCCCATGTGGGATTAACCAGGGTGGTGGTTGTAAGAGTGAAGAGGAGAGACATGAGAGATGTGATGATACAAACAAAATTCGTCATACATTGAATATGTAGGGAGAGAGTGAGATTTCCTTCATATTGATAGTATGAGCCCGAGTACCTAGAATAATGGTGTACTCTAGACCAGCAACGGGAAGGATTTGAAGATGAGGAAGGAAGGAAATGAACTGATATTGAATTTCATATGCTTGCAGATATTTATTTACATATTTCTAAAAAGTTTTTTTTTTTTTTTTGGTGATGTGTAACTGAAGCTCAGGAGAGAGGAGAATTAGATATATAGACACTGGAAAAAATAGCATATACTTGACAAATGAACCTATAGCAGCTGATGAGATCATAAAGTGAGATAGTATTAAGTGAAAAGAGAACAGTATGTGGGGCAACATTCAGGAATACAACCATTTAGTTGGCATGAAATGGATGGAAGAGACTGAGAAGTTGAGACAGGTAGAAGTAAAAGCAGCAGAGAATATTATCAGGAAAACGCACAGAGAAAAAATATCCAGGAGACAAGGGTGACTGAAAATATTGAATGCTGCACACAGTTAAAGAAGAATGAAGGCTGAGGAAATACTCTAAGATTTGGCAATGAAGAAATCATTGGTCACATTGGAGAGGTCAATTTCATGTTAATGATGATGTTGAAAGTCATGCGACAAAAATTTAGAAGCAAGTGAGAGGAAAGAAATAAAAATAACTAGTCTAAATATCTTTTTCAAGAAGTTGAGTCAGGAAAGTTAATAATGATTTAGGATGATAGCTAGCATGAAGGGTCAGATCAAGGTACGGATTATTTTTATAGGATGGAGGAAAACAGGTATGTTTGTAGGAAGAAAAGAAAGAACCAATCAATAAGAGAAATGAAATATTATAGGGAAAGTATGGAAGGTAGTGAGAGCAATTTTGTGGGGAAAGCAGTAGAGGATGCGATTGAGTTCATGTAGAGATCTTACATGTGCCCTCATAAGAAGTTCAGATTTATGGTGAGTTAACTGGCTAATATTGTCATCAAAGAATCAGACATAAAAACGAATGTTAGAAATTGTTTTTACATACAGCTGGGAAATAAGATATACAGGCAATGGAGTATAGAAATCTATCTTGTCTTACAGGAGAATAGAAGGCGATAAGAGAAGATGGGGTATGTGATAGAAGAAAAGGAAAATTGGCGGAAGGGGTAGTCAGAATCATGCCTCCTTGGCGTAGGGGTTGGGAAAATGGGGAGAAAATTTGGAACTCAAAATCTTGTGGAAGTGAATGTTGAAAACTTAAAGTTAACTAATTAACATAGAATTTTTTAAATGAATCATAAGTGAGGGTATAATGAGCCCACACAAGAAAAGACCTTGTGTTCATTTATTCTAGGGCAGGAAAAATGTAGTCTTTATTCATACTTCCCTTTTCATAGAAACAGTAGCGTAAGATCTTCCATCCCTCCAAAGCTCCAAAGGGCCTGTTGCTGCCTGTCCAAAGGGAAGAACCAGGGGCTACTGCTACGTATCTTAACCTTTAATATATTCAGCTATGTGCCGCTGAGATCTGGTGGAAAGACAGGGCCTATACATTATAGTAAAGAAACAGGAATCCATTAGAGGAAAAGTGATAATTAAGTACAACAATTTCTTTTTGTCTTTGATGGGTGTTTTTCAATGATTTAAAATCAGAATATCTCCATGAATATAAAATAAAACGTCGGACTAAAGATGGCTATTGTGGGGAAATACTGATGAGAAGCAGTTTTGCTCAGCATCTGTTTCCCGGTTAATGAACTGACATTACCCATCCCACTTGCAGGCTTGTGTACCAGAACAGTAGGAGAGGGTGTGCGTGGTAAAGGAGTTGGGCGGAGGTGACAATGCAGTGCTCTTAGTAATCTCGGTTCTCCAGCTGTACACTTCTATTCTAGTGCACTGTGAAGGTCTGGCACACAGCAGAATGCAAGGACAATTTCTTTCAAATAAAATAATGAATTATGTCAGACTTTGTGAATTTAGGAGTTCAGTAAGGACACATAAGCCTACTTTGCTTATACTTCCCAGAGAGATTAAGAAAAAAGGGTTGATTATGGCTTCCAATTGCTTTCAACAATCAGTCACACATTTCTGAAGGTGTTTTTCTTCTTTTACTTTTTCTTGGTGTTCAACTCAGAATTTAACTTTAATAGAATCTGACTGTAGGTGCCATATCGTATCCCTTTCCTGCATTTTGTGGGTTCACTCTTTGGAATATTTTTCTCTGTTTTATCATAAAAGCCTTTGTAAACAGTGGTCCTTCCCTGTCTTTAGAGAACAAGAAGGTAGTAATAGTGTCATGCTCATGGCCACCAAAATTAAGAATTTCAATACTTGATCCTCTGAAAGATATTTAAGCCCCAGAGATAAGCCTAGTTGAAGAGTCTCATGGTATAAGCATTTGCAATTGACTTTATATGCCACAAATAAACAACCCTTTCCAACTAAATCTGCAAGGATTTTTTGTTCATTTAAAATAATCATAAATTATAAAACAGACTTTAATTAGAGGTGATTTTCACTAATGAGTTCTCATTGTTTGGCTAACCAGTATCAGCAAGTTTATTTATTTATTTATTTTACCATGTGCCCTACCAGAGTTTTTCTGTAACTGCCATGAAGAGACCCTAGCTGGAGAACTGTGGTTGTCAACATGCAATCTACATATACGTTGGCCATTCTAGTTCTAGTCTCGAAGACTGAACAAAGAAATTCAACAAAGAAACACAACAAAGAGATGTCGAACAATTAGAAGAGGAATCATAGCAACAAGAAGGCAAAAACAAAAGCCACAGACCTGAATCTAGATTCAAAAAGGAGATTGGGAGTCACTATGATGAAGGCTTTTCTATTTAATTTGGCAGATTTTGATTTGCAGTGCATTTTCTAGTGTGAAAAATACCGTTAAAGTCATACTTGCAAGTGAACCCTAAAAATTTTGGCACACCTTGATCAGGGTAGTATGTGGGACAATGCATTGGACTTAGAGTCAGAAACTCATGATTTTGAATTCTGTTCCTGCCTCTAACACTTGGTGGTTATATGACTGGGAATCATGACCCCTCTGAACCTCAGTTTCCTTACCCATAAAGGAGAAATAAAAATACCTTCAGGTCATACCTCATCACTTTCAAATCACTCCCTGGTCTGTTCCATCTTACCACTAGCTGTCTTAACTTCCTCAGAATATTCTGCCTTGAGATCTGCTCACTAATTGGTGAATCCCTGCATGGGATCTCTTTGTCACATCATTCCCCAGACACATTTCATATTCCAGTTCCCCATCCACTGCCTTGGCCACTTTCAAATATGTGTCTTCCCTTCTAATTCACCCCCCTTTCCATCTCCCCTTCATCTGTGGTCTTTACCTAATAAAATGTAATCTCCTTAAGAATAAGAATTGTTTTATTTTCTTTTTAGTTTCACCCTCCCACACACAGATACACTTATTAAAGTGCCTGGGAGAGATTAAGCATTTAATAAATGTTATTTCTATAGATCTCAATTATTAAAAACTTATTAAATATAATTTTATTCTTAATTACATGTCAATATGCGTTACTTTAAAATATTCTGGATTATCAACTAATTCTCTCATGTCTATATTTCTACTTACCCTAACCAGATTATAAAATCCCCGTGTAAAAAAATAGACAAAAAATCTCCAGCAATTCACCTCATCTTTTTCTTCTATCACATCTTCTACCATGAAGTCCTATGAACTTAGAGGGTATACAATAAATAGTTATCGATTGATTGATTACTTGACAAGTAGGTTAATATCATAAATATAACAAAAGGACACAACATAAAACCTGTCAGTTTCCACGATGTTTTACAAAAGCCACTGCCAACCTACAAGGCCCACAGGCATTTAATGTAAAAAAAAAATCTATGGATAAGATAATTCTATTTGATTTGATATCATTATGATGATAAATTATGACTCATACATCTTGGAACATCTATTTCTAATGGGATGACTATTAATATTGTTCATCTTTTGAGACCTCTTCCATAGTTTTCGAGTGATAAAAATCTTTTTAGTCTGCTGTAGGATTTTCTTTTTTAACATTGACATGATCTCATTATTCCTCTTGTTGATATAAAGTACCCACTCTTCCAGTTCTAGCTTAATTTCTTCCTCCTCTTTCCCTTCCCACTCCAAACCACTGTAATCACTCCCTTCTACAAAATTACTTATCATCTGAACCCTTCATTTGGCACTTAAAATACTGCCTGGTGACAGCCCTTATATCATTGTCTCCTATTAAAAATAATAATGCCTTGTATTTGTGTAACATTTTAGAATTTTTCAAAACACTTTCACATGCATTACCTTGCTTGGACATGACAACACAGAAACATTGTAAAGGCTGTTGTTATTTAACTCATGCTTAGCAAAAGCAGTTGAGGGGTAAATGAGTCTGGAAAATGTTAGCATGAGACCTAATCAAGCCAAACTATCAGGGAGCATTTATAAATGACATTGAAAAGGAGACAATGGGCAGATGTGAAATGGAAAGTATTTGCAGTTGTTTCTGTCCTGATTGTGAGACTAGTACAAGGTAAACTTATTGTATGAATACTTCTAGTTCCTTCCATAGTGCTTTGCATGAGATAAGCACTTCATAAACCCTTTTAGGTTGATTGATTGGGATATTTACATTTTGATTCCTCTACTTAATGCATTGAGTCAAGAATAATAGCTGGATTTGACCAAGTACAGAAAAATAATTGTGCAGGAGTAGGGAGGGAGTAGGATAGGGAGTAGAATCCACAACATACTTTAAAAGGAACCTAGGTCAAAATATCTCAAGAAGGGGAAGATTCTTATAAAAGAATTTTTTTTTCACATTCTCATCTCCAAAAAGGTTTTTATGAAAATATTTTATAGTACACACTCAAACAGAGGATACTTGGTGAAAATATGAGAAATGTGAGGGGAAAGACTTTTGCAGGCAATTTCTACAGGAGACCAAATCTTAGAGCTGTATGATATACAGTTCTTCTATATCCATGGTTTCTACATTTCAAAATGGTCTTTGCCCCAATGGGAAAAAATACAGTCATGAAAGCCTTCCTTTTACACATGGATATCATATAAAAGCGTGTCAGAGATGAGCTTTTGCATATATTTGAGTATTGATGTCAAGCAAGTTATAGAGCACAATGTGGTGGAATTCATTTGTTAATGTTTCCATTGCTTTGACTGCAGGAGATGGCCATATTCAAACTTTAAGTTTTGTTTCTTAATTAAATCTGTGCTTCTGAGGAAGCATCATCCTTTAGGTCCTTCCTACAGCCTTTGCCAGAGATCCACAGAAATGTAAACTCAGCTGACCATTGTCTCTGGCCCCAGGTAGACCTTTGGAAGACATTCTGCGCAAGGCCATTACAGGAAAGTTGAATCATATATTTACAATGGCAGTAGCAGGTTTGGGGCATTCACACCTGAGCACCTCCTATTTGGGATCATGAATGGGGCAATGGACATTGCTACTTATTTTCGTAGATAAAGTCCATGTTTTATCAACTAATAAAAGCAAAAATTCTTGGCCTCTATACCATTTCATCTGCCTAAAGCAAAGTGAACAAGAGAAGAACATACCTTTCCTCAGTGGTCTATGGATCATTGTGTGCATCACACAAATGACTAATACAGAATAACTGAAAGGTCCTACATTCAAGGAAGGCATTCATAAATATGGGATTACATGAGTTAACTGATGTTGAGTACAATTTTTTTTAAATGTCATTTTTATTTTTTTCAAATTTTATTTAATTTTTACTTTATTGAATAAAACAAACATTTCTGTAATATGGTATGATAAAAAGATTATTCTTTGTAAAATCATAGATCTTTTATGTACAGCTCATTATTCCTTTTAAATATATAATAAATATGTCAAGTCACTTTTCCCTTTTCCTTTCCTTTATATATTTATATCTGTATGTATGTCTCTTTGTATATGTTAACATGTATGTACATAAATGCATATACATAGATATGTAAAACTATTCACTTAACCCTTTATGCCTCAGTTTCCTCATGCATGCATATATATATAGATATGTAAAATTATTCACTTAACCCTCTATGCTTCAGTTTCCTCATCTATAAAATGAGCTGGAGAAAAATTGGCAAACCATTCTAGCATCATTGTCAAGAAAATTCCAAATGGGTTCATTGAGTCAGATATGGGAGAGAAATGATTCAAAATGAAATGAAACAAAATGAACAGAAAACTGTAGGTTTTTTTTCATTTGTAGGAATATATTGCCTACCATATTAGAATAATGGATCCATGTAATCTTTCTTTATGTAACTTTTCATGTATGAGTGTTTGATATCTCGAATATATTGTATGCTCCCTGGGAGAAGGAATATTATAAGACACGTTTGGATTCCCTATAGCAATTGGTGCCATGTTATGCACACAGTTGTTATTTAATCATTGAATGACATGAAACAATATAAAATTGTATATAATTTTTCCCATGTTATAGATACATTAACATACAACCAACATGCAGGTAATTTTCTAATGATTAAGGGCTTGGAGACTAGTGTGGTACTACTGGCACCATTCTTGCTCAGAAAGGAATTTCACTGATCACAAGCTTTAATCTTACTCTCTTCTATTTCAACACCTAATTTTACATTATTTTCTTTATATTCTGAGTTCAAGGGGTGAATCTGAATGTTTAAGATATGAATTGGGGTTATTCTAGCACATTGGAGATTAAAGAAGCTGTGATTAAGCAGTTTGTCTTGCAGGTGGCCTTGAGTGAAGCACACCAGTTTCTCTAGGATGGATTTTTAAAGAGCACATTATTACTATGGACTCCTTTCAACTATATTATCCCCTAGAAGATGGTATGGTCATCATGCCCCAGGTAATATGCACTGTGGATGTGAGACAGCTCAACTTCAACAGGAACAAATATCTTATGATTGGAATTTTGAAAAAATATATATGAATGCTTTCATCTTTCCACATTGACAGAGTGTATCAATCTCTTTCCAAATAGAAGTGGAACATGTTTGGTTTATATATGCAAAAGTTCTTTCTTTTGGTTTGGTTCCCTGGATGGTTAAATCATGAAGGGGTGATAAGAATTCAACTCACAATTCCCTGAAATCTCTCTTCTCTCTGCATTTATTTCTATCAGAATTCAGACTCTCCGTGAGATGTTTCAGAAGAAAGCTCAGGCTCTTTCCTACAATGATTCTACCTTTGTTGCTTTTGGAACCTTTGTATTCAAAGTAATTGTAAACAGAAGAATGTCACAAGGGAATGGCCACTGAACAAACTTCCTGGTTTTTACAGAAGTAATTACAGCAATTATATCAATGGAAATACTATCATCACAGTACTATGAAAATAGGAAGTAGTTTGAATATCCACATAACTACCTCTAGGTGAGTGGCTTTTTAGAAACTAAGTGCAATCATCAATTGTAACTGCCATTTGGAACGCTCCAGCATGCTGATCTAAGCTTTTCTTCACTGCTTCTTTGGACCAATAACACCTTTCCACTTGAACCAGTCTTCTTTCATCTATGGCCTCAGAATGCCTAGAAAAGATCACCAGCCCTCAAATGAGACAATCATTTGAGATTATTTCTTGGCAGTACAAAATTTGTCACTGAATGAACGTAGCACTATAACAAATGATATCTCACAGGCAAAAATAATAATAAGAGGTTACCTATATACCTAAAATAGAAATCCACAAGGCTTCAGATTAACAAGACTAATCCTTTCTATAGTCCTTCCATTTATGAATTTTATCAGTGGAAAGTTGCATCTGTAAACTAATCAGAATTTTGGAATTTGTCCTATTTTTAATTAAACATCGTCTCCACACCTGGGTGTGAAATTTACACTGTTGCATCTGTTAATTATGTTGTCCAAAATAGACCACCTAGCATTTGCACTGAATGATTTATTGACACCAGCAATGCAAATGTTAGGGTTCTTCTTTCCCCCAAACATTTTTGGCAACCTTAGGATAAATCAGATAATTATTCTGCCTAGAGTATCCTGACACTCTTGGGACATTACTCATGTTGACAGAATGGCTATCATGTCAGTTACATGGTTTTCATCATTGACTGACATAAACAGACATACATTTCTGATCAGAGAAAGAGTCAAGCAAGCTTTGAAGGAATTTGTCTTGTGCATTTGATATAAACAATAACAAATGGTCAATGATCACCTCTCCAAAAAATTTGTGACATTCTTTTAAGTTTTACCTACATTATTACATTGAAACAACATTATTAGTCTGGCTTATAATCAATCACCTACACAATCATGCTTCTTACGACCAATTATTGCCCATTGAAGCGAAAGAAGGGTTGTTAGTGGCAAATACTTTCTTACCAACAATCAACAAGACACCATGTATGGTTTTCCTTTTTAATCTGAATAATACTTAATGATTGATAAAGTGACTCATTTCAAGAACCAGAGGTACAGAGACACAGGCACAATACTTCTCTACTATAGGGCATATTACTGTGTTAAAACTATGAGTGCAATACTCACACAAATAATTACCAGGGGAAATATACTTCTGCCTACTCTACAATCAGGTTTCAACTTTCCTCTGTGCTAGAAAATAAGGCCCCATACATAAGTAGTCTCAAGGAAATGATCTTTACCAAAGTTCCTATATGGATTCACAGTAGCTGAAGCCTGTTAGGTGAAATAAAGTTGCATAATGAGATAAAGGTGAGTCAGAAACTTGAAAATTCACCAATATGGGACATTCAGGAACCTGTGGCAATCCCATTCGTGAGGAGGCTAAATAAACGTAAACACAGTGGTAAAATTATTTAATTGTCAAAGACTATTCTTATGTAGATAATTTTGGTTCTTCTACATCTTCCTAGTCTCCCATTGAAAGAAAAACAGTAAGTCTTACCCTATATTTCAAGAAAAGTCCTTTACTATTTCACAGAATAGAAAGGATATTAAAGCTGAAAAGGAAATTGGAACTCATCTGACCCAACCTGTAGCTCATGAAGAATCCCTTTTAAATGTGATTATTCAAGTTTTTCTTGAAGACCTCCAGAGAATATAATCATTCTCCCAAAAGCATTCATTCTGCATGGAAGAGCTTTAATTATTTGGAAGAGGATTTTTTTTTTTGCCTTTTATCAACTTCCATCTTTTGCTGTTATATCAGATATATGGAGTGAAACACAGTAAGTCAATTTCCTCTTTCACAGAATCATCTTCAAACACTTGAATCAAACCATCATATCCCTCTGAAGTCTTCTCTCTTGAGGTGCAACAGCACTACATTTCTTTTATCCTATCTTCTTATTATGTTTCTTTTGAGAGTTGATATTTTCCCCTCTTTATGGAGGATAATAAATTTATTTTCTCTTTAGATAGCCATTTCCCCTTCCCCTGAACTGTGGACTCCTCATTCCTCAATTTATCACATGATTCTTTTTCTTTTCAGGACTATTTTAGTTATGCTTTCTTATTCATATTTTCATGTACAGGAAGGAAATAACTGTTGCAATTCCATGATAATGCAGATTGTTTACCTATCAAAAAGAGAAATGCATGTATTCCCCAAAGAAAGATTCTCCACCCATAATTGGTTCAGTTCTAGGTAGTGAAAGTCAGATATCTCATATCTGACACATACTTTTGCATTAAAATTAGCCTCAAAATACTATTCATTAATTTGTTCCAAGATAGTTTCAGAAGCATTGAATTATGCCTTAGCCTTTAAACTCAGTCTAATCTAGAGGCACTAGTTACATTTCCACTTAGAACTCAGCAGGCACTCCTATCAAAAGCATTGTGGGGAAGCTAATTGGATATAAGTGCTGTACTAATCTATTCATTTCTCAATGAATATAATCATATCTCTGACCATCATGGATTTCATCCTGGATACAATTGCAGTCTCAGTTGGAAAGATGTTCCATGAAAAAAATGGGGTAAAAAAATTGGAGGAATTGGAGAAAGGGGGCAAATGAACAATAAGTTTAATCTTGATTTGGATAATTATGCCATTTCAATTTTTTTTGTTCTACACTGAAATAAATCTAACAACTTCAACAAGTTTTCATAAGTATGTAATGAGTATAGATACAGAAAAATAATAGTAATAATCATGATAATATTCACAGGCACACTTAGAGTTTATATAGTTCTTTGAAGAAATTTACATATATTATTTCATTTGATGGTCAAGGTGAGCCTAAAATATAGGTTATTATATTATCACTGTTTTGCAAATGGGGAAATAGAGACTAAGAGAAATTAGGCCAATTCAAGTCACCAATGATTTATTTTTCTCAGAACTTGGGAAAATTTAAATAACTTATTTCGGGTTACAGAGCTAGTAAGTGTTTCAGACAAGCTTTGAACTCAGGTCTTGTGTCCGATTCTAGCACTTGTTTCACTGTGCCATCTACCCATACTTAGGGAATAAAATATATGAGCTATTAATAGGTTTGATTCATGGGCTGTATTATTCTTTAAATAAAGTGATCTGTAAATCCCTTCCACTGATCAATATTAAAGTAAGATATGTAGTTATCTCATACCATGCTCCTACAAACAACAGTCTTGCCCAATCAACACATATGATTATAAAACTACCTATACAACCATGTTTTGTTTTGTTTTTACTACCAAATATCACATTTGAAACAAAAGATAGTTAAAACACTAGAAAATGTGTGTTAAAGAATGAATGATGACATTTCATGGATTGGTTTGAAAATGAACTCTGGTGATTATCCCCAAATGGACTGTCAGAAAGGAATTCTAGTGCTTCGTTCCAGATGATCCCATCTTCTCCATTAACTTAGCTTTCTGACTACACTTCATTTGCCCTACACCTGATCACTCAGAAGGTGCTTATCAAAACTATGAGAACATAAAGAATGTCTTTTCAAAGACAATGTTTGTGCTTAAAGTGTTGGATTGAGCAGATAGGGGTCACACCCTAACCCTAACCCTCTTCCTTGAATATTCAAAATAGTGGACAGGAAAATGCTCACTAAATTTGAACATATATTTGCAGTGGGGATGAAAGTATATAAAGAAACATCAAATACAAAATTTTAGAATTAGAATACTTCATGAAATTAGGAAATAAAATTGATGCATTTAATCTCAGATATTGAGAAAGATAGAGAGATATAGAAACAGGACAGAGAAAGACAATGACAGAGGGTCAGACACAGACAGAGAAAAAAAATAAGCACTGCTTGGGTGAATTTCATAGCATTACATTTGGTTCTGAATTAGAAATGTTAGAAACCATATAGTAAAAGCTATCCTGACCTATTAATATTAACCAGTTGCTAAGTGCTTTGAAAGTAGTTCTTTTAGATGGCTTTACTGATTTCCATCTTATTTATCTGCCCCTAGTCTCCAAAGAAAACAAAAATTTGAATATATGTGTTGAGTCTAAAGCCTAAGAGGAAACAATATAGTATTACTTTTTTTCAGAAATAAAATTATATTAATATTTTATCTGATATTTATATATATAGTAATAAACTGTAAAACTGTTTAAAAGTCATGACTCTGGTATTTTACTCTACAATTGACCTGATTCTCCACTTTTTTCAGTTTATTACCGTATTTACTTGATTTTCCCAAAATATATCTGAAAAGGGAAAGAAACTATGCTATTTCATTTCCTCCACATGACAATATGACTCTCTGTCTCTGTCTCTTCATCTCTCTCTCTCTCTCTCTGTCTCTCTCTCTCTCTCTTTCTCTCTCTCTCACATACACACACACGCGCGCGCACACATATACATGCACAGGTACTTCAAGGAGGAAGTAGCAGAAAATAAATTAAAGGCAACACCATTTTATCTGAAGAGAAAGGATTCTCTTCCTTTATTATTTATACCTTCTCAAATATTTTTATAAAGGTTGAAGGGGAAAGAGGGCCCGAAGGAAAGGGAGAGAAGGTAGAAGAGATTGATAGTGAAACAGAGATACAGAAGTGCAGGACAGAGAAAGACAGAAATAGAGGCAAACTGAGAGAAAGAAAAACTCCACTTGTATGAATTTCATGGTAAAGCAATTCCTTCATTTACTTCTTTGTAAAACAACCATGTATAATTTCCATTTCCCAGCTCAAAATTTCCCTCTCAATCATAATGAAAAACCTATTGACTGGTGGTATGGTAGGGCAACTGAGTGGTACAGTGGATAGAGCACTGCATCAGGAGTCAGGAAGATCCAAGTTCAAGTCTGGTCTCAGACACTTGTCAGCTGTGTGACCCTAGACAAATCATTTAAGCTTATTTGCTTCAGTTTGCACATCTGTAAAATGAACTTGAGAAGGAAATGGCAAACCACTCCAACATATTTGCCAAGGAAATCTCAATGGGACCACAGAGAGTTGGACACAAGTAAAAAAAAATGACTAAGTGGTGTGGTAGGGAAATATATGCAACATTCAGTTATTTCAATAAGTGAATATAGTACCGGGTACATAGCTACATGCTACATAAGTATTTGGACCTAATGGTGCAGTAGGGGACAGTAACAAATCACTTGCAATTTCTCCGCTGTCCTATTAAATAGAAAGGACCCATATCTGGATAAGCACAAACTTTCTGGACTACATTGCCCCTCAAAAAATTGTGATACAACACTATGCTCATTGGAAAAGGGTCTTAAAATACAGGACTCAAAATCATTCAATGCCATATTATAGCATACAAAAGGGTTGTTTGTTTTAAGAGAGCATGGATGAAATCACATAGGGGGAGAGAGAGAGAGAGAGAGAGAGAGAGAGAGAGAGAGAGAGAGAGAGAGAGAGAGAGAGAGAGAGAGATTATTTCAAGGAACAATGAAACCAGTGCTAATATTTTTGTGATACCCCAGACCAAACTTATAATATTGCTGCCACTATAACCACTACCAACAAAATAAGATATTTATAAGGCTAAAATCTGAGTATTGTAAAATGCTTCACTATAAATATATAACCCTTTTTGATTCTCAAGATCATTTAAGATAGGTGCTATAAATTATTCATTTTATCAATGTGGAAAGTCAGGCTAAACTTAAGTGACTTGCCCAAGATCCTCATGTAAATATCTGAGGCAAGATTCACTCTCGGGTCTTCCTGACCCCAAGTTCAGTGTGCCAAATGATGATGATGAGGTCACAATTGAGAGTTTCTTAATGACTTAATTACAGGTAAGACTTAGGACACTCAGTGCAGCTGCCAAAGATGCACGTTACAACCTCCTAGTATGCCCCCCGACCCAACAAACACACACATTCTGTTCCACTTAGTATGCGGAGGAAGCAGCTAGACTACCTGTTTCCTTTGGGATCACATGTGCTGAAGAGAGATCCCTTTGGAGAAGGGAATCTTCAGCCTTGTAGCTGAATAATCTTCAAGAATCCTGAGAAAGGACCTAGTCTAAATAATGGGAAAAACAGAACAGTACTGGAAGTAATAGTTCTGATGAATTCCACAGAACAACTCATCCGTGGGTTAGTTTAAGGAGGAAAGGACATACTTGGGAAATATGTGGCTAAGTCTTGGGAATTCCAGAGATATTTCCATTTCTTATGAATGTGTCTCTCTTGTCTTTCTATAAGAGGCCTGTGCAACCTGTGGCATATGAAAGAATTTCCTCTTCATACAAAGGATATTTTCCTCTACATTTTTCTTGGGCTGCAGAAATCCTATGACATGCAACAAGTGGCCTGAAGGCTGTAAGCGACCTGCAGGATTCCGGTTGTACAGGCCTGTTCTAGGTGGGCATTTCTTCCCATGAATCGTTCCTTCTGGGAGCAAAACCAAGAGAGGCATCGTCACAACCTAGGAAGTCTTTCTCCTTTTCCCTAGGAACCTTAGCTGCTTAGGTTTTGTTTATTTCCTCCTCATTTTCTGAGGATCAACCTTTCAGTATTAGGTAATTTTTAAAATTATCCCAGTGCATCCTGGGCCATCTCCAGTCATCCTGATGAATATCTGGTCACTGGATTCAGATGGCTCTGGAGGAGAAGTGAGGCTGGTGACCTGCACAGCCCTCCCTCACTCAAAACAAAGTCAAGTGCAAGTCATGTCATCATTTCTCTGATGACATGGTCTACTTCAGCAACGAAGGATGAACACAACACAGTTTTTGTTTTTAATACTACTTACTATCTTCATGAGATGTTCTAGCCTGTACATCTGTCACACATTGCCCCACAAACTTCAGGGCAAGATGGAGATCTACAAATACTAAAAATTATAATAGCATGATATACCAGGATCAATTATGACATTGAATATCTTCCCTTACCACTGTTTCTAATCTAATTATATGTTTAATAAATATATTTCCTTATAATAATCCTTAATAGCATGATTTTATCTGTCAATACAAACTTACACTTCCAACTTTATATCAACCTCTTAATTTTGTTTTTTCATCAGGAACAAAATAGTCATTTTTGTTCCTACGGTGCTTCAACTAACCCTAGTCTTTTGTTAGAACTTTGAATTCAACATTCATACATGCTTCTGAAAACAGATTTTAATAATGATTTAACTGCTTCCAGATACTTGGTTTTAAAGGATCATGAAGTCTTTGGTACCCTTTCATAAGGTTCAGGAATTTTATGTCTTTGAAACACTAGACTTAACTCAAGGGTATTTACTAGGAGACCAAATGAGAAATCTGTCTTTCAACTGTGAAACTCTCATCAACTCTCATATGGCTATTTATAGCTGTGTGTATATGCATATATATGCATACATATATATGTGCATATTTATATGCTACAATATATACTATAACATATTTGCATTATTTAATGTACATTTGTATATAATATATTAAATATTATACACATATGATATACATTTCTGTGTACTCATAGGGTTAGGGATTACAGCTCTGATTTCATTGGAATGAGGAACTCCTCTAGCAATATAGGCCAATATTTTTCCTGTATTTTAGATTAAATCTGCAATTTAAATTTTTGAAAGTTGCCTAGATCACTAGAAGTTAAGTGCTATGCCCAGGCTCACATAGCCAGTATAGATCAGAGGTAGTACTTGAGCCTAGGTCTTCTCAGTTCCAAGTCTACCTTTCTATCTGCTAGATCACACTCCTTCCTGTGTTTCATATAAATGTGAAATGTGATTTATTTAACAGCAACAAAACAAAACAAAACACTGTTGAGTAAAGGAAACTGTTTCATTGCTTGGGATAAAATCCTTCAGAAAGATTCTGTCAGTTTCAATCAGACCTACACTTAAGTAACCCCAAAATTGGCTTATCAGGTGAGAAATAGCGTTCAATTAATTTCAGCAAATGCTGTCTACCTCCTTAGTAAAAGGCACTGTGCTAAACACTGGGGAGAGATATAAAGTAGGTTCTGGGAAGTTTCTGCAAAAGAGTGGGTACTTAATAAATACTAACTGATCAATTAATTGACCCATTAAGTTTACATGCTATTGGAGAGATCAACTTACTGATCTACTCCTACTTGTAGTAGTAGTAGTAGTAGTAGTAGTAGTAGTAGTAGTAGTAGCAGCAGCATGACTTTCTTTGTCATCATAGTAGTAGTTGCAGATCTCATTTACATAATACTTTATGGTTTTCAAAGCCCTTTCCAATTATTATTTCATTTGATTTCCACAACAATAGGTGCTATTATTATCTACAATTTATAGATACAGAAACTGAATCAGAAGTTAAGTGACTCACCCAACCTCAAACACATGGTTCTTCTTATGATGAGAAGGTGCCTGAAGGGAGACTCCAAGAAAAGGAGATGAGAAGAATCCATTTCAGACTTGTGGGGATGGTCAAGAATAATGTCACAAGGATAGAAAAATGAACAATTTCCTGGAAGACCACACAAAAATAGAAAAATCGAATGAAAGTTGCAAAAATACATACAATTCCCTCCACAACTTGCGTGCACATACACACACAAACACACACACACACACACACACACACGAAGTGTCTAAGGTGTTCTAATCAGGAACACTATAAATATGGCTGAATTTAAGTCCAGGATCTGAAGAATAGGAACTGTGTGACTGAGACACAATGTCTTAGTGCTTCAGGCAACTTTCTGAGAGTGTGACAGTCAACTTACTGATCTGCATTGGAGGAGGGAGTTTGCACATGCTGAAGTTCCCTTTATGAATGAAATCTTAACTCAGTGCCAAAACTAGAGAGAGCTAGGTGGTGCGGTGAATATCTAGAATTCTAGAATTTGACCTGGAGTCAGGGTGATCTAATTTGGAATTTTTCCTCCAACATTTACTAGCTGTGTGACTCTGGGTGAGTCACTTCACCTCCACTACTTAAGTTTCCTCATCTGTAAAGTTTAGATAGTAGCACCTACCTCCTGGGGTCATCATGAAGAATAAAGGAGATGACATATGTAAGTTCTTTACAAAATTTAAGCTACTATTAAACATACATTCGGAGAGGAAGAGACAGGTCAGCAGACTACATTAGGGAGATGTCTGCAACAAGCTTAGTAATATGCATTCTACATCTGCTTATTTTTTTTTCTTGGTGAGCAACTAAGTTATGGGTTATTAATCAATTTGTGGATTTCTTTGGGAAACCCCTGTAGAGATTGAAGACTTAAGGTGATTGGCATAAATTCACACAAAAATAGAAGCATTGGTAGAATCTCTCTGATAATAGACAATTCCATTTTTATTTGGACATTGCACAAGAGAATCTCCTTTCACTTATAGAACTGGAATAGGTTTTGTTCTAAAATGTCATTTCACATATGAGAAAATGGAACCCAAATTATTTTAGGTGAATTATTCAAAATTGTAGAGATAATAATAGCCAATAGAACTTCATGGCATTGGCAGAAATATTTAGAGAATATGTCTTTATAGACATTCCCAAAATGAGATAGATAGTCAAAATCAACCTTCAGTCTTACAGAAAAGTGGTGACTTCTCTGCCAATAGCTTTTAAAGATTATGAACAGCCATTAGTTTCTGCTGGGATTGCATTTATTGTTTTATATTTCATGGGGAAATCAGAAGACAAATGCCACAGTAGAGTTGTAGATAAGGTTAGAATAGATACATGTTTTCTACCATACAATGTATGATTGATGGCATTTAATTTATCTTATCATTATGATTTTATCACAATCTTAATGCTGAGTAATAAAGATGAAGTATTTTAGAAAAAATGGAACAGAACAGTTTCTGAACTGAAAATAAATATAATAACACATAGAGAGCAGTGGAGACATTCATGATTGGAACTGAGTCAAATGTGACATAAAAACAAAGGGAGAACTTATAGGAGATAGACAAAAAATAAACCATTAGGGAAATGTGTAAGAGTGAGCTGGCAACTCAGTAAGGACTGGCATAATGAATAGAAAAGGTGAAGTCCTCCACTGGTATCCTTATAAAGTCAAGAAAAAGTGAGAAAGGCCTCAAACTTGGTGAATGGGTATCTGTGGGGAAGTTATGGGAGGAAATGTACACATTACACAGGATGGGTAAATGTACACAGGCTGTCCAGCATTTTGGAGGAAACATCCAAATTGATGCAATAACATTGAATATTTGGTTTGATATATGTGTATATATATGTATATATATATATATATATATCAAACTGAATATGTCCTGTTTTTATGTCCTTTGACCATTTATTGATTGGAGGATGGTTATATTCTTGGTGTTTCATTGTGTTTTTCATTTGTTCCTTTTCAATTTTTTTAATTGCATATTAAATTTTTTGATTTGTTCTTTTTGTAGTTTATTGATGAAGGTGTTTAGGGATAAATATATGTGTATATATATATATATATGTATATATATATATATATATATACATATATATATCCACACATACATACATCTTACCTTAAGTATGACTTGGGCTGCATCCAATAAATTTTGGCATGTTTGTGTCACTGTTATTCTATTTAATGAAATTATTGATTGTTTGTATGGTTTGTTCTTTCACCCATTAATTATTTAGGATTAAATTATTTAATTTCCAATTAATTTTAATCTGTTTTCTATTTATTGAATGTCTTTTTGTTCTATTATGATCAGAAAAAATGAAAGAATGTTTCTGTTTTACTGAATTTAATTGTGAGATATTTATGTCCTAGTACATGAAAAAAAATTATAGATATTAAGTACCACTGAGAAAAAAATGTATATCCCTTTGTATTTCTATTCAGTTTTCCCAGTCCTATGATATCTAACTTTCCTAAAATTTTGTTCATCTGTTTAACTTATTTTTTATTTACATTTTTGTTATATTTATGTAGTTCTGCTAGGGGAAAATTGAGGTCCCAACTAGTATATTCTTATTGTCTATTTCTTCCAGTAACTCATTTAATTTTGCTTTAAGAATTTGAATGTTATATCATTTGATACACATATATTTATTTGTTTTATTTCATTCTCTATGGCACCTTTTATTAAAATATACTTTATCTGCTTATCTGTTTTATTTAAATCTATTCTTACTGTTGTTTTGCTTAACATAATGATTGCTATTCTAGCTTTTTTTTTATCTTCAACTGAAGCATAATTGCTTTGGCTCCAGTCCTTTACTTTACTCTGTTTCTGTCTTTCTGATTCAAGTGTGTTTCTTGTAAACAACATATTGTAAGCTTCTGTCTTTTAATCCACTATACTACGTGCTTCCATTTTATGGTTGAGTTCCTCCCATTCATATCCAAAATTATGATTACTAACTATGTATTTCCTACCATTCTACTTTTTTCCCCTAGTTACTCTTTTGTCTCTCTTACCAAGTCCTTCTCAAAAATGTTTTCCTTCTGACCACCTCCACACCCAATCTGTCTTTCCTTTGTCAGCCTCCTCTACCCTGGTTTTGTCTTATTTCCACGTCTATTACTTCACTCTATGGTAAAATAGAATTCTATATTCAAATGAATATATTATGCCCCATTTCAGAAAATCTCAATGAGAGTAAAGTTCAAATATTGCCCAGTCCCTTCACCTTCCCCTCTGCTATAAAAGCTTGATCACTTCTCTGTTGAAGTGTGAGAATTTATTCTATTCTATTTCTCCCTTCCTCCTTCTCCCAGTGCATCCCTCTTTCTCATCCATTCATTTAACTTTATTTTTTGACTCTCATCCCACGATGGTCAACTCACACCTATGCCTTCTGTGTACACTCTTATTGTACACTGCTCAAAGAAATTGAAAGCTGTTAGGAGTTACAAGTATCATCTCCCCATGAAAGAATGTAAATTGTGTCATCTTTTTTAATCCCTTATGATTTCTCTTTCCTTTTTAATTTTTTAATGCTTCACTTTATTTTTGTATTTGAAAGTCAAAATTTCTATTCAGCTCTGGTATTCTCTTTAGAAATGCTTGGAAGTCCTCTATTTCATTAAATATCTGTTTTCTCCCACAGGAATTTACTTAGTCTTGCTGGGTATGTGATTCTTGTTTGTAATACAAGATCCTTTGCTCTCCACAATATCGTATTCCAAGCCCTCTCAGCTTTTAATGTAGAAGCTGTAGAATCTTGCTTTATCCTGATTGTGCTTCCACAATATTTGAATTGTTTCTTTTTTGACTGTTTGCAATATTTTCTGCTCAACCTGGAAGCTCTAGAATATGGCTATAATGTTCCTGGAAGCTGTTATTTTCTTTCAGAAAGTGATCACTGTTTTCTTTCAATTATATTTTGCCCTCTGGTTTCAGGAAATCAGGAAAGTTTTCTTTGATACATTTGATACATTTTTCAAATATGATATCTAGGCTCTTTTTATAAATCATGACTTTCAGGCAGTCCAAAAATTCTTAAGAATTTAAGAATCTTAATCATCTCTCCTACATCTATTTTCTAGGTCCATTGTCTTTTTCAATGAGTCATTTGATATTTCTTTTATTTTTTTCATTCTTTTGATTTTGATTGATTCTTGCTGCCTCATAGAATCCTTAATTGCCTTACCCAGTGCTGATTTTTAAGGACTTATTTTCTTCAGTGAGATTTTGAAATTTGCTTTTCATTTGGCCAATTTTACTTTTTTTCAGAGTTTATTATCTTTATATCTTTATACCTATTTTCCTCAATTGGCCAATTCAGCTTTTTAATGAGTTTTTCACTTCAGTGAGCTTTGTACATTTTTTATTTGAATAATTCTTTTTTTTAAGGCATTTTTCCCTTCAGTAGAATTGTGGGCCTCTTTTGTTATTTCTTCTATCCTTTTTTTAAAGTCTTAGTTTCTTTACTATTTTTGTGCCTTTTGAAACCAAGCTGTTGACACATTTTTTCCATTATTTTCTTAGATCAGTCTCATGTTTTCCTAATTTTTCTCCTATCATTTTAAATTGATTTTTAGATCTTTTTTTGAACTTTTCCAAGGCCTGACACCAATTCACATTATTTTCTTTGAGAATTTAAATGTATCTGCGTTATTGCCTTTTAGTGGGTTTGTAGTTTGAGTTGTTCTGTCACCATAATAACTGTTTATAATCAGTTTTTTGTTGTTGCATATTTCTTGACTTTAACTTTATGGTAAACCTGAGATCTGCTTCAGAGGTGGAGCGAGCGCTGTGCCAAGCTTCAGGTTTCTCAGGCTGCCATTTTTAGAGTTAGTTTTGCAAGTATGTACATTTTTGGTTTTTCCAAAGTGAATGATCTAAGGATAGATGTGGTCCCTGCTCTCCTGGACTCTGCTCTCATCTATGAGTGACTGCAGACACTCTTTTCTGCTCTTGACTTGTAACCAGGGTCCCTGTCTGCTAGTGCTCCTTCTTGTCTTAGAACTGTGACACAGAATTGCATATGGGCAACGCAACATAATCCTACTCTCAGTTCCAGGAAAAGGTCCCTGTAACCTCCTTCTGACCAGTTGTCTGACCCTCTTACAATTTGACAGCTTAGCTCCAGAAGCCTTTACAACTGGATCAGTCACTCTTATGGTCTGCTGCTAACTTGCAAGAGTAGGGACTGTGCTAAACCCCACTCCACCTTCACCTCAGGGAGAGAGATCTTTACTGCTGAACTTCTAAGCTGCATTGTGTTAGAAAATGTTTCACACTGTCCTTGTGTTAGTTCAGCCCATTAAGAATTTGTTTTAAGACATTATTTTCATACTATTTTGAGAGGAATTTGAGAGAACTAAACTAAGTCTCTATCTTTGCCCGCTGACATTCTATTTTTTGACCCCACTTATTTTCAATGACTATCCCTCATAGCTGAAATCCTCTATACCCTCCTTGTTTTCAACTGGATTATTTAATTTCATTCCAGTTTTTGCTAAACTTAAACCTTCTGTGTGAAGTTTCTTTTTTTTTTCTCAATTTTCCTTAATAGTACTCTCTCACCCTCTGTGAAGGCCTCCAATTGAACTCACGTATATCTTAGTTTACATAGTTAGTTCCATTTTATATCTCCAATTAGACTGTGACCTTCTTAAGACCACATATCCTTTTCAAATCCAGGGCATATCACAGTGCCTTGTGTACAGAGGATGTTTAATAAATGCTTATAATTGGCTTAATTTACTCTTTGATCATGCTGATGCTCACAATTAAGCAGCAAAATTACATTTATATTATGGTACAACATATATTCTATAGATATTTCAACTCTAATTTATTTCTTACAAACTATAGTTTGCTCTTCTTTGGATAAGTTGAAAATGTAATGAAAATAGTAAAGTTTTTTGAAGTTCCTGTTATACTTTCCTCTCTCTTTTATGTAGGTCATTTTGAAGTCAACCTTGGATAAAGGAATCATAAAGCTTAATTAAACTTTTTAAAAAACAGTAAAATGTCATATGAATAGTTTGCACACTAAACTATTCCATTTTTTAAAAAATGTTTCTTCTTTAATTATCTGTAGAAATTCTAAAATGGAAACTCCATTTTAATCTTAAAAATATTATAGTAAGAAACAAGTTTTGGGCCAATTCGACATAGCAGAAATTTCATTCTCTAAAATATTTTTCCTTCATATATATTAATATATATTTGAAACTATTGCATATGTTGGAATTATTATGTATGGATATTATTGATTTAAGCATTATAACAAAAATATGTAATCATATTACATATAATTGAAACTGATTAGCTGAGTCAGCCAAAACAGTTAAACATCAAGTCTAATTATATTCAATAACTCAAATAATAATATTTTGTTTGTTTGTTATGGGTACACCATTTAAGGAACAGGTATTTGCCAAATACCGCCTTGTTCAAAGATTAGCTAGGTAGCTAAGTTTACATACATCTTTTAAAAAGTCTCAACATACATAATATGTTTCTCAAGCTTCTGAGGGCAAGGATCAGACATATAGCAATTACAATAACAGCAAATAGAAATTACATAGTGCTTTAAGTGTTGCAAAGTACTTAAAATATAGTATTTCATTTGCTTTTAATAGAAACCATAGAAGGGAGAAACTATTATTAGCTTCATTTTAGAGACAGGAATACTGAAGTAGACAGAGGTTAAGCGACATACTTGTGGCAACACAAGTAGTAAGTATCTGAGGTTGGATATGAACTCAGGTCTTCTAGACTCAAATTCAGAAATTTCTCCACTGAGTCTGAGGAAGAGAGCATGAAGTAATTCTATGTGGCCCCAGAAACAGACCTAGGAGCAAGAGCTAGAAACAAGTTTGTGGTTGATGTTGGGAAAATCTCCATAACAATTACACCTGTACAAAAAGTAGAATGAGTTGTCCCAAGAGGGGTTGGTGTGCTACTCCTTTAAGTTCTTGAATCAGAAGCTGGATGACACTTGTCAGCTCTGTCAAAGTTAGGAAAACTTTTATTTATACATTTGACTCGATGGCTACTAAGCATGCAATGTGATTTAGTGAATTGCTATCAGGAGGAGAAAAAAAATGCCAAATATTTGGAAAAATCCTGAGAATGAGGCACATATAACACAAATAAAAAAGTCCATTAGACATTATGTAAATTAATCCACCACTAAGTAGTAAAGTATTCATGCTGAAGTCTTTGGAGTATGTTTGTTCTATAAAATAGAAAGACTCTAACATACTTAATAGGCAAGGGTCTTCAAAGTGCTTTCCCTTCAGATCTATCAAGGTCCAGTGTTTTAAGATATTCTGATTATAAAAATTATAAACAATTTGTCATGAGAGATCATGATAAGTAGAACATAGGGGAAATCTAAGATTGATACAAAATTATGCCCATGTACTTATAATACAATTATTATTAAAATTAACTAATTGTTTAATAAAATAATTCCATGCATTTATTTTTAAATTTTGTATGGTAAAACCAATAGCCATACTAGATTCATTGGGGTTGGTCTTTCTGTGTGGCCACTAATAATCCCAACTTCTGGAATTGAGAGAAGAAAAAAGGAAGGATGGAGGAGGAGAACATAAAGAAAGGGATCTTTTGTCCCCCTTCTGTGTAGCAGAAAAAGTAGTCTTCCCTGCACAGAAGCTCAAACCCTATATACTCCATCTTCAGGAAGATAAAACACTCATGACAAATAACTTTGCCTTATACATGAGAAAGAGAAATGTAGAATATACCAAAGAGGCTATTTATGAAGGGTCAAAAGAGAACAGAACAAGTTTGTGAGAAAAATTTTGGAAGAAATGTGTCTTAAAAACTTCTACTTTTTCCAGTCTTTAAGTCATTTTCTTCTTTCCAAGAACCAATGCTTCTCCATTCCTACTCTTACAAGGTTAGTTGAATAGCTACTCTACCTAATTCCATGTACCTCTAGGTCTGTGGAAGTGTTGTTTTTTTTCTCAGAAAGTAATCGGTTTTAAATAAAAAGAATCCTACAACATTCAGAAAAATGAAATATTTTCTCAAACCAATTCATATCACTTATTAGGCATTCCAGTTTTGAATCCCAGTGTCTTGCCTTTGTCTTTTTAAAATTTTTTTCATTTTCAGCATTCACTTCCGTTGAATTTTGAATTCCAAATTTTCTCCCCATCTCTCCCTTCCCCCACTCCAAGATGACATATAATTTAATAAAATCTCTACATGTACATCCATAGTGAACCTATTTTCATATTAGTCATGTTGTAAAAAAGAGTAAGAAAAAATGAGAGAAGTCATGAGAAACAAACAAAAAAAGAGAGAGCAAATAATATGCTTCAATATGCATTTTCAGACTCCATAGTTCTTTTTATGGATACAGACAACATTTTTCCATCATGAGTTCTTTGGAGTTGTCTTAGGTCTTTGAATTGTTAAGAAGAGATAAATCTATTAAAGTTCGTCATCACACATTATGGCTGTTACTGTGTATAATGTTCTGTTCACTTCACTCAGCATCAGTTCTGAAGTCTGCCTGTTCATCATTTCTTGAAGCACAATAGTATTCCATTGCATTCATATATCATAACTTTTTCAGTCATTCCCCAACTGATGGGCATCCCCTCAATTTCTAATTTTTGGCCACCACAAAGAATGGCCATAAGTATTTTTGTACATGTGGATTCTTTTCCCATTTTTATGATTTCCTTGGGATACAGCCCTAGAAGTTGTATTGCTAGGTCACAGTTTTATAGTCCTTTGGGCATAGTTCCAAACTGCTCTCCAGAAAGGTTAGATCAGTTCACAATTTTCACACATCTTCTCCAGCATTTATCATTTTACTGTTGTGTCATGTTGGCCAATCTGATAGGTGTGATGTGGTACCTCAGGGTTGATTTAATTTGCATTTCTCTAACCAATAGTGATTTAGAGTATTTTTCATATGAATATAGATAGCTTTAATTTCTTCCTCTGAAAACTTCCTGTTCTTATCCTTGGACCATTTATCAACTGGGGAATAACTTCTTTTCTTATAAATTTGACTCAGTTCTCTATTTATTTTAGAAATGAGACCTTCAACTGAGACACTAATTATAATATATATATATACACACACACACACACATTCCAGTTTATTGCTTTCCTTTTAATCTTGGTTACATTGGGGTTTTTTGTGCAAAAATTTTTCAATTTCATGTAATCAAAATTATTCATTTTGCACTTCATGTTTTTTCTCTTTTGTTTCCTCATTCATTCTTCCATTCTCCATAAATTAGACAGGTAAACTACCCCTTACTCTCCCAGTTTGCTTATTGTATCAGCCTTTATATCTAAATCATGTACCATTTTAATTTTATTTTAGTACATTTGTAAGATGTTGGTTTATGCTTGGTTTCTACCATACTGTTCTCCAGATTTCCCATCTGTTTTTGTCAAATAGTGAATTCTTATCCCAGAAACTGGAATCTTTGGGTTTATCAAACAGAAGATTACTATAGTCATTGATACTGTGTCTTGTGTAGCTAACCTATTATATTGATCCACTACTCCATTTCTTAGCCAGTGCCAAGTAGTTTTGATCATTGTTTCTTTATAATACAATTTAAGATCAGGTATGTCTAGGCCACCGTCTCTGGCTTTTTTCATTAATTCCCTTGATATTCTGGATGTTTTGCTCTTTCAGATGAATTTTGTTATTGTTCTTTCTAGCTCTATAAAATATTTTTTTGATAATCTTGCCCTTTTTCTGAAAGAAATTCTCCCCTTTAATTCATGATCTCTTAGGGACCACCCCATATAAATGAGGTAGTGACAAGTTAATCTTTTCCTCCTTACTCAAACAGCTGGAAGGTGCTAAGTGTTAGTGGCCTCAGTAAGGAGGGATGTACTGAGTATGCTTTGCGGGGGTTTCTTTCTTCTATCCCTTATATGAATTTATGGTGCTCCTTTGTTGCTATCTACTTGTTTCAGTCACGTTCAACTTTCATGACCCCATTTGGGATTTCCTTGGTAAGGATAATGGAGTAGTTTGGTATTTCCTTCTTCACTTCACTTTTACAGATGAATAAACTGAGGCAAATAGGGTTCAATGACTTGTGCATGGCCATACACAGATAGTAAATATCTGATGCTAGATTTGAACTCACGTTTTCCTGCCTCCAGACCCAGTCCTCTATCCACTGTGCCACCTAGCTTCTCCTATTATCATATCAATCCCATTATGAATATTAAGTGCAGTTGTACATACTAGTAGGCAGTCTGGTAACAGTGGGATGGAAAGAGAATGGATGAATGTAGATTTTCCTTTCCTTGAAATTCAGGAATTCTAGAACTTTGTGACTAGAATCTTGTTGTCCCCAACATGAGCAACTAGCTAACACTGATCCATATATTGCCTTCTCTATAGACATAAACAAGGAATGTGGAAAACTTAAGAGTATCATTCCACAGAAGCAATGGATCTGTATTTCACTATATTCAAGCATAATTGTATTTATCTCTATTTAAAGATAAAATTTATTATGCTTTGTATATTGGTCTAAGAATGGCATTATCATTGATAGGATACCAATATTTTAATTTTTTTTAAATATTAACTTGAGATTTTGATGTGATTTCAAAAACATGCTATTGAGGCCATCATATACATATATATACACACACACACATACATACACACATATCCTAAAGATTAAAACAAAAAAATTTATGAGATAATGAAGTGCGATTCTATTTACTTCTGCTGATTTTTGCCCTCCAACTGTTTTTCTGTTCATAAGCACCAGTATTAGAAAGTAACTGCTGGGAGGGAAAGAAAATAATCCCCAAAGAGTTAATTCAGTTTTTCTGTAGCTCTGGTGAAAACTAAAAAAAAAAAAAGTTGGTGTAGGTAGAAAATGATGATTAAAATGAAGTGTTTGAAGTTAAGCTTGTAGATTTCAATTATTCTTCCTGTCACTCAACACAATAGATCAGCAAGTACCCTCCACATATCTTATGTTCATTATTTCATTAGCTTTTTTTTTTCTTTAATTACAGATAAGAAGCTTAGTGAAAACTGTGGCTATTTTAGTTGCATTATAACTACATTTCTTCTTTTAAAAATGTTTTATCAGACTGCCTTTGGCTTTTGGGAATGATTAGCTATTAATGTCAGTCATAAATGTGAGGAATAACATGTGTGTGAGCTGGGCATTCTGCCCTCAAAGGCTCTGTCAATACCATTCATCCCTAATCCACAGAGGTTCATCTATTTTAATCATTGGGAAAAATTAAGAATTGTTCCTAGGTTGTGTAAGTAATCAAATTTTGCATCAACTTGTTTCCCAAGTGTTAGCCATGTCAGACTTGGAAAAAATGGTGCAATAAAATGAATGCTTGATTTAGTAATTACTTAAATATTTTTGGGTACTTGGGAAAGTCACCTAACATTTTTGGATTTCAGTTTCTTTTTCTGTAAAATAAGGTACCAGATTAGATGTGTTTCAAATTTCCTGCTAGGTATAAATCTATTTTCCTACAATAATATTTCCAAAATTTGTGATTTACCTTTCAGATGATTACTCCACTGATGCAGATTCTTATCCTCTTCCTACCTTGCTAAGGAATCTCCATGTGTCTTTTGCCAGGATAATTCAAGATTTTGTTACCTACCAACTTTATGGCAATAAGCAATTGTGAATTTATTTAGATTAGTTCTCAGATATGTTGCCAGATATGTATTGAAAGCTTTTCCAGTTTAGCAGAAACTCACAGAGCTTTTGCTCTGGAGGTGAGCTTGTATGACTGTGGAGTAGACATGAGAGCATTATATTCATTTTTCATGTAAATAGAATGGTCAGATCACTAGAGGATGCTAACTAGTGGTAGTATATCCAAGTAACTTTCCACTTGGTTCAATCATCAAACCACCAAACACCAAGTTTCATTAATTGAGATTGTCTAATATAATTCTTTGCATGTTAAAGTCCCTTGACAAATATTTACTATAATGAAATGAAATTTATTATTTTTTTGCATTATATCTTCCTTCACCCCCCCCCCCACTTAACTCTAATGCTAGTTTATCTGGACTGTTGTGCACTCTCTGATCCACTTTCACATTTCCCTATGGAGGGACACATGCTTATAATTTTATGTTGTGTTAAAGAGATCACAATTTATAAATTTCCATTCATTATAAAAACAGCATTACAAAAGAGCAGAAAAAATTCTTGATTTAGCACCATGGAAAACTTCTTTTTTTAATTTGATCTCAGAAATTCACTAGCTCTGGAAATACAAGAAACTCATTAAAACTCACTAAGAGAATCTTAGATCATCTGTTAAAGAGATAAGCAGTGTCATGATTAAAGCATTTTATAAACGATAAAATGCCACACAAATATTTGTAGTTCAAAAATCAAGCAAATTTGTGATCAGGTCTATTTTTTAGTTCCCTTCAATAATGTTTATTGCAAATTATCCATACCCTGAATATCTGTGCACATCTTGCCCCTATATGTCCTATATGTTCACTACATGACATTTGTCAAACATAATGAGACCTTCATTTCTAAAATATATAGAGAATTGAGTCAAATGTACAAGAATACAAATCATTCCTCAAATGATAAATGGTCAAAGGATATGAACAGGGAGTTCTAAGAAGAAGAAATTAAAGTTATCTATAATCATATGAAAAAAATGCTCTAAATCACTATTGATTAGAGAAATGCAAATCAAAACAACTCCAAGGGACCACATCACATCTATCAGATTGGCTAACATGACAAAACAGGATGATGATAAATGTTGGAGAAGACGTGGAAGAGTTGGAATAGTAATTCATTGTTGGTGGAGCTGTGACTGATCCAACCATTCTGGAGAGCAATTTGGAACCATGCCCAAAAAGTATGCATACTCTTTGACCCAATACTATCTCTTCTGGGACTCTATCCCAAAGAGATCATAGAAATGGAAAAGGGTCCCACATGTACAAAAATATTTATAGCAGCTCTCTTTGTGGTGGCCAAAAACTGGAAATCAAGGATCCTCATCAATTGTGGAATGACTGAACAAGTTGTGGTATATTAATGTAGGGAAATACTATTGTACTATTAGAAACAATGAACAGAAAGACTTCGGAGAAGTCTGAAAAGATTTATATGAACTGATGCTGAGTGAAAGGAGCAGAACCAGGAGGACTTTGTACACAGCAGCAACCAGATGTGCAAGGAACTTTTTCTAGTAGATTTAGTACTTCAAGGACTTAAAAGTTTCCAATGGACCCTTGAGGCAAAACACCTTCCACATCCAGAGAAATAACTATGGAATTTGATCACAGATAGAAGCAGACCATTTTCTTTTGTATTATGTTTTGTGTTATGGTTACTCACATTCATTTTAATTCTTCTGTGCAACATGTATTTAATAGGAATGTATGTGTAGAACTTATATAAGATTGTATGCCATCTCAAGGATTTAGTGGGAGGGAGGGGGCAAGAAAAGGGAGGGAGGAGAAAAAAATCTAAGAAGTGACTGCAGAACACTGAAAACAAATAAAATAATTTAATTTAAAAGATACATAATGAGATCTTCTTCCTTTTTTTCCCCTGACATTGCACAGATATCTGTGGAACACTCTTGATGTCCACTTGTCATTTCTTATCTTGGTTCATCCTTGTACTCTCTTCCTATCATGCAATTCCTTGATGACATCTTCTACTCCTCATTGCCTTTGAAGATCTTCATTGGTTAGATATTACATATCATTACATTTTACTCACATCTCCTATAATCCTCCTCATTGTTTCTGTGTGATATTCATTTTGTTGATTCTTAGGAAACTCTTAGATTCCATGTCTCACATCCAGGTGACAATAGTAATCGAATGTTGATTTCTGTTAGTTGTCAACAAGACCCAAAATCTGGAGAAAAAAATTAAAAGAAATATTCAGTCATGTTGCAAAGGAATTGGAAAATGATGTAATTCACTCCTTGAATCTTTGTGAATTTTTATTTTAAAGAATTCATAAACATATGTAAGGATATATGCCTGATTGACCACAATTAGGGATGTAAAGCAGAAATAAGTGTAGACATTCAATTTAATTCTGGGAATCCCAAACTAAAGCTTTAGGTGGACTTCAAAGAAGCACTCTGAGAGTTCCTAAAAACCTTTTGGCTTCCTTGGAACATCTCTGAGGTCAGCCTGACCTCTATCATAATTTTTTCTGGTTAGAAAATTTCTAGCCACATAAAACTAGTATTGAATGATATTACTAAATAATAAAGTATTTTCCCACATTTCAATGTAATGTACGAGGGCTTTAATAGAGCTTTGAAATTTCCTGAGGCAATCAAGTTTATGCTTCTTTTCTTGTTCATTTCTGAGCCCAACGTGTCTCTAGTGTATGCCATTTATATTCACACTGATGGTTAAGATATCACCTGCCTGTCGCAACCTGGGCGGTAAGCATTTGTCATCTATTTGGTCTTTCTAGTGTAGGTGGTACAGTGGCTAGAGTGCTAAGCCTGTCATCAGAATGACACGAGTTCAATTTTCCCCCCTCAAAAACTTACTAGTTGTGTGACTTCCAGAAAGTCATTTAACCTCTGTCTGCCTCAGTTTCCACAACTGTAAAATTAGAAAAATAAAGTCACTTACTTTGCAGGGTTGCTATGAAGATCAAATACAATATTTGTAAAATACACAGTTCCTTGAACATAATATATAACATGTAAATGTTTATTGCCTCTTCTTTGTAGATGGTCTTAACAAGGTGTTTTGGATAGTTTCAAGTTTCTTCCACAGAGCTCTGCAATGATCTGTGGATTAATGTAACTAACAAAATGTAATCTACAAATGAACCGTGTAAATATGAAACATTGCTGCTCAGGTCAATGTCTTTTCTCCCATGAGATTGCACAAACACCATTTTTACATGAATGATAAATAATATGAAGACACATTTTGAGTTACTCATATTTGGGTATATCCATATCATACCCAGTCCCAGATATGTTAGATGATAATCTATTCATATGAGTCATTTTGTCATTCTGAAAAGATGGAGAAGTTTTTTTAATCATATTTTAACCTACTTGTTCTAATTCCCAGGTTAATACTTCTATGACCAGGCAATTCTAATAGTTTGAAAAAAAGAAAATTGTGTATAAGTCACTGGTTGAATTTCTAATTCAGTGGATCCATGAGATTACTGATGAGAGTATCTTTCCCGTGGTGCAGATAGCAAACTATTTGTACTATTTATATCCTTTTAATTCCATAAATCTTAAATAAAGGGTACATCCATTGGACTGGCAGATTTTTCTAGATCTTTCGATATCTCATGTCTTTTAAAGAAGGATTTCGACTCTCTGTGTTTTCCCTAACATGGGGTTATATGACCACTCTATCCACTTTTCTAATTATATATTTCTTTAATATCTGTTTTACTGATAAATTTCATATATATGTGTGTGCCCATATGCATACACATGTGTTCATATGCATATACACACATGCAAACATATGTATATGTGTATATTATGTGTGTGCATGCATATACACATATACATACACATGCCCACGCATGTGCATAGTATACACATATATATGCAAGTACACATATATACATATATACATACTATACATACATACACATATACATACACAACATATGCACACATACATATGCACACATATATGCATGTGCACGCACATATTTACATATGCATGCCTGCATACATATATGTATGCATATACATACGTGTGCATGTGTATAAAACACAAAGGTATGTTGAAGGCAATCTCTCATCTCAGGAATGCTTGAATCAATCCCTGCCTTATGAAAGGGGCTTCCCTCAGATTCTTCAGGGATCAACTCTTCTAGAGATTTTTTTGACACTATAAAGTTGGTGTTTGGGAGAGTAAGTGGAGATGGATTTATCCTCACTCTTCTCTCCTTTCTGTTTTGAAGCCCCAAGTCTGACCTGAAAAAAAAAAAGGCTGTTAAATTTTCAGAACTTAAAGTTCTGTTGAAATATTATTTGTTGATGATACTATTATCATTATTGATGTAATTTCTTATGCTACTCCTTGCTGATACCCTGCAGCATGTACTTATGTCTGAGACATTGCCCTTGGTATCACATTCAGTTTTAATTATTTGGAGATTGTAGTATTCCAAAAGACTGAAGAAATAATAAGTATGCACAAATAGTATGCGTCTTTATAGCCATTCACATACATGAGTGAATGCCCAAAGAAATGTGCTACATTTTATCAGCTATGTGATCCATATCATATGCTGATCATTTATGTCAGGCTGCTTAGTTGAGAAATAATTCTAAGATGGAAATAACAATGACATCAAGGAGAAGTGACTGGGTAAGTGAGGTCCAAGAGCAAAATTCATGCACCAAAGGAGGAAGATGGCATAAGGAAAATAAGGGAAAAGTGAATCAGAGGAAAAAGGACCATTGCAGAGATAATTGCCATTGCTAAACAAATGAAAGCTGTTTACTTAAAGTGGGCTCAGGGAGGCAAAACTACAAAACAAGAAAAAATTTTATCTGAAGAGAACTAGAAACCACAAAGAAACAGTCAGCTGGGGCTTTGAAAGACCAGACAGATAACTAATACTGGATCAAAGTCAATCGAAAAATGAAGGTAGTGTGTGTTTTACATTTGTTCAGAAAAACGGGGAGGTAGGCAACACACAGGAGCGACCATGGAGGGCTGATCACTAAGATATAGTAGACCATAGAAGAAATTGAGGATTTAGAGGAGGAAAAAAATCTGCAGAGGTGAAAACAAAGACCCAGCTCTGGAAGTCACAAAGTACTTCTGGAACTAATGGGCTAACTGCTAAAGTCTTCACTGACCAAGCATTTGGCAGATAATTTGCCTTACATTTTGGAAAAACACTCTATTAACTAAGTGTTGAAGAGTTAAAGAAAGTAGAGAATAAAATATTAGGGATTGAAAGCATTAATTCTGCAATCACACTACAAAGTGCACAACGGAATTATACAGAGAAGTTGCAACTGAAGGGATAAAGAAAATACATAGGACAAAAGTTATTTAATAGCCAGAAAAGCAAAGACTGTAGCTGCATTGAGAAAAAAATGATGCCAAAGGTAAAGGGGCAAGTATCAAAGGTCAACTCTAAACAGTCTGACATTTTAGTACTATATCACGTTTCCATCCTTGGTATATCTCCCTTTTCTTAAAAAAAAAAAAAAAAAAAAAAAAGTCTTCTCAGTCTCAAACTTGGCTTCCTGAAATTAATTTCCATCTTTTTAATCTCATTTTTAAATGGGCCTAATCTTTTACATTTCAGTTTAGCAATGCTCAATTATAAATGATATATTAACCCAGATAATCCTGATTTTACAGATGAAACCAAAAAACACCAATGGCAGATTAGTGGTCTGCCACATCCTGGTTGGGAAGTGGGAATAAGAAACTATTCAGCTCATTTATTCCTATTCAAGTGTGATTTTTTTTTTGTCCCTCCCTATTCATGGAATAAATGATCAACATATCATAGTGAGAAAAACGAAGATGGTGGAAGAAACATGGCATGTAGCTATTAACTGAAGACAAAAATGCCACACTGGATGACAGATGCAGCAGTAAATATTGTAAAATCCAAATGACCCTAGAAAAGAAGTCAGAAGAATGTGGCCATGGAGAGGGATTAGAGTTGTTTGGCTTGTCCCAACTGTCAAAACTAAGATGAGTACATGGAAGCTAGAGAGAGACAAACTGAGTTTTGATGTAAGGAGAGATTGTCACAAACCAAGTTGACCACATTGCTGTGGACCTTCTTGAAAGAAGTAGATTTTGGGGTCTTCATGTAGTCAGTCACTCAACAAACATTGACTTGAACATTTGTTGTGTGGTAAATGCTTGAGATAGAAAGAAAGAGGAAATATCTGTGTGTGTGTGTGTGTGTGCATCCAGTCTTCAAGGAGTTAAGATTAAAATTGTAATGAAGCAGCTAACATATAAATAACCAGCTAACCACAAGATTCATAGAGAGACTATGGAAAGTAATCTCAGAGGGAAAACACCAGTAATCGGGGGTAGGGGACAGGAAAAGCCTCTTACAGAAGAGGGGAGCTGAATTGGGAGGTGAAGGAAGCCACGGCAGCTCAGGAGTAGAGGTGAGGGGGAGAAAGAATAAAAGACTATATGTCAGAGGAACTCTAGAATGAATTCCTTGGTCTGGAGAGGATCTGAGTTCCCCCGACTTCCTTCGTAATCTGATATTCCCTAACATTCATTCTGCAGATATCCTTTACTCAGTCACAGTATAGAAAATGGGGGATTGGAGAAACTGAAGGAAAGGGAAATCTAATAAAATGTATAATGGTGGTTATTATTTATGTAGCACTTTTGAAGTATGATGTTGGGAAGAAGAGTAAATAATTAAAGACAGGAAATGTGCTAAGACTGGTAACATCGAGAATATCAAAATAGAGCTGATATATTTTTAAATGCTTTGAAGACTTTTTTTTCTTACCCATTTGTATGCTGGCCTAAGAAAATTGTTCTCATAAAAAATCTCCAAAGATAAATGAGGTAGTAAGTAAGGGTGCTATAAAATTCTGAGAGAGGCCTTATTACAATATATGGAATATAATCTATTGCAGCCCAGAATGCTTGGCTGAATATCAAATCTGCCCCTAGCACTAAAATTGTAAGAGTTCAGCCCATTTTCTATTTAAAACACTGTATTCTCTCACTGGAAACACTTTCAGCTTTCATTTCATTGACCCAAATATTCTCTGCCAATTGGCTCCAAAGATTCATTTCTTTGGTCTACATTAAGGATGGTCCAGGCATAAGAAAATTATCATAAGTAACCAAGTGGTCATAAAAAACAAGGATGAAAGGGAAGCTGCATTATATTTATCCAGGAGAAAACAGCTGAAGACAAAAGAAAATCAAATGATAGAATTTTTGAGCTGGAAATATAGAACCCAGAAGCAAACAGGGGTGTCTGTGGGTTCTGTGGTTCTCACATCAGCTATGTAGGGACAGGAAAGGGAGTCTACTGTGACGAAAAAACTAAAGCTGAGAATTGGTTAGAGATTGAAAAATGGTTAACAACCTGATACTCCTTGTACTATGGATTCTTAATACAGTAAATATTCTCCAAGCTCTTAAAAGGCTCTACTTTTAATTTTCCTGACCAATTTAGCTCTTGGATAAGTGTTCCACAGGCGTTGTAGAATAAATCTGTACATGTTTTTTTGGTTTACTCTTCTTCTCTTCCCAATTCAGACAATAGGTAGGAACTTGTTCTCAAATAGGAATTGGTTTCCCCTTTCTTGAAGATTTTCATAATTATTGACATAGGTTTATATTGCCTTGGTCAAGATGAAACAGGAAAAGACCTTAATCTAATCCAAACCAGGGAGTTTTGATGAGTACTTTCATGGTCCAGCATTTAATGTGTTCTAGGAAGCATGTGTAGCTTCACTAGTGATACTCAAGGGCATGAAGACACGTAATAATGGAAGAGGGACAAGGATACAACTGGAATCTGCAAGGAATAGGGGGACCTGGTATGGGGTCATTAACATTAGTCATTAACAAGCTAGAATCTGAGGGAAGAGGATCCAGATAAGGTACTTTGGTTGGGAGAATCTTCTATCTGTCTGCCTTCTTCTTGTCAGGTTCCTCTTCTGGATCCTCATATTTTCTCCCAGGCCAAGAATGCTAACCAAGAGCATCACCTCAAGTTTCAGTCCTGGGTTCTTTTCTCCTTCTATCATATCTTACTTAGTGATCGCATCACCTCTCATGGTTTTAATTATTACCTCTTCCAAACTTTCCGATTTTCATCATGGATACCAGTATTCTCTGGGATGCTCAGGCTTGCAACCACTGATAGCTCCTAAACTCCTCACTCTCTCCTACCCTCCAACTCCATATTCAATTTGACAAGTCCTGTCATTTCTTTCGTTGTAACATCTCTCATATATGATCCCTGTTTTTTCTCTGACACTACCATGACCCTGGTGGGATTATAGAAATTATTTACTTGTTGGTCTGTCTACCACAAGTCTCTTCCCACTCTAACTCAACCTTCATTTAGATGTTAAAATGATCTTTTAAAAATAACTATATCAATTCTTATTTAATAAACTCCATGGTTCCCTATCTCATTCTAGATCAAATATATGTTCCTCTATTTCAAACATCTACATAACTGGTGCCCTTCTCCCTCCTTCCCCTTCTTCACACATGGCACTCTCCAGACATTTTCACTGGCTATTTTCATACCTGGAATTCTGCCCCTTCTCATTTCAATTTCCTGGCAATGCTGGCTTCCTTCAAATCTCAGTAAAATCACCTTCAATGGGGAGCCTTTTCCAATCCTCTTCAATGCTAGCACTTTTCTTCTGCTGATTATCTCCAATTAGCCTGCATATTTCTTGTTTGTTCATCATTGTTTAAGTATTGTCTACTCAATTAGAATATAAGGGCAATAGAATATAAGAATATAGAATATAAGAATATAAGGGCAATGACAATTCTCCCTCTCTCCCTTCTTTGCATCATCAGCTTTTAGCCCAGCGTTAGAAAAATGGATAGTACTTCAGGGTTGCTTGTTCTTTTGACTTGCTTGTCGAGGAGGATGAAGGAGTGGAAGTGATGGTCTTTTGGAGAAGCTACTCTATAATCTCGATATTCCCAACTTCTGGTAACTCTTCTTATCAGTGAGGATGACAATTTGTGTCTTGTCTTCTGCCGTTGGATTGTAAGCCAACATCTCATCAAGACATTGTTCCTCAAAGTGAGGCAGCCCACCTAGTGAAACTAGCAAGGATAAATTGTTCCTTGGAATCGTAAAATTGTAAACCTAGAGATCAAAGGAATCTTACAGGCCATTTAGTCCAACTTCTTCAGTTTACAAATGAAGAAACTGAGGCAGAATGAAGTTAACTATTTTACCCAAAGTAATTGCCAGCCCAGATTCAAACTTATATCAGGGGATTCTTTGCTTGATGATCCAAGTTACGTGCTCTTTATACTGCCCCAAGACACTTTAGTTTATAAGGAGTTTCTTGTTCTAGATCAGAGGCATTTGGCTGATTTTGTCCAGTTGATGTCATAGCCAAGACTGTATTTATCAATTAAGTTAACTGTAGATGGAATTTTCTAGCATGGGCATTTTCCTGAAGATTCCAAAAAAGAAAGAGGGATACCAAGCAGAAGGGAATGTGCCTAATGGGGAGACAACTTGTGGCAAGAAAGAATAAGCCCCAGACTACCACAGGTAGTCAATGAACATAAGGATATTGGATCCCACTGAGTTCCTTAATGGAAGGGAGGGAGGGCAGAGAAAAAGGGAAGATTAGAACTGGAGAAAATTTTCTCCCACTTCAAAACATTGCCTATGGCCAACCCTCAAACACAGTATGACTTGTGATCCCTGTATAAAAGCAGCTACAAAGGAAAACATTATATAACCAACACAATAGAAAAGGAGGGTAAAGAGTCATCATGCTGTCTTGAATGAACAGTGCCTTGGAGTCATTTCTAATGTGAGTAATAGATTTATACAATGTATGTCATCACTTTGGAGCTAACACATTACAATAACACAAGGGAAAAAAAAGGTTAAGAGCATCCAAATTAGGTTTTCCTTCCAGGTCTTTTCCAATCCTAATTCAGTAACCATTGGCATGCTCTGTGGACATCTATTATGTATGGACAAGGAAAATGATCCTGGCATCCAGTCACAAAATGCACTTGTTCTGTTCTCTCTGCTATTTGTTTTTTTTATTATATGTTGTTTATTGTGAGGACTCTATTTTCAAGGCAGAAAAGAAAATTCTGTTTAAAAAGGTGGGAGAAAGGAAGAAAAGAGGATATCATTTTTCATTTGAGGTTATCAGCTTTAGCCTCTGAGAACTTCAGATAAAGAAAAGAAAAGAATAACTTTTGCTAGATAATATATCACTGTCCTAATGCTCAATTCACCACAATTATAATTCTCCTTCCAAAAACCAATCTATAGGCAAATCAGTTCTTCTTTTTCTGAATTCCAATAGAAACCAACTATATGTTAAATGTGTGTTGTTTGCTCATTGCCTTAGTTTTGTGTGTGTACAAAATTAGTCTCCCCTTATTAGAAAGCAAAAGGGGTTGTTAAATGTCACTGAGGCTATTCAACTGAATTCAATTTAACATTTGCTAATGGCATTATGCTTGACTTTGGAGAAATAGAAATCGACAGACATAGAACCTATCTCAAGAAAGGTATACAACAATGTAAGGGATAAGGTCCATATAAATAGTTGCAGCTGGAAGGTAAAGGGAAAAAGTTACAATAATAGAGCTGAGTGGTATTAAAACAATTCAATAAACATTCATTATTCACTTCCTATATGGCAGTCACTTTGCTAGGCACTGAGGACACAAATTTAAAAAAAAAGTTTCTACCTTCGAAATGTTTTTATTCTGGGAAATATGTTTTATGACTGAACACATACATAGTCTATATCCAATTGCTTACCATTTTAGGGAAAGAGGAGATGAGAGAGGGAAGGAGTAAATTTGGAACACGTTTTCTAAGAAAAAAGAATGTAAAAATTATTTTTATATGTAATTGGGAAAATGAAATACTATATCAAAATGCAAAACAAAAGAAGTTTACATACTAACCTCTGTCTGGGAAAAGACAACATAATAGATAGATAGATGATAGGTATATAGACAGAGAGAGAAAGAGAGAACTATAGAAAGATAGAAGTGTGTATGTATGTACAAATTAAAAACAAAATAAGTTTTGTTTTATTTTGGAGGGAGGGAATATGGGCTAGCACCTAAAGGAAATAAGGAGAGGCTGTAGGTAATGTCACTCATTTAAGATGTGTTGTAAAAGAAGCAAGGAATTAAGAGATAGTATTGTGGTAGGAAGGCATTTAGGCATGGGAAAAAGCCATTGCAAAAGCATTGAGAGGGGATGTGGAGTTTCATAAGTGAGGAATGTCAATAATCAAGTTTAGCCTTTTGTGGCTCAAATCCTGTAAATTGAAAAGTAAAGTATGATGATATTGGGAACATAGTTTGGGGATAGGTTGTGAAGCATTTAACACAAGAAGAAAGATTGTTCAATTGTCTCAGGCATCCTTTGTGATCCTAGTTGTTGTTTTTGAGGGGGCAGCTAGGTGGTGCAGTGGATAGACCACCAGTGCAGGAGTCAAGAGGACCTGAATTCACCTCAGACACTTGACACTCACTAGCAATGTGACCTTGGGCAAGTCACTTAACCCAATTGCCTCATCCTGGGTCATCTTCAGTCATCCTGATACATCTGGTCACTGCATTCAGATGACTCTGGAGGAGAAGTGAGACTGGTGACCTGCATAGCCTTCCCTCACTCAAAACAAAGTCAAGCACAAGTCATGTCATTATTTCTCTAATGGTATGGTCTTCTTCAGCAACAAAGGATGAACACAAGTTGTTTTTGACAATGTTAATGGAGTGGTTTGTGGACACTTACAGGAGACTGGAGGTCTTGGCTTCAGTTCCAGTTCAGAAGGGAGAACTTAAGGAGAATCTGAGACAAGAGACAGCAATTTCTCATATCATAGGACTAGTGTTGATTACAAATGCCTGTGAGAGAGGAGAGAGCATTCAAACATGGAGAGTTACTATGAAAATAGAAAAAATGGCTTCATGTTCAGAGGAGGATAGTGAAGCAAATAAAACCTCTTACATCCCAAAGAGTAATGTCAAATGGTTACTGGTACAAAAAGAAGTCATAGAAGAACTGTAAAAGGACTTTAAAAATTAAATAAGAGAGATTGAGGAAAAATAAAAAAAATAAACTATCCAAGAAAAAACAAGAAGATTATGAAAATAAAGTCAACCAATTAGAAACAGTGATCTTAAGGAAGAAAATAATTCTTTGAAAAATCAGAATTGGGCAAGGGAAGCCAGCAAAGTTATGAGAGATCAACAAGTAATAAAATAAAATATAAAGCATTTTAAAAATAGATTAGAGTATGAGACATCTCATAAGAAAAACAACTGATCAAGAGAAAACTTCAAGAAATAATATACACGAATAATCAGACTACCTGAAAGCTATGATTGATAAAAAGAATCTTGATGCAGTAATACAAGAAATAATCAAAGAAAAATGTCCTGAAGTATTAGAATAAGAAGGGAAAGTAGAAATAGAAAAAACAAATCCACTGATTAACACCTGAAGGATGTCCTCTGAGAAAAACCCACAGGAATATGATAGTCAAATTCTGAAACTCCCAGCTCAAGGATAAAATATTATGGGCAACAAGAAAAAAAAATTACATATGGCAGTACTATAATTAGAGTCATACAAGACCCAGCCTCAGTGATGTTAAAAGACCAAGGGTCTTGGAACACAACATGTCAAAGAGCAAAAGAACTGGGGTTCCAGCCAGAATTCATACCAGGAAAACTTAATCAAAATTCTAAATGAAAAAAAAAAAAGAAATGTAATGAATTGTTAGACTTTTAAGACTTTGTTAAAAAACTGAATTTAATAGAAGATTTGACATAGAAGAGCCAAGATCAATATAATGTACATACAAAAAACTAATATAAGGGATTCGATAAGGATAGATTGTTTACTTTTTATGTATACAAAATATAAAATGCATGTCTAAGATTGTTATTAATAATTGGGTGGTTTGTAAGAAAGATAAGGCTAGAACTGAGCATGAAATGACTTTAAAAAGTAAAAATGTTTAGGAACAGCTAAAATGAGTAACTATCTTACATAAATGAAGTATGAACTGATGATATGACATAGAGTAATTAAATGGGGGAGGAAGGCCATTAGTTCTGGAAACCTACTTTCATTGGGATTGAATTCAAGAGAGAACAATGTATATCTAAAAGAGTATAAAAGTTTTTTAATTCAGAAAGAAATAAAATGCTAAGGCAATGTGGGTAGAATAAGGGAGGGATCTTTAGAGGGGAAGGGGAGAGAATAGGTTAAAGGGAATGGGAGGGTTACTTGTTAGGGAAAGTATATGTTTATATATGTAGGTATGTATATATGTGCATGTACATATCTATATATAAATATATCTATGGCTACCTCTAGCATTTTCTTGGAAGGGGTTAAAAATAGGGAAAAAAGAACAAAGTAAAAAGTGCACAGAAGAGAATAAAAGAAAACATAATGAAGCAAAGAAAAGATGAATAGTTCTCAACACAATGTATAGTGTTTATAGCATAAGCTTTCTTAAAATGGAAATTTATTGATACATATTTTTCTATGTACCTATTTGATATTACATTTTACTATGCATAGGACTTTTTTCCATTTATTATTTTGCATTTAATATTTAAATTTATACATTTATTTTCCTTTCTCATTGTATATTTATATTTTAGAAAAAATAAAATAAAAAATATTTTTAGTTCTGCTAAAATTGTGTAATTAATTGTGCTTTAATTGGGTGATGAAACCACCAAATGAGCAAATGTATAGAAAATCCTTTCAGGTTATATAATCCTTAAGGTGGTATGGGGAATAGAGATCAATCAATTTATTAATTCCATAGTATGGGCCAGTCATATAAAAGGAAATTCAAAAGGATTCAAATAAAGCATACAAGCAAGCCAAAAACACCCAAAAAACAAAAGAAAGTAATAATTTCTCCTCTGAGGGAGTTGGGGTAGGGAGAGTTTATTTAAGCTTCCTCTCCCCATCACTGGAATCAAACACTTATTCAAAGCTTTTATTTCTTTAGTTTTCTGCAAACCTTTTTCATAACCAAACATTTCACGTCCTAATAACACAAACTTTGAGTTGAAGGTGACATCAATTTATTCTAATCTGCAATTGAATAAACATACTATCTATTACACACCAAACAGATTGTCAGAGTCTTTAATTGAAGACCTCTAATGAAAGGGACCCACATTACATAAAGTCCATATTTACCTTTGGGAAATGAATTATTCTTTCTATGAACTCCTATAACACTTAAGTTGTCCTACATAATGTCATGTTAACTCTACATTGCATGGATCATTGCTTTATCTTTTTCCTGTTCACAAGGTTTGTCTTCTCAGGTCCCCAACTGAAATGTGGAGTCCTTAATAGAGCCCTCCCTGATTGTGATATCTCTGATGGAAAATAGCACAGTGTTTGGCATGTGACTGATCCTCAGTGAAGAAGAAAGGGACAGAGAACAGATCTATGATGGCACTGTAAAAAGGATCTCCTACATGAAGATAGTCTCTCTACCAATGCTTTGGTTAGTGAGAATCTAAGATCCACCTCTTTTAATTGGTGGTGGGATAAATAGGATAGGTCCTATATAATACTCTCCCCTCTATGCCTTCACATCCTGACTACAACACCAGTCTCTACCAAAAATAGAGTCATTCCTAACGATTCTTTATATGGAAAACTAGCCTGGGCTCAGGTTTATTTTTTCATGTAACCTAGATTGTGGTTGTAGTGGTCAATTTAGTATTCCCAGAGCAGGAGAGACAGCTTTTCTCCTCTTGGTGCCTCTCTTAGTGTGAGGGGCCTGCAATCACTTAAGCTCAAAGAGAAGACTTGGGGCACTACTTTCAGACATTAGCTGTAACAGCAACACAAATCTCTAATCCCCTGGACTACAGAAGTAAGAGGATGCTAATACATTATTAGCATACATTATTACATAATGCATAAACATTATTGACTCCTGAAAGAATGACATGCAAAGATCAAAGATGTACGGAAGATGTTTTCTGGGCTTTTAAAAGTTACTTTTCTTAGATAATAATTTTGTGCAATTTTGTTACATAAGAAGTATTCACTTAAAAATACAAAATCAAAAAAATTCCAGGAAAAATAGGGCAAAATCAATGCAAAAAACTAGAAGTTTCCCATAGCAGTGCCTGACATATGATAAGCACTATATAAAGCACATATGTCTATCTATATACACACATGCATATATGTGTATGTGTGTATGTACACACACATACAATAGCATAATAAACAGCACTTTAAGGTTTATAAATTATTTTGGAAGTGCTATCTCATCTGATCTTCACAATCTGAAGTAAATACATATTATCCTCCCTATTTCATAGATGAGGAAACGGATTCTATGAGGAGTTAAATAACTTTCCTACGGTCGCACAGCTAAGCTTATGACGCAGGATGTGAACTCATTTTTACCTGACTCTAATGTTTTATTAATGGTGCCACTTAGTTTCCCATGAAGGTGATGCTGACCAGCCTCATCAAAGTGGAAACACGGCTTCCTGGATCTTAGCAAATCTTCCTTGGATATTTGTGAGACACCAACTTCAATGGAGCTCCCCAAAGCACATGTCAGCAGAACTATGAGGCTAGATAACCTTGCTTAGTAGCCCCAATTAAAAAATCACACTCAAAAGAGAGGGATTATTTCCCTTCATCAGCAAATTCTCTTTTTACTTTACGGTATTAGCTTTCATTAACAGTTTTTACCACTATTTCAAGCTTTTTGCTTTTTTAAAAGGTACATGTAGAGGAGGTTGAGTGATTATTCATAAATGGAGATTTTCTTTTGCTTTCAAACAAGAGTCAATGTTTTAAAGCAATGCTTTGATAACAGAGATGAGAAAGTGTACATGTCCTTAATATTCAATGCTAATGATTGCCATATTCAAAATATCTTTATATAGCTAAGTGCATTAACACTTTTTATTTTTAAATTTTAATGTTTTTAAATTAATAGGAAAATAGTATGGCAAAACTAGGCATAGACAACATCTTTATACCAAGATAAAGTCAAAATGGGTACATGACTTAGATATAAAGACTGATACTATAAGTAAGCTAGGTGAGCAAGAAATATTTTACCCATCAGATCTATGGAGAAGAGAAGAATTTATGACCAAATAGGGGACAGAATGCAAAGAAAAGGATTTTGATTACATTAAAATGAAATGTTTTCTGTACAGTCAATTCAACCAAGATTAGAAAGGAAATAGAAAGCTAGGAAAGAAATTTTACATCCAGTGTCTGTGATAAAGACCTCATCTCTAAAAGACAGAGAACTGAGTCAAATTTATAAGAATATAAGCCATTCTCCAATTGCCAAATGGTCAAAGGACATTATCAGGCGGTTTTCAGAAGAAATTAATGCTAAATATAATTATACAAAAAAATGTTCCAAATCACTATTGATTAGGGAAATGCAAATCAAAATGCTCTGAGATACATTGTACCTATCAGCCGGTTAACTTGATAAAACAGGAAAACATTAATGTTGGAGAAGGTGTGGGAAAAGTGGAACACTAATGTATTATTGGTGGGGTTGTGAACTGATTTAACCATTCTAGTGAGCAATTTGGAATAATGCCCAAAGGGCTATAAAATTATGCATATCCTTTGACCCAATAATAGCACTTCTAGGTATGTTTCCCAAAGAAACAATAAAAATGAGAAAAGGACCTGTTTTTACAAAAATATTTATATTAGCCCTTTTTTGCGGTGACAAAGAATTGAATATTGTGGGGATGTCCATCATTTGAGGAATGACTGAAAAAGTTGTGGTGTATGAATGTAATGGAATCTTGTTATGCCATAAGAAAGGATGAGCAAGTGGACTTCAGAAAAATCTGCATTTATTTATAAGAACTAATACTGAGTGAGATGGGCAGAACCAGGAGAACATTGTACACAGTAATAGCTACAACTTGTGAGGACTGACCTTGACAGACTTAACCCTTATCACCAATGTGAGGATCTAAGATAATTCCAAAAGACTAATGATTGAAAATACCATCCACATACAGAGAAAGAACTTTGGAATCTGAATGCAGATGGAAGCACACTATTTTTTCTTCTGCTTTTTTACTATTTTGTTTTGTTTCTTCTTTCTTGTGGTTCTTCCCATTAGTTCTAAGTCTACATCATGACTAATGTGAAAATCTGTTTAATATAAATGTATAAGTAGAGCCTATATCAGACTGCATGCCATCTGGGGCAAGGTGAGGGGAGGGGAGGGAAAAAATAAAAAATCAAAATCTTATGGAAGTGAATATTAAGAACTAAAAATAAATAAATAATTTAAAAAATAATTATCACTTCTTTTCTCTCATCCTCTCCAACTCACAGAGGAAAAAAAGGAAAAAAAAAGTCAATTCCTCCTAATATATAGGCATCAACAAATAATTCTCATATTGACCATAAATACAAAGCTTTTTTCTGCATTTTGAATTTATGATCTCAGAAAGTTAATCATTACAGTATGACTTTTTCCCATATCTTTATTAAAGTAGGGAATGATTAAACACGAGAAAGGTTGACTTGAGGTGAATGACGTTATCATCGATTAACCCGTGAACAGTAATGTTAAAGGTATAGTATCCCATGCTTTTTTGCTTCAGTGAATCTATGATCACATTGATTTGAATATATTCTCCAATGAATCTGGAAAGAAACTATCCATTTCTGACCAATCTGTACAACTTTCCACCTCTTTTACCACAATTCTGGAACAGAATTTCTACATTTCCCAGGCCTTCCTCTAGATTGCTTATCACTGAATGGATACTGAGGACTATATAAGTTGTCCCCTATTTTTTCCATCGTTCTTTAAAGATTAGCCATGTTATTTTCTTGATCTTGTATTTCTCACATATAATGTGTTCTAGCTCCCCAATACCCACCATGTGAATCTCTAGTGTTGTTTCAATGAACCTCAACTACATTTTTTGGAGGTACAATGAGGTACTGTTATACATCATCACCAGAATGATATTGATGGCAAAAGAAGAAATGATAAAATAATAACAATATCTAGTGTGAAAATGGCTAATTATGAGAAAGAAAAGAAGACAGAAAATGAGTTATAAAAGTCCATTCCTAATAATTTTGTTAAGTAATGAATAGTAATGAATTGCTGTTGTAAATGGTTCCATGTACAAAGAAAGGTTGTGTTATTCTTTGAATAGGCAATGGAGGATCACATCACTTTGGAAAAGAAGAAAAAGTCTAAATTTTCATCAGTAAAGTTCAAACTTTCTAGGGCAACGAATGGGCAATTGAAAGTAAGACGATGGGAGTAGTTTTAGTCAGCTCTCCTGTTATTTATAAGTTAATGATCTGAGCTGTTGACCAAGGTTATAAAGTAAATAATTATTTTTCAGATACAGAACAAACAAAAATCATTAAAAATAGTTAATTCTGAGTAATGTGGAATAGTCAATATGAGATTACCAGAATAAAAGGAATAGACATAACCATCAATATGGAAAAGATGGTGATGAGTCAAATAAAGGAAGACTGGGAAAGTAATGCCAAATTTATACTTTTTAATATCTATTTTACAAATATTTTAGCAAAAGTGAGAGAATTAGGAAAATGTACTGGGAGGAATATTTGAACAACAGCAAATGCATCCTTTATCCCTTTTCCTGAATACTGATGATATACCCTTTCCCACTGTTTGTATTCCTGAGAGTCAAGTATATCATAAAGGCAGTGCCTGTACCCAAGAAATGTGCCAAGAAATCTATTCCAACACCATAAGCAGAGTGCTCATCCTGAATTTCCTCTGGGTGACTCTGATCCTGTGCTAACACTATATTACTTGCAATGAACTTGTCTATTGTCCATATTGCTATAATTAATTTGAATGACATGTAAATTTTGAAAAATAAAACAGAGGAGCCTTGAGAAAATGTCTACCACTTTACCACGGGGCTCAGTATGAAGAAAAACTAAGCTGACCTATTAATAAATTTAAGTGTTTTGAAGAAACCTCACTTTGATAAGCTGACTGCATTTCCCACTTGGGGAGAGAAACTAGAATTGCGATGATTTTAAACCTTATGTTTCTTTTTTGTGGCCCAAACTAGATTTTAAATTTCTTGTCCTGGTCAGAATCACAGGACTTCAAACGGGAAGCTTCGTTAGAGATCACCAATGCTTTTATTGTATGAACGAGGAAATAGAATTGGGGCAAAGGGTTGGATTAAGTAACTTAGCAGCATGTAAAGTGGATAGAATAGTGGACTTGGAGACAACTGAGTTCAATTTGAACTTCTGTAACTAGCTATGTGACAATGCAAAAATTACTAAACCTCAATGAGCCTTATTTTCCCTATTTATATAATAGAAATAATACTAGTACATAAGAGGTGAGACAGAAACAAAATAATGAATAGTAAGTGATTTATAAACTTTATGCTGCTATATAAATTTCAGGTATAGGCAGATAGTGGCACAGTGGATAGAAGAATAGGCCTTGATTCAGAAAGACCCAAGTTCAAATTTGACCTCGAGGGGAGGGGAGAGGTGGGGAAAAATTTTGGAACTCAAAATCTTGTGGAAGCAATTGTTGAGAACTAAATATATTTAAAATATTTACCTCAGACACTTACTAGATGTGTTAAACTGGGTAAGGGACTTAATATTTGTTCACCTCATTTTCTTCAAATATTGAATGGGGATATTAATAGCACCTCTTCTGAAGGGTTGTGGTAAGAGCAAATGAGATAATGTTTAGAAGAAAGCACTTAGCACAGTGCTTGGCACGTTAGGAACAATATACATGCTGATAAATGAGTATTCCCTTTCCCCTTTATAGAGTAAGTAAATTGTCAGGATTTGAACTCAGGTATTATAATTCCAAATCCAATCTTCTTTCTCTAAGTGTCAGTTATCCTCAAATGATAAAGATCTTTCTAGATGTTTTGTATTTCTCAATTATGCTGCAGAAAAAAATAAAACCTCAAAGTGATGCATAGGTTCTGTTGTATAAGTACTGAATTATGACACGATTATGAGGTGAAATCTCTCTAAGAAATAGGGTAACTGGAGGAGGGAACTGTATGTAAAGACACAAGGCTTTTCAGCTCAATGTGCTTTCTAGAACAATAACTGTCAGGAATTATGGAAGAAAGAAATGAAGTTTATCCAGTATTAATGCAGTAGAAATTTTTCTACCAATAAAACACTCATCTGGACTGATCTTTTCCCTTATTCATTTGGTCACTTTGACAGCATCAGAACCTGTGTCCCCAGAGGAAGCACTTTCTGATCCAAACTGTGCTTAAAGGAAGACAAATTTCAGGCAATGATAAATAATGGTTAATAAGTACTGGCCTTTTTCTCTGAATAATTTTAGATAGAAAAGCAAGACAAGTGTTCTTTTGAGTTTCTTATTTGAATAAATGATGCACAGGATACTGACAAGTTAAACATCTATGATTTAACTAGGTGCTTATATTTTTGTAATTAATAGTATGTAATACTAGTATGTAGTAATAGCATAACACTGGTGAGGATGAAGATAAAAATGGATGAGAAAATTAAAAATATAGCTTTCCTCCCTCTTTTCCTTTTTCTTTCAGCCTCCCTTCCTCTTTTAAAACTTTCCTTTCTTTCTCTCTCTCTTTTTCCTGTTTTCTTCCTTCCTTCCTTCCTTTCTTTTGTTCTTCTTCCCCCCCTTTCTATCTCCTGCTTTCCTTCCTTCCTCCCTTCCTTCATCCTAACTTCCTTGTTCCTCGGGTTCATCTGTAAAAAGAAAGTACTGGTGGATGTGACCTTGTATGGCTTCTTCCTGAAATAGATTTATTACCTTATGTTCACATCAATGATATAATTAATGTTGGGTACAGATTTTTTTTTCCATATAAGCACTCCTGTCCCTTTTTCAGCCAGTGTGTTTTGTATGATTGAGGTCAGAGTGCTAGAGGAAAGTCTTATGATTAATCCTACGACATATACCATCAATTTCATGCCTATCACATTCTTTAGCTTTATTTAGATTAAAATATGCACCTGGGTGAACTATTTTTGTGTTGAACAGTACTGTATCACTTTCATAATTATGTGGGTTAAGATTGTGAGATTGTAGAATAAGAGACCATAAGAATCATCCAGTCCAATCCTTCTATTTTATAGATGAGAAAATGGAGGCTCTTACAGTTAAAGAAATCATTCAGGTAGTTAATGGCTGTATATACACCCATGTGTGTATATTATCTTTGAAGAATCACTTCTTGGTTTTACATTTTATAACTGTACATTTGATGTATCACAAAAATTCTGGGGAAAATTTATAATGAAATAGTTAATTCAAAAACTTGCATAAAGTCAACATCAACATCATTCCATTAATGTAAATGCATCAAAGTTATATGCCTTATATAAGGCATTGCCAAAGAAAATCTTTCAAATAATTTTCTTTCCCATTTACTCAATTAAAATAGCATGGAAAAACAACCTATACTGATGAGGGTACTCAAGAGTTAAGATACAATCAAGTGTCATTTGGAAAGCTTTTTAAATCATTTGAAGCTTTACAAAACTGCAAAGTTTGAATAGCATAGCAACCATCCGTATTTAATAAAAACTGATGTATTCAGTCCTAGTATTAGACTGAATGAATAAAACATTCCATTCCCCCTAAGGTGCAGAGTTATCTGAGATATTTGTGATGACTTAATAAGGTTCTTTAAAGACTAGGGTAGCTGTTATGGTGGGGGTGAGTCTTATATTTGTGAATGTAGAAGTACTAGCTTTTAAAGAAAAAAGGTGGAAATTTGTTTCTGTTTTTCCATGCCTCGAATGCCAAGAATTGAAGTGTCTCTAATGAAAACAGCCTCACATTTGCCCTACATCATCCAAATAGTCACTTTCTGATCTCCAAATTCCAACAGAATTATTTATAGCTTTCACTTATGAAATATTCATGGAAAATTATCCAAACTATGGAATATCTCCTAAACAGTAACTCCACTCTTATTCTAGTGGATTTTTTGGGGGAAGGGCAAGGGACTAGAAAAGTATTTTTTTTTGTCTTGAGGGGAAAACCAGTAGCAGTTTATTTTTAAATGCTTCTTGATACTGACATACCATTTTTTTTTTACTTTTAGGGAGTTTCACCAAGTATTTTTCAGTCCTGCAGCAATTTTTACCAGTTTTCCTCATTTCTATAAAGATAGTAGTCTCCATTAAGAACATAAACCGAAGTCCTTAAATGTCAGTAGCTTGAACAAATACAGAGCTAGCCTATGATTCATCATTACAATATCTATCCACATCTTTTTCCCACCCCACAGGTTATTTTTGACCTGGCGCACTTTTTTCAAAGCTTACATATTCAATTGCGGTGATTCTTTCTCAACTTCTTGAGTCCCTTAACAGGGCTTGCATTAATTCATTTTTGCGTTTCTTCTGATCTAGATCCATTAGTGTGTTCTCCTCTTCCTCTTCATTCTGTTCTTATATTCTCTAGTTGGTCTTCAATGATGAGGTAACGAAGATGAATGCTGCTCCAGCTGCCTGAGCTTATCAAAATTGTAGATGGCATTTTCTTCTCATTCACACGTGTATGTTACTCCCATGGATGAAGATTTCCACCCTAACCATGACTGCTTATTCATTGTGACTCTTCTCTATGCCCTCTCAAGCTTTTCAGAAATGTCTAAATACTGTGATTCTTCACATTCTCAGTCCTTTTTTATATGCCACCATCTCTGCTAAAGTGGAAGGGGTAAGCAACATAGCTCTAGAAAATATATTGTATTTCCTTTCCTTTTCTTTCTTTCATGAGTTACCATGACTTTTAATGGGACATATGATGAAGCTATCTCTTCTGTTTCATCACACGTTTTCTCAAAATACAGCAATTCATTACAATATATTTTAAATGCTATATACTAAGGGAAGAGTATAGAAATTATAGTTCCATACAGAACTCTATGATCAATGACTAACCTATTCAGAACATCTAACTTGTACTTCTAACTTAGAATATCTATCCAATTTAAATAACCAGGGAATGTCATACTTTCTTTTTTTACAATTACATTTTCAACTGCTACATATTTCTTTCTTTCTATTCCCCACTCTGTCCCTCAACTGAGAAAGATAATACAAACTAAACCCTCATAACAAACATGTAAATCAAATTCCCACGTTAACCTTTTAAAAACAAAACAAAATGTTTCAGTCTATATCCTGAGTCCGCATCCCTCTCTCAGGAGGTGGTTATTCATCACTGGTCCTTTGGAAATATAGTTGATCACTGTCTGGATTAGTGCTCTTAAATCTGTGCAAGTTGCTTTATTTTCGATTATATCGTCCATTATTGTATTCATTATTCTCCTGTTTTACTCACTTTACCCTGTATGACATCAAACAAATCTCAGGTTTCGCTTTCCCTTTTGTCATTTCTTATGGCCAAATAGCATTGCATTATATTAATTTACCGTAATTTGTTCAGGTATTTCCCCAGATGAAAGATACTAACAATTTCCCAAGTCTTTCCCACTTTGACAAAACTTCTACAAAAAAAAAATTGTAGGTGATTCCTTATCCCTTTTCTTTGGCTTCTTTGGTCTAGAAGCCTTATTGTGGCATTTCTAGGTCTGAGGTCATGAACAGGTTATCCACTTTGGGGACATAGTTCCAACTTGCTTTAGAGAATGATTGAAATAATTCACAACTTTATCAACAGTGTGTCAATGCACACATGTTTTCCCAAAACCCCTCAAAAATTAATTCCCTTTTTTATCAACTTTTCCAGCCATATGGGTTCAAGGTAGAAGCTCCCCATTGCTTTACTTTACATTTTTTCCAGTAGTTAATTAATGTGTTGAATCATTTTTTTTCATGTGGCTGTTGGTATCAGAATATTTGACTATTTATGTACAGGTAACAACAAATGGCTCTAGTAAATAGCTTTAGATCAAATTTGTCATGCTTATTGATTTCAGAACACAGTACACATGTTCTTATTTCCATACCTGTGATAAAATTGTTCCCCACACATGGAAGATCCTCCTTCTATACTTAATCACAAAACTCTTGAAGGGTACAACACTAGAATCAGCATTTATACATTTATTGAATAGAATTAATATGATGTTTTTCAATGTACATTCATCTCTAAATTATGAAATCATAGTTTAAATCCTGGCACTTACTAGCCATATGTCCTTAGGTGATATCTCTTAATCTTGAGGGGTTCTTCCAAAAATGACTTCCATGATCCTTTCCACCATTAAGAAGTTGTGGATTGAATTAACCTAGTTTCTCTAAATAATTATTCCTGGTAGTCTCAACTAGAAACTCCCCCCAGCACTAGCTACAATAGCACTTTATATTCCTTTTCTATACTTTATTTTTAAATTGGTGCTATATCACCCTTTGTGCATGTCCTATAGTATTCTGTTTCATCTTAAACTTCTTGAGGTCAGGGACTGTATCTTATCACCATGCTACCCTCTGTGCCTAATATAGACATTGACCATAGAAGGAATTTAATAAACAGGTGTTAAATGAAAATTCTTTCTCTCACCTATTGGTCATTTTAACATCTCTCATATATGTTTTTTATATCTGATTTTTTCTAATAATCCCAATTTCCAGATGAAATTAAATAATAGAGAAAACTATGAGTGCTTCAGAAATGATTCTATTTAAATTTTAAGCACAATCAAGGTTTTTACTATTTACTCAAACCAATTAGACTTAATTCAGATTTTTTCTGTCATTATTGTTTTAAAGTTGAATTGAGTTAGAAGCTATTTTCTAGTTTATAATTTCCTTGTCAAAAATGGGCATGTTCAACATAACTTTATTTTTTACTTGTGAATTTAACAACCATAAAATGTCATTATCATTTAAGTATAAATAAAAATTTCTATAAACACAAACATTTCAATATATCAAGAAGAATGGTTCAATCCAAACCAACAAATTAATATTTAAGAGTCATCTATACACAAGATATCATCCTTGGTGCTGAGGGTACAAATACAAAACCAAAAAGCATGGCCTATTTTCAAGCAGTTACATTCTATAGATTGACTTGTTATTTGGACATTGTTTAGAAAATTGGAGCAACAGCAATATTCCTTCACCAATACACTTAGACCTTCATTCATCTAATTATCTACTTCTCCCCATAAACTGTTTCAACGAATCTATTTTCACAAAATAGGGCCACAGAGAGACAAATTTAGAACCTGAAGTTATCTTTTTTTTTTTTTTTAAATAGTCTAATTCCTTCATTTTACTGAGGGGAAACTGTAATTCTTGTCCAAATTTAAGCAGGTGATAAATGGTGGATCTTGACATTGAATGTCAGATCTTTGCCTCTAAATAGAGCATTCTTTCCCCTGAGCAATTCTGTGTCTTCCTGGTTCTATTCTCCTCTCAGTAACTCAAGAACAGCTAAAGAGGATCAAAGGATAGGGCAACTGGGAGTGCCAAGGAAAATTTATCAAGTGGATAACCCATCCACAAGAAAGTGAGAATATACCAAATTTATCAAGAGTAGGGTAGTCAAGGAGAGGAACATGAGTTAAATAAGTAAGGAACAATCTCCGCTCATTTAACCCCAATAAGACTTAACGGATATTGGAGATATGAACATGCTACCCTTTAACTGCCTGAGATTTCTCAGGTCAGAGATGATTACCTCAACAATTCACCCTCACTGAACCAACTCCCACATCCTTCTATCTCAGTCTTCCCTCTGTGCTTTGGTATTACAGATGTTCCTTTTCCATTAAGGTTGAAACTTCTGTCTATATGAATTACGTGATTTCTCCTGCACTTTGAGATTGGTCTCTATGCTCTGGCAGTATGTTGTAGGGCTATTGTTGATGCCTGAAAAGCACTTCTCCTTAAAGAGCCCATGCTGATTCTCTGCATGAACTCTCTGACTCAAAGCACTTTATTATTGATTGGTTTGTACTATCCAGAGCTTCAGGTGAAGAATGTTTTATAGCCCATGGTAAAAAGCACATGAAATGTTTGTATGCTGACACAAAAATAAGGAAACAGATCAACTCTGACTCATTCCAAAAGGCATGACGATGTGTGTATGTGTGTGTGTGTGTATGTATACTTTATTTTCTTTTGAAACACTAACTTCATTAAAGGTATTTTTTCTTACTCTAGGGGCCTTATTTTAATTTTCATCTTGAGAAAAGTTTGCATTCTTATGAAAGAAATGGTTTAATCTGTTTGGTGAAAACTGTCACTCTTTGGCTCAGAAATTTTTTATGTCTTCTATTGGTTGGTGAGTAAAATCCAAATTTATTTTCTTTGCATTTAAAGTCCTCTAAATCTAGTGCTTGCCTTATTTCTGGCTTCTTCATATATTCCTCTCCTCTATACATCCTTTATAGTAATCAAACTTGCTATTTTAGCTCATTCTCTTGGGACAATCTACAATCTCACTCTTACTAACACCCTGGATTCCCAGAAGGCAGTTTAGGACTCTTGCTCTAGAGGCAATCTGAGGTGTTGGAATTTTTCTAATTCTGTCACTTGTCTGGTATGTTCCCCATTGATTATTAAGTGATTTACATTTCCTCAATATCAAGGCAATTGATGTCAACCAAAATCCACTAACAGATATCACTGATAAATAAATAAATATTTTTTTAAATCAAGGTGGACTCAGGCTTAAAATGATTGGTGCAAATCTTTCCTTCAACCTGTAGTCATAACCTACTCTTGAAAACACAAGATTCATAGGGAGAGTTAGAATATGTCACCAACAGAGAAACACATAACCTTTCAATCCCTCTCCAAGCACTTTCTCTGGTCATTTACAAAAGCATAGCAGTTGTCTTTGCCCCAACCCTGGCCTCTTCCCCACCCCCACTCTTACTTTCCAGCTACACACTGTTGTCTAGTGCTTTGGGACAACCATGGTTGCTTGGTATCCTTGGTTCTTAAAGAGGACCAAAATGAGATCACTACGTTATTGTTAAGCTACAGTGTGTAAGATAAACATGAACTTGGAATGCTCTACCACAGGTAGGGCACAAATACTCCATATGAATATTTGGGGCAGATTTTCTAAATTTGTGCATCTCACATTTATTTTGAACTACCTCAATTCTGCCTTGCTCATAGAGCACACCTTCCTTGATGAGGGCATACCATGCTAGGTGACTCTGTGCCAATGTCTCCCATGTCAGGCAACCAACTCTAAAGTTCTTCAGGGACACCTTCAGAGTGTCCTTACTTCATTTCTTTTGCCTACCATGTGAGTGTTTGCCTGGTGTGAATTATCTATAAAATAGTCTTTTAGGCAAGTCTTCTGTTGGCACTTGAACAATGTCACCAGCCCATCGGAGTTGCTGTCTGCAGTAGAGTTTGACTTCTTGGCAGTTTAGTTCAAGAAAGAATCTTGGTATCTAGTGCCTTATCCTGCCGGATGATCTGAAGAATCCTCCTAAGACAATTCAAGTGGAAGCAATTAAGTTTCCTGGCATGGCACTGGTACAATGTCCAGGTTTTACAGGCACACAATGAGGTCAGCACAATGGTTCTGTAGACTTTCAGGTCGATCATCAGTCTAATGCTTCTTTTCTCCCCCACTTTATTTTGGAGCTTCTCAAACACTGTACAAGTACTGGTCATATGTGCATCAACCTCATTATCATCCCTGTATATCCCTGGAAAGTATACTGCCCAGTAAGTGAGCTTATCCACAGTATTCAACATTTCTCCATTTGTTGTAACTGATAGTTCCGCATATGAATGGCGTGGTGCTGACTGGTGGAGCACCTGTGTTTTCTTGTTGCTAAGTGTTACAGTCTTGTTTCACTCCATTGGTGACTGGGAAAGTACATTTTTTTCTTATCTCAAAGTCCTGTAGAAGAACTCTATTCCTGAACCCTTAATGATACTACTAACCTAACTGAACTCATTCTTTGATGCTTGCCGGTACCAACTATCATTCTCTCCCTATCCTTATAACTGATATTACCTGGCTATTTTTCAAACCACTTTCCCCCCTCCATCACTGCCCACTTTTTTATTTTCAAGTCTCTCAGCCCAACTTCACTAAAGGCCCACTTCACAAGTATTCACTTCCTCTCTATTGCCCTTTGGAAAGCCTAGTGCACAGGTGACACAATAGGTTTCATCTTAAAATGTTTCCTTTTTTACTTGTTCCATTTTTTTTTTCACTCATTAGAACTTGGCTCCCTCATAGTAATGCAGGATCCTTGATCATCTTTTCCTTTATTAGATATGCTTTTACTCCTACCCTGATTCATTAGTCATAGTGAAGGGGGACTATTTCTTGCTACCCAACCTCAGTTCCAGGCTCTTCTTAATTACTGGCATTCAGTAATCTCTCTTCCTTTTAGGTTCTACTTTGCTCATATTTAGTACAAATCAAGAGATTAATGGTATTGGTCTACTGAGATCCAGAACTATTTCCTTCCTAGTTTAATTAGTTTAGTATGTGGATCACAGACTCTTTTTTCCCCAAATTCCGCCCTTATAATAGGGGACTTAAACACACATACTGACACTTTCTGGAATACTCTTACCACACTATTCTTCAGCTTACTTATTTCCCATGACCTATTCCTCCATGCCACCATTACTATACACATAGATGTTTATGTATGTATATATATTTTATCTTCTTATCACCCATAAATATGTAACTTTCATGTTCATGAATTCTGACATTTCATGATCTGATCATAATCCATTGTCATTCCACATTCCCCTTGGTCTTGCAACTCCAAAGCCTATTCTTCCTCCTTAGGTAAGAACTCTAGTCCTTCTATACCTCAGTTCTTTCTTGGGTTATCATCCCTGCCCTAGCTACCATCCCTATAACTCATCTTGACAATTTGGTGAACCAGTTCAATTCTATACTTTCTTCTTCTCTAGGGCATCTTATCTTTTCATTTTACTGGTGATCTTTCCCTGGTTTATTCTTCACTTGGAAGGTGGTCACCTATTCAAGAGACAATATAGCTTCAGAAATGACTGAGAAATAGTCAATATGATATTATCTTCAGGAGAAAAGTCAAGAGCACAGGTCTATACACAATCTTCATTGATCTGACCAAGCAAGAACCTTGATACTTTCAGCCATGAAAGCTTATGGAAGAGTATGGAAAAATTTGTTTCCCCAGAAAAATTCATCAGTGTTGTACACCAGTTCCATGATAGCATGCTTCCATGGGTTCTGGAAAATGCACTGGGCTAAACTAAGTCTCTCTGGAGCCAAGATGGTGCAGTAGGAGCAACTACTCACCTAAGTTCTTAGTCAAACTCCTTCAGGTACCTTTAAAATGAGAATCTGACCAAATTTTGGAGGGGCAGAATCCACTATGAAACAGACTGTGGCAGACTCACGACCCAGGACAGACTGGAAGGTTGAAAGGAAGATTCTGTTCCACGAGGGGTGGAGGAGCACACAGCACACACCTAGCTCGTCCCCACCTCGCCAACTTCGAGCAGGAAGCCCCACGGTGGTCTGAGGCACCATCTGTATGATCTTAGGCATAGCAGCCCAGGGTGGGAGTCCAGCTGAACCGAGCGAGTGAGAGCCATGGAACCCCAAGCAACTGCAGTGGTTGCTCCTGAGACTATCAGTCTGGAGATTAAATGTCTATAAGTCACCTACTTGAATTCCCGGGAGTCAAAATGGTGGAGTGATCAATGAATTCTCTCTCCTTCCATTTGTTGACCTTGAAAGAACCATAAAGTGTTTCCCCAGAAAAGTTGTGGATTAGTGCGCTCAGCAAAAGGGACAACCAGTCTCATAGCACATGAGGCTAGAAAAACTGCTAAGGAGAATTCCTCTTGCTGTGGTGGAAGGGGACCAGTATAGGAGCAGAGCTGTCCCAGACAGCCCCACCTCAGTGAACTGGGAGGTGATCCAGAGCCCCAGGGGAGAGTGGAACCTTGCAACCACCAACACCAGGCCCCCAGGCATACCCTAGAACCCCAGGGGAAACGGGAAGACAATAGGGCATCTGGGAAGTATCACCACCCCTGAGCTTGCCTTTGCTCTAGCTAAGCTGAGGAGACCTCCCTTGGCCAGACCACCCTTCACACACACATAACAAGCTAAATCCAGGGCTAATCCAGGGAAACACAAAAAGAGAATTCACCTGGTCTCTGCTTTCTCACACCAACCACCTCAGCACCAGGTTCTTTAGCTTCTAGCTGAAAGAACCAGAGGCCACAATACACAAAGCCTCATCATCATGAGTAGGAAGCAAAGTAGGAAGGAAAAGACCATGGAATCTTCCTATGGGGATAAGGACCAAAAGGCAAATACCAAAGAGGTCAGCACTGAGACTGTACTTCCATCTGAAACTTCAGAAGGGAATATGAACTGGTTGCAAACACGAAGAGCACTCTTGGAAGAGCTGAAGAAAGACTTTAAAAGGCAAATTAGAAAACTAGAAGAAAAAACTGGCCAAAGATTTAAGCATATGGAAAAAGAATGCCCTGAAGAGAATAGCTCCTTAAAAAATGAAAATTGGACAAATGGAAAAGGAAGAACAAAAACTAATTACAGAAAATAATTCCTTAAAAGGAATAATTGGACATATGGAAAAGGAGATGCAAAAGTTAACTGAAGAAAATAATTTGATAAAAATTAGAACTGGACAAGTAGATGCTAATGACTCTTTGAGATATCAAGAGTCAGTCAAACAAAATCTAAAGAATTAAAAGATAGAAGAAAATGTAAAATATCTAACTGGGAAAACAACTGACCTGGAAAATAGATCTAGGAGAGAAAATCTAAGAATTATTGGCCTACCAGAAAAACATGATGAAAGAAAGAGCATGGGCAATATCTTTCAAGAAATCATCAAGGAAAACTGTCCAGAAGTCTAAGATCCAGAGGATGAAGTAGTCATCAAAAGACTCCACTATTCACCTGCTGAAAAGGATCCCAAACTAAAAACAACAAGGAATATCATTGCCAAATTGCAGAACCATCAAGTGAAGGAGAAAATATTACAGGCAGCTAGAAATAAACCATTCAAACCTCAAGGTACAACAGTCAATATCACACAGGACTTTGCAACTTGTACATTAAAAGATCAAAGGAATTGGAATATGACATTCTGTAAGGCAAGGAAGCTGGGACTACAACCAAAGATCCATTTCCCAAAAAAGTTTAGCATAATATTTCAGACAAGGAGATGGACATTCAATGAAATAAGGGATTTCAAGACCTTCCTGATAAAAAGGCCAAAACTCAATAGAAAATTCAGTCTTCAAACACAGGTCTCAAGAGAGGCATAAAAAAGTAAACAAGGGAAAAGAAAAACTTGTTACTCAATAAGGGCAAACCATTTCCATCCCTATAAGGAAAGATTGTACTTGTTAATCTTGAGAATTATATATTTTTTTATGAAATATGAAAGGGATATACATAGATAGAGGTAGCGACTATAAAGTAAATGATATGATAATAAAAATGTGATTTAAGGGTGCAAAGGGATTGTAACATGAGATGTGAAAAAGAGGAAGTAGAAAATGGTAAATTACATCACAGGAAGAGGCATAAAATTATATCACAGCAGAGGGAAAGAGGGGAGGAAAAAGATCATTGTTTGAGGAGTACTCTCATATGATTTGGGTCAAGGAGGGAATAACAAACTTCATTAAGTATATAAATCTAAGGAACTCTATAGGTAGTAGGAGGAGAAGTTGGAAAGAAAAGGGAGGGGAGGGCAAAAGGGAGGAAAACTAGTAAGGGTAAAGAGGAGTGAAATAGAGGGGGTTGAATAAAGGAAAGGAAGACTGAGGGAGATGGTGGTCAAAAATTACAACTCTACTGTGGAGTTGAAAGGGAGAAAGGAGAACTAAAAGCACAAAAGGTGGGATATAGGATGGAGAGAAAGACACAAACAATAATAATTGTGAATTTGAATGGGATGAATTCTCCCATAAAACGTAGATAGATAGCAGAATGGATTAAAAACCATAATCTGACAATATGTTGTTTACAAGAAACACATTTGAAATGGGAGGATACTCAGGGTAAAGGTAAAAGGTTGGAGCAGAATATATTGTGCTTCAACTGATGTAAAAAACAAAAAAGCAGGAGTAGCAATCGCAATCTCAAACAAAGCAAAACCAGAAACAGATCTAATCAAAAGATGTAAGGAAGGAAAATATTATCCTATCATCCTGCTAAAAGGCACCATGGACAACGAAGCAATGCCATTACTAAATATGCCTCAAGTGGTATAGCATCCAAATTCTTAGAAGAGAAGTTAAGGGAGTTACAGGAATAATTAGAAAGCAAAATTATACTAGGGGAGGAACTCAACCTCCCCCTCTCTGAATTTGATAAATCTAACCTCAAAATAAACAAGAAAGAAATTGAAGAGGTGAATAAAACTCTGGATAAGGTAGACATGATAGTTCTCTGAATAAAACTGAATGGGGATAGAAAGGAATATACCTTTGTCTCAGTGGTACATGGAACATATAAAAAAATTGACTATGTACTAGGGCATAAAAACCTCACAGTACAGTGCAAAAAGACAGAGATAGTCAAAGCATCCTTCTCAGATCATAATGCAATAAAAAATATATGTAATAAAAGGCCATGGAAGTATAGATCAACAATTAATTGGAAACTAAATAATCTAATCCTAAAGAATGAGTGGGATAAACAACAAATTATAGAAAGAATCAACAACTTCATTCAAGAAAATGACAATAATGGGACAACCTACCAAATTTTATGGGATACAGCAAAAAGCAGTTCTTAGGGGAAGCTTTATATCTTTAAATGCCTACATGAATAAAATAGAGAAAGAGGAGATCAATTAATTGGACAAGCAGATGATAAAGCTCAAAAAAGAGCAAACTGAAAATCCCCAAGTAAATACCAAATTAGAAATACTGAAAGCCATAGGAGAGATTAACAAAATTGAAATTGAGAAAACTATTGAACTAATTCATAAGACTGAGCTGATTTTCTGAAAAAAAAATAAAATTGATAAATCTTTCATCAATTTGATTTAAAAAAAGAAAAAATGAAAAAAAATTTCCAATATCAAAATCACAAAGAGTGATCTCACCTTAAAAGAGGAGGAAATAAAAATAATAATTAGAAATTACTTTGCCCAACTGTAAACCCATACATTTGACAATCTAAATGAGATGGATGATTACTTTAAACAATATGAATCGCCCAGATTAACAGAAGAAGAAGTTGAATACTTAAATAGCCCCACCTCAGTAAAAGAAATTGAACAAGCCATCAATGAACTCCCTAGGAAAAAAAATCTCCAGGGTCAGATTGATTTACAATTGAATTCTATCAAACATTTAAAGAACAGTTAATTCCAGTGCTATATTGACTATTTGGGAAAATTGGGAAGGAGTCCTCCCAAATTCTTTTTATGATACAAATATGGTTCTGATAACTTAATCCAGAAAGAGTCAAAACAGATAAAGAAAATTATAGACCAATTTCTCTAATGAATATAGATGCAAAAATTCTAAATAAGATTTTAGTATAAAGAATAGAGCAACTTATCACGAAAATAATACATTATATTCAGGATTCATACCAGGAATGCAGGCCTGGTCCAATTTTAGTAAAACTATTGGCATTATTAATCATTGCAACAACAGAAATAACAGAAACCACAAGATTTTCTCAAGAGATGCAGAAAAATTTTTCACAGAATACAACACCCATTCCTATTGAAAATACCAGAAAGCATAGGAACAAAGGTAACTTTCCATAAAATAATAAGCAGAATTTACTTAAAACCTTCAGCAAGCATTACATGCAATTGTGATAACTTAGATGCATTTCCAATAAGATCAGGGGTGAAATGAGGATGTCAGTTATCACCACTATTTTTCAATATAGCACTAGAAATGTTAGCTGTAGCAATAAGAGAAGAAAAAGAAATTGAGGGGGAGGAGCCAAGATGGCAGAGAAGAAAGACTCATGTATGCTAGCTCTGAACCCACAACCCATAAATTTTTTTGTAAAAAGAACTCCCCAGAAATTCTGGAGCACTGCAAGCTGCGCAGAAACACAGTGGAAGAGATTTCCGTTCCAGAGACCCCTGAAAAGCCATCCCCAGGGGTCCGTTGCACTCAGGACAGCAGAGCCCACCCATGTGCAGCCCTGGCCATGACCCCAGAGGAGCAGACCTGAGCAGGCTTCAGGGACGAAATCTCCAGCAGCTGCAAAGGTCCCTCCACCCACGGCGCTACAGCTCAGTGAGAGAGACTTACGGGCTGGCTGAGAGGGAAGCAGGGTGTCTCTGTGACTTGGGCCCCCATTGGGAGGCAGCAGCAGAGGCAATGGTGGCCCAGGACTTCCGGAGCAGACTGGAGCTCAGGACCATTACTGAAGGTCTCTGCATAAAGCCCCTGAGGGAACTGAGCCTGGGAGGCAGCCCTGCCCCCACCTAAGCACCAGAACTTAAGCTCACATTAAATAGCAGCTGCTCCTGCCGTGGAAAGCCCTGAGGCTGGGAAGCAGCATTTGAATCTCAGACCCCAAGCAGTAGCTGGGTAGATCTAGGCAGGGGTGGAGAGGAATCTCAGAAGTCAAGTAACTGGCTGGGAAAATGCCCAGAAAGGGAAGAAAAATAAGACCATAGAAAGCTACTTTCTTGGGGGACAGATGTTCCCACCTTTCAATTCTGATGACGAGGAACTATTCTTACCATCAGGGAAAGACATGGAGGTCAGGGCCTCTGTATCCCAGACATCCCAGGTGGATGTCGGGTGGGCTCAGGCCATGGAAGAGCTCAAAAAGGACTTTGAAAATCAAGTTAGACAGGTGGAGGAAAAACTGGGAAGAGAAATGAGAGAGATGCAAGAAAAGCATGAAAAACGGGTCAATACCTTGGTAAAGGAGACCCCAAAAAATGCTGAAGAAAATAACACTTTGAAAAATAGGCTAACTCATTTGGCAAAAGAGGTTCAAAAAGCCAATGAGGAGAAGGATGCTTTCAAAAGCAGAATTAGCCAAATGGAAAAAGAGGTTCACAAGGTCACTGAAGAAAATAGTTCTTTCAAAATTAGAATGGAACACATAGAGGCTATGACTTTATGAGAAACTAAGAAATCACCAAACAAAACCAAAAGAATGAAAAAATGGAAGATTATATTGAAATATCTCATTGGAAAAACAACTGATCTGGAAAATAGATCCAGGAGAAACAATTTAAAAATTATGGGACTACCTGAAAGTCATGATCAAAAATGAGCCTAGACATCATCTTTCATGAAATTATCAAGAAAAACTGCCCTGAGATTCTAGAACCAGAGGGCAAAATAAGTATTGAAAGAATCCATCGATCACCACCTGAGATCCAAAAAGAGAAACTCCTAGGAACATTGTGGCCGAATTCCAGAATTCCCAGGTCAAGGAGAAAATATTGCAAGCAGCTAGAAAGAAACAATTCCAGTATTGTGGAAATACAGTCAGGATAACACAAGATCTAGCAGCTTCTATATTAAGGGATCGAAGGGCATGGAATAGGATATTCCAGAAGTCAAAGGAACTAGGACTCAAACCAAGATTCACCTACCCAGCAAAACTGAGTATAATACTTCAGGGGAAAACATGGTCTTTCAATGAAACAGAGGACTTTCAAGCATTCTTGATGAAAAGACCAGAGCTGAAAAGAAAATTTGACTTTCAAACACAAGAATGAGAAGAAGCATGAAAAAGTAAACAGCAAAGAGAAGTCATAAGGGACTTACCAAAAGTGAACAGTTTACATTCCTACATGGAAAGACAATGTTTGTAACTCTTAAAACTTTTCAGTATCTGCGTAGTTGGTGGGACCACACATGCACACACACATACATACATGTACACGTGTGTGCGCACACACATACACACATGCATGCACATACAGAGACAGAGAGCACAGTGTGAATTGAATAGGATGGGATCATATCTTAAAAGAAATTAAAGTAAATGGTGAAAGAGAAATGCAGTGGGAGGAGAGAGCGTGAAATGGAATGGGGTAAATTATAGCTCATTCAAGAGGCAAGCAGGAGAATTTTTAGTGGAGGGAAAAAAGGGGAGAGCTGAGAAAAAAAAACCATGAAGTTAACCCTCATCACATTTGACTAAAGGAAGAAATAAAATGCATACTCATTTCGGTATGAAAATCTATCTTACAATACAGGAAAGTGGGGGAGAAGGAGATAAGCAGGGTGGGGGGCTGATGGAATGGAGGGCAATGGGAGGAGGGAGCAATTTGAAGTCAACACTCAGGGAGGGACAGGATCAAAAGACAGAATAGAAACAATGGGGGCAGGATAGGATGGAGGGAAACACAGTTAGTCTTACACAGCATGACTATTATCGAAGTCATTTGCAAAACTACACAGATAGGGCCTATATTGAATTGCCTGCCTTCCCAAAGGGAATGGGTGGGGAGGGAGGGATGGGGAGAATTTGGAACTCAAAGTTTTAGGAACAACTGGTTAGTATTTTTCTTGCTACTAGGAAATAAGAAACACAGTTAATGGGGAATAGAAAGTCATCTGGCCCTACAGGACAAAAGAGTAGATGGGCACAAGAGAAGGGAGGGATGACAGAAGAGAGGGCAGATTGGTGATAGGGAAAATTAGAATGCTCGGTGTATTGGGGTGAGGGGAGGGGAGGAAAGGGGAGAAAATTTGGAACCCAAAATTTTGTGAAAATGAATGTAAAATTTAAATAAATAAATTTATATTTAAAAAAAAAGAAATTGAAGGAATTAGAATAGGCAAAGAAGGAACTAAGTTACCACTGAATTCCAGAGATTCAAGTAAAACAATACTTGAAACAATAACCAACTTTGGCAAATTTGCAGGTTACAAAATAAATTCACTCAAATCTTCTGCATTTCTGTATATTACTAATAAAGTCCAACAGCCAGAGACAGAAAGAGAAATCCCATTTAAAGCTAGCGAGACACTATAAAATCTTTGGGAGTCTACTATTTGAACAAAATAACAAAACATTTTTCGCACAAGTAAAGTTAGATCTAAGTAAGTGGGAAAACATCAGTTGCTCATTGGTAAGTCGAGCTAATATAATAAAAATGACAATTCTACATAAAATTATTTACCTATTCAGTTCCATACCGATCAAACCATCAGATAATTATTTTCTAGAGCTAGAAAAAATATCAAAACTCATTTGGAAGAAGAAAAAATCCAGAATGTCAAGGGAACCAAGGAAAAGAAATGCTAGCGAAGGTGGCCTGGCTCTACCAGATCTCAAATTATAAGGCAGCAATTATCAAAATCACTTGGTATTTGCTAAGAATGAGAATGGTAGACCAGTGGACTATGTTAGGTACTCAAGACGTAGTACTCAATGAATATAGCAATCTACTGTTTGATAAACCCTAGGACCCCAGATTCTGGTATAAGAACTCGCTATTCTACAAAATTGCTGGAAAAGCTGAATTACAGTATAGCAGAAAGTAGGCACAGATCAATGCCTGACAACATACACAAGAATAAAGTCCAAATGGGCACGTGATCTAGTATAAAGATTGATAATATAAACAAATTAGTGGAGCAAGGAATAGTGTATTTATCAGATTTATAGAGAAGGGAAGAATTTTTGACTAAACAAGAGATAGAAAGTATTAAGTAATAAGTGCAAAATGGATAGTTTTGGTTATATTAAATGAAAAGTTTTTGCACAAGCAAACCCAATGCCACCAAGATTAAGAGGGAAGCATAAAACTGGAAAAGAATTTTTGCAACTAGTATCTGTGATAAAGGCATCATTTCTAAAATATAGAGAGAACTGAGTCAAATGTACAAGAATGCAAGTCATTCCCCAATTGATAAATGGTCAAAGGATATGAACAGGCAGTTTTCAGAGGAAGAAATTAAAAATATCTATATTCATATGAAAAAATGCTCTAAATCAATCTTGATTAGTAAGATGCGAATCAAAACAACTCTGAGATAACACACCATTTCTATCAGATTGGCTAACATGACAAAACAGCAAGATGATAAATGCTGGAGAAGATGTGGGAGAGTTGGAACACTCATTCATTGCTGGTGGATCTGTAAGCTGCTCCAACAATTCTGGAGAGTAATTTGGAACTACAAAAATGTACATACCCTTTGATCCAGCAATACTGCTTCTAGGACTGTATCCCCAAGAGACTATAAAAATGGGAAAAGTTCCTACATGTACAAAAATATTTACAGTAGCACTCTTTCTAATGGCCAAAAACTGGAAATCAAGGGAATGTCCATTGATTGTGAATGGTTGAATAAATTATGGTATATGAATGTAATGGAATACTATCGTGCTGTAAGAAATTATGAACAGGAGGACTTCAGAGAGGCCTGGGAAGATTTATATGAACTCATATTTTTCCTGGTAGATTTAGAACATCATTGCAATGCATGGACTTAAAAAATTCCCAATTGTCTCTTAAGGCAAAATGCCTTCCACATCCAGAGAAACTATGGAATTCGATCTCAGAATGTAGCAGATCATTTTCTTTTGTATTATGTTTTGGTTTGTTTTATGATTTCTCCCATTCATTTTAAGTCTTCTATGCAACATGACTAAGGTGAAAATGTATTGTAGATAAACCTAGATAAAATTGTATGCTGTCTCAGGGAGGAATGGCAAAGGGAGGATGGAAGGAGGGGGAAGCAGGGGGGAAAAGCCTAAGTCATATGGAACTGATTATAGAACACTGAAAACAAATAAAACTATAATAACGGTAGTAGTAGTAGTAGTAGTAGTAGTAGTAGTAGTAGTAGTAGTAGTAGTAGTAGTAGTAATAAAGGTTAACTTTATTTAACTTTAAAAGAAATAAAAGAAAATGGACTGTGACACTTTCCCAGTCATTGATGGAGTGAAGCCTTGCTTTACTGTGATGTGTTTGTACAAATGCTTTTTAGCATGATGTTTTCAACAATGATGTAGAATGCTTTCAACAAAGATGAAAAACAGCATCGATATCATCTACTGAACTTACAGCTCATTATTTAACTTGAAAAGGCTATAAGCCAAGAATAAAGTGGAAGGAGAGTTGGTGCACAACATTTAGCTCACAAATGATTGTATACTCAATGCATCATAGAAGTCATCATGAAAGAAATATTTTGCTCCTATTCTTTGTATATCCAGAATTTTGCAGAGTGCCTGACACAGAGTAGACACTTAAATACTTTCTGTGTTGGCTTGGCATTGGTTTTCATATGAAAGGAAAATGTAAAAATACTAGTCATTAACCACGCTCCTTCAGGCTTACTCTATTTCTCTATTGGTTAATGTCTAGTTATTTGCCTGAATAAAGGCACAGGCCAGAAGTAACTAACTGTTCTACCATAGTGCTAACTGGCTTTCCAATTCACCTGTTTGGCATTATGATATAAGTTTTTTAATCATCTCTGCAGGGAAAACTTGAAACAATTATTCCTGGGGTAAATCATTACTTCTCTGTTTGGTCATTACAGATCGTAGTGTGACATAATGCTCACCAGATCATGCCTGAGAAAGCTTCCTTAGCCTAGTGTTTTAGAGTAAATTGCCACATCATTTCTTATCATACAATAATATTCTATTACAATCACATAGTACAACCTTGTTCAGCCATTCCCCAATTGATAGATGTTCCCTCAATCTCTAGTTCTTAACTAGCACAAAAAGAGTTGCTATAAATAGTTTTGTATGGTAGATTCTTTTTCCTTTTTTCAGAAATCTCTTTGGGATACAAACCTAGTAGTGGCAATGCTATATCAAAGGGTATGTGCAGTTTTATAGCCATTTGGTCATGTTTCAAAATTGCTCTCCAAAATGGTGGATCAGTTACAACTCCACCAATAGTGCACTAGTGCACAAGTTTTCCTCACATCCTCTCCAACATTTAAAATTTTCTTTTATGTTAGCCAAACTGATGGGTGAGGTTGTACCTCAGCATTGCTTTAATTTGCATCTCTTTAAACCATAGTAATTTAGAACATCTTTTTTTCATTAACTCTGGAGAGTTTTGATTTATTTGATGTTGGATCTGTTCTAAGTCTCCTTTGCTTGTTCTTGATCTAGATCATGCTGGCCATCTGTGAGTGTCCCGCAAAGTTCTGACCTAAGCAGAACTATTCTCTTGTACTTGGTGATCTCAACTCCCATAGAATCAGTTGTCATCTTTACACAAATTATTTTCAGATCCATCTCTCCATTCCTGACTTCTCTCCTGACCTCCAATGTAAACTTGAAGTAAATATATCACAGAAATCTTAAACTCAACATGTTCCATAATGAACTCATTACATTTCCCCCAAGAACCTCCTTCCTACTTAACTTCCTTATTATTTTGGAGGCTACCACCATCCTAAAAGTCACATAGCCTGGCTGCCTAGTTATCCTTGATGATTCATTCTCTTTCTCTGTCCCTTTCACACACACACACACACACACACACACACATCCAATAAGTTGTCATCTTGTTATTTCTACATATATAATATCTCTCACATATTCTCTCTTCTCTCTATTTCCAATGCCACCACACTGGCATAGCCTTCATTATATCATGCCTATACTATTGTATTAGGCTGCTACCTGGTCTCCCTTTCTCAAGTATCTACCAGCCCCAGAACATCTACCAAGCAGGTAGCAAGACTGAATATCCTAATGCCCAAGGATGACAATGTGACCCAATCCCTCCCTATTTAATTAACTTCGATGGCTCTCTATTAACTTTGAAACAAATATGAAATTATTTAGCTTTTAAATTTTCTTACCGTGGATTCATCTTACATTTTTAATCTTTTTACACCTTATACCTCTCCACATTTATCCAATGATTAAACTGACATCCTTACTGTTTCTCTCATAGGACCCTGTATCTCTCTACTCTGGTCCTTTTCTCCAGTTATTCCCTAGAATTCTCTCCCTCCTCCTCTCTCCCTCCAAGCTTCCCTGTATTCCTTCAAGTCTTACCTAAAGTGGTCATCTACAAATAGTTTTTTTTTTTTACAGTCGTCCTTAAGTTTAATGGCTTCTTTTAGGTATTATTTCCAATTCAACTTGCATATGTCATGTCTGTGCATCACTTTTGTTTCCATGTCTTTCACTCATTAAACTTGGAACTCCTTGAAAGTAAATAATATATAGACCAATATGCATATTTATGCACATTTATACATATATATGTACACATATGCATTTATGCATGTGCATGCACATTTATACTTGCACACATTCATGTATAGACTATAAACTATATGGTTTCAGGCTCCTGGCACAGTTTTGTCACTTAATAAATGTTTGTTGACTTGATTTTTGATTATTAGAAGTTATTTTTTTTCATTTAATGAACTTATCGTGAAGTTTGCCTGATATGTAGTCTTCTCCTGGTCTCTAATAATTGAATCGTTTCTTGAATATATAGCTGCCCTTATTTCTACCCTGAAGAAGTTCAAACACTTCAAGTTGCCTCTCTTCAATGTGTCCAAGTTGTAGTATCAATTCCAAGCCTGATACATTGATCATTAATGGTCTAGTCTTTCAGATGACATTGTTAATGGTGGTTATGACATTTCTTCTAGGCTTACTACCCCCACCCTGTTGATGCTTGACATAGAGTCTGCGGGGGGCTCTGCCTCCTCAACATATATTGAAGCTTGATTACCATAGCTTCAATTCTCTCTCTGATATATAGGAGGCCAGAAGTAGTCTATTTCATTCAACTAATCTCAATACCTTATTCCTGTGCAATGTCATTTGATTTCAGAAGATGACTAAAAACATCGATCCTCTCATAGTGTTTAAGTATTTATTTGTCCCTACATTATAGTTCTGATTGTGTCATTGGTTCAATAGTGTTACCTAGGACTTGTTCAAACATCTTCTACATCTTAACTCATTCTATTACTCAATCAAAAAAGTACTCTGACATGATAAAGTCATGATGCTAAAAAATATATATTCAGTCAATTTTTTTTTTTTAATTTGAGGGTTAGACACCCATTTTACATTTCTCTGAGGCCCCCAGGTAAACTGTACTCCCCTTCCTCCATGTTTTTACATTGTATTCTATGCCATCCACTATCCCACATTTCTATTATCTTTGTCCACTGAATTCTTTCACATCTGAACAAGTTCATCTCATCTGAGTTCTCTCCTACGAAACCTGTACTGAGTCCCCTTTGCAATGCTATCTTCCCACTCAGACTTCAAATAACACTCTGCTTTGCATTTCTCTAATGCATTTATTACATAACTTATCCACTTGCTGAAGGGTGTGTGTTTAACTTGTCTTTTTTCCGCCCAATAAATTATTGAATTATGTGGCGCTAACAAACTAATTTTTTAAATTAATATTTATTTCAAAAAATAATACGCTTGTGTAATATTATCGCACTAGGTCACATGTTCCCTTAGTCCGAGGCTCTGCCTCATCTAAATTTTTTGTCCATTACCACCCCAGAACACTGATCTGTATACCATAAGTACAAATAAATGTTAAATGAATGAATCATTGAAATAAAAAGCAAAGAATTTGTGTAGAATATTCCTAACAACTAATCATTTGGCTTCTGATTGAACACTGCCAATCCTGAACACATTAGGTGCTTTATTTTATTATGATTTCATAAAAAGAAAATTATATAGGGCACCTTCTTTCTTTTTAGTATGGACAGTCTCAGTTTGATCTTTGAAAAGTCAGCTTTGGGAAGCCAGAAGCATACATCAGGGAAATGAAAATCAGTTCAGAAAAAGATAGATCCTTTGAAGTATCTTCTCTTTAAAAAAAGATTCTATAAACAGAAACATCATAGAGATCTTTATCTTGTTTTAATTCCAACTCTGCCTCCTTCTTGCTTTTCAGTCTTAGGGCATTCCTGTTTCCCATCTATGCTTCAGTTTCCTCAAATGTGCAAAAATGAGAAGCTTTGACTAGATGATCTCTACCATAAATTCCCAATCTCAAATTTAGTGATTCTGGGATTCTACCTCTGTTATTAAATAAGGATAAATCAATCATGGAATGCTTTGTCCATTATGTTATTTAAGCACCAGAACTTTTCAGATTAAGCAACAGAAAGATGGGCTGGGAAAAGCTGTTGTCCCTGGCAACCACAATATAATATAGATCAAACAAATAATTGTTTCTCTTATGAACTGAAAAATCTTCAGCAAAGAGAAACATTCAAATATACAAACATTACTGAAAATGAATGTACATAAAATTGCAAACTCCATTATTTCATTATGCTATATAATGAAAGACTTTAGCGAGATCATCTCATCTAACCCTCCTATTTTACATTTGATAACAAGTTAGTAGATACTTTATTATATTCAATATTTGGCTACTGAGAAAATCCTATCTTTGTATTTCTAAACTTGGATCAATCCAAGGAACTTGGGTCAGACAAACTTTTCACCATCAGTATTTGTACTATTTTACACTCACTCTATTACATGGAAGTGGTGAAATTAAAAGATGCTTGCTCCTTTAAATGAAAGCAATGGTAAGTCTAAACAACATACTGAAAAGCAGAGACATCACCTTGTGGACAAAGGTCCTTTTATCAAAGCTATGATTTTCTTCCAGTAGTAATGTATGACTGTTAGAGTTGGATTGTAAAGAAAGTTGAGCACCATAGAATCAATGCTTTTGAATTGTGGTAGTGGAAAAGGGTTTTGAGGGTGCCTTCGACAGAAAGGAGATCAAATCAGTGGATATTTAAAGAAATTAATTCAGGCTATTCACTGGAAGATCAAGTATTTAAGCTGAAACTTAAATACTTTAACCACATAATGGGAAGATAGGAATCATTTAAAAAATCCTGATGTTGGGAAATATTGAAGGCAAGGGGAAAAGGGGGCAGCAAAGGATGAGATAATTGGTATCATGGAAACCATAAGCATGAACTTGGGCAGACTGTGAGAGATACTGTAGAATAGAAGGGCCTGGGTGCTATGGTCTATGAAAAGTCAGATATGAGGGAATGACTGAAGAACAAAAGCTAAATGGATGGGTAAATGAGAGAAAGATTTATAACTACCATTATTAGTAGGCTAACGCTGGGTTTTGGGAATACAAATACAAGAAAACAAGCAGTCCTACCCTCTTGGAGCTTACATTGTAATGATGGAGGGAGAAAACATATAAAAGGGAGCTAGTTAGCAGAAGTTTGAATGCCAGCTATAGCTGTGTAGATAAACTACATGCATAAATCTGGGCAAATTATGCAATTTTCCTAAGCCTCAATTTCCTTCTCTGTAAAATGATGGGGAAGGGTGGCCCTTTTTAACCTCAAATCTAATTATTCAAAACAATCAATGGTGTTCTTTTGAGTATTGGTGCTACATGACTGAGTTGATAATTTTAACAAAAATAATCATGAGAATATAGTCAATAGAGGAATTTGAGGTAGGTTTGCAAAAAGGCAACAGCCTCTGCTCTTCCTTTTCTCCCAACATAAGAGACTTATTTTGCAGAAGGTCACCCAGTAATGAAGGTGGTCCAAGCCAAGCCAAACCTCTGACACCACATCCATACATTTACAGGTTACAAATAATTACTGATCTCTCAAATATTGTACAATCCTCAAGATCCTATATTTTTTCAGATTTCTTTTGTTGCACCCGAATATATTATCATTCTGTTCCATTGCTAGCCATGACAACAATCTTATCTCTTTGAAAAAGGACAGCAGGGAAATGAAACATACATTAGGATGGCTTTGAAGATAACTTCAAATCAAAAGTAAATACTTCTAAAGATCAGCACAACCATTATTCAAGGAGGGCATGGATTTCAGAGGCGTATGATTATTTTAGTGTTGGAATGGATTTCATCTATTAAAACTTCTTTCCAAAAAACCCAAACAAAACCAATCTTTGGAACAATGAAACAAACAAAAGCTTCCCAGAACAAGCATAATTTTAGCCATGAACATCGGAAGGCCTGAATTTCAGCTCTGGCTCATCCACTTGACCTTGACCTTGAACAAGTGACAGAGTGTTTTATAAAATAGGGGACTCTAAGCTCTACATCTGAAATGCCATGATTCTCTAATAATTACAAAGATATGGAGTATAGGGTGGGGAAGACTGGTAGTTAAAAGTTATCTAAGGAAATGCTCTAATCTCTCATCTGATAGCTGATATTATGGTTAATTTTCTTCATAAATGTTGCTATTTCCTGAATGCAACATCTACTCCCATAGCCATGCAAGATATTCTCCCAGGGTGGTAATTCACTTTTGTCTCAGTTTTTCAGAATTCTTACATTCATCCATTGGTTCCTTCTGCTCTGCCTCTAGCTATGATCTTTGGTGAAATTGTTAACTTCTTCGGATTTTCTTAGATGACTTTTTCTAAGTCTCTCTTTTGTCCTTATGACTTGGTGTCTTACATTATGCTCATCTAAACCCAAGCCAATATTCCTCTCAGTTCAGTAACAACAATAACATTTATATACCAATTTAAGTTTTAAAAAGCATTTTACAAATATCATCTCATTTGACTCTTATAACAACACTATGAGGTAGAGGCTATTTGCTATTGCCATTTTCCAGATAAAGCAACAGAGGCTTTGCAGCTTAAGTGACTTGCCCAGGGCTGACATAGCTGTTCTGAGGTGGGATTTGAACTCAGTTCTTTTTGACTTGAAGTTCAGCATTCTATCCATGTCATCACCTAGCTTCATTTAATGCTCCTTGAGGGAAAGAAATAGGGACCAGACCCATGGGTATATTGATATAGGGAAGTCCTCAGGTAAAAGGGCTCCATTTTTTTTTGCAACTTACAGTCTTAGAGAGTTACATAGACCCCTGGGAAGTTAAATTATTTGCCCAGGATCACACATCTACCTTAATAAGATGACAGAATTAAACCTAGCTATCTTTATGGTCACACACTAAGACTATAATTAAAGACTCAATTTTGTTTTCTTCACTAGTGATTAGTTTTCATTTTTGCACATCATTGTCACTTATTATTTCCACTTATTTTTTATTGTCACTTAAACTCTATTGAATTCTCTAAGTACCCTCTGGAAGTGGGCTAAATGACATACAGAAGTGTGGAAATTCAGTTTCTCAGGACCATTAACTTTCCATGAGAAATCCGCCTTAAAAAAATCACAAAAAAAAATAAGATCATACTAAAAAATTAAAAAAAAATTAAAAAAAGATCAAAAGTTAGGTGGGTCACAGATATCTCTATAGAGGATTTTCCAGCAAGAATAGGAAGTTTTCTAAGCTTTCCTTAAGCAGATAACCTAATCTTGTCTGTCCAGTTAAATGTCATAGAGAAAAACAAACCTTGAGATTGGGTGTATTTTTAACAAATCTTCCGTTTAATAAAGTATAAGCAGACAGTCTAAAAGCTTTTTTTATGGGATCTGAAGTAGAAAATTCTCTTTCTTGTATTTTTTCCTCACTATAAATTCAGGTCAGGAAATGTCCCTGGTGATCATGTTAGCAGTGCAACATTGGGATGACCTATTTTATAGAGTGCAACCTTTTAACTACCAGTCAATAGCTCAAATTCAATAGTTACATTTGGATAGGAAATTCGCCCTACCTACCCCGACGACGACGACGACGACGACGACGACGACGACGACGACGACGACGACGACGACGACGACTACTACTACTACTACTACTACTACTACTACCAGCTAGGGCAGCTAGGTGGTGCAGTGGATAGAGCACCAGTGTAGGAGTCAGGAGGACCTGAGTTCAAATTTCACCTCAGGTACTTGACACTCACTAGCTGTGTGATCTTGGGCAAGTCACTTAACCCCAATTGCCTCATCCTGGGCCATCTCCAGTTACCCTGATGAATATCTGTTCACTGGATTCAGATGGCTCTGGAGGAGAAGTGAGGCTGGTGATCTGCACACCCCTCCCTCACTCAAAACAAAGTCAAATGCAAGTCATGTCATTATTTCTCTGATGACATGGTCTTCTTTAGCAATGAAGGATAAACACACATACTACCACTACTTCTCCTCCTCCTCCTCCTCCTCCTCCTCCTCCTCCTCCTCCTCCTTCTTCTTCTTCTTCTTCTTCTTCTTCTTCTTCTTCTTCTTCTTCTTCTTCTTCTTCTTCTTCTTCTTCTTCTTCTTCTTCTGCTCCTCCTTCTCCTCCTCCTTCTCTTTCTCCTCTTCCTTCTCCTCCTCCTTCTTCTCCTCTATCTCCTTCTTCTCTTTCTTCCTTTTCTTCTTCTTCCTCTTTTAAGAAAAACAGAGGTGTGACATTACTATTTTGTGGGCTGAAACAAAATAAAAGCACATGATTGCTTTCCTTTTTCAGTCAAGGACTCTTCCTCCACCTTTTCAATTTATGACATGGTTAGAAGAATATTACAAAGATAGTTTGACATAGTGGATAGAGTACCAGACCAGTAGTGAGAAGGACCTAGGTTTATATTCTGTTTCTGAAACTTGGGATGATAAATTCAGAGAAGGACCTCCAAGGCCATCTACTTTAGCAATAGATGTCCTCCAAGGTCATATACTTCCAGATGAAGAAACTGGTTCCATGACATGTGAAATGGCTTGAAGGTAGCAAAAATTAGGATTTCAACCTTGTTCCTTTGAAATTTGGTTCATTTCTATTTTCACTGGGGCACATTCTCTTCCCTGAAATAAATTACTTGAAATCTCTGAATTTCAGGCAGAACACTCAGACTATTCTACAAAGTTGTAAATAGGATGGGATTCTGCTTTAAAGGGGAGAGTCTATGAAGACATGTGCAATCAGAAATTATGTGTATTCATTATTTTTACGTCTCTTAAAATTGTTCTTAAAGTATTGGGAATTGATGTTATACATGGAAAACTGTGTTGAAAAGTTTTATCTATGGTGATGATGATCTGGTTTTGATGCTTTATTTACTTGTATTTTCAAAAACATTCTAAAGTCTGTACTTACAAAATGAATTTGTTAGTTATGAGTTTTGTGATGGACAGCTAGCTCTGGTGCATGATTCTAGCCATTGAACCATCACTTATTCTCCAGAAGTGATGTGACCCATAATTTCTATGTTTCCTTGTAAAATCTAAAATGATAACTAGTCCAGGTTCCTTAAAGATGCATGAGATCCAGATGTTAGAAATCTCAGAATCCATCTAGTTGAGCTATGATTTCAAGACTGTAGAGAACCACTAACTCAGGAAACTTCCTCCACTATAGGTTGGCACATTCTCTGAAACATTTTGTCCTTTAGAATTGCCTAGAGCACTGAGATGTTAAATGATTTCCCCAATGTCCCAAAACAAATGTATATCAGAGGAGTAACACGAACTCCCCAGACTCCAAGTCCAGATTCTTATCTGTTAAGGCATTCCCTATAGCAATTATGGCTTGTAAATTATTAACAGGCACTCTCTCTTTCAAGCCTTACAACAACCCTTGTACTTAAAACATGTATTACCACTCCCCACTCCAGATGTGAAAACTAAGGTTTATGTAGTTGGATGAGGATCACAGAGCTGATGAATGAATCAGAACTTAGATCTGTCCAACATGCTATCCACTGTGCCACCTAACTGCTCTGCAATTGTGCAAACATTATATAATCTGCAGCTATTTATTAGTGTCATCTTCATATTTGGATGGCTTCATTATGAAATTTTGCCTGAACAGATTATCCATGGAGCAATGAAAGCATATGATATTTGAAGGTCCTTCCCATCTCTAGAATAATCAGTTTTTAATATGTAGTTGACTGTTCCTGATTGTTACTGATAATCTAAAGTGTTCCTCTGCAGTAATATACTTCAGGATATTAGGGAAGTTTATAATTCAGTTCTACTATAGCTGACAATGAGCATTTCTCACTAGGACGCATAGTTGATATGATACTTTAGTATAATAGAATGGGCAGGTAAAATTACAAGTATTAACTACCCACTGATAGAATATTGTTGCATCACAAACTATGCTGCAAATTTGAGGTAAGCTCTGGACTCCTGTTGGTGGAAGGCAGTGATTGAGTCATTTATTAACAGTCAAGGAACCAGCAACTGAGGAGGCACCCTAAAGGCCTCAAAGATATTGAGCAAAGGATAAAAGACTTGAAAAATACATAAGAATATGTCAAACACCCGTCCTAATTGGCTCACTCATAAATATTCCATCATGAACTACCAAAATAACTTAAGATCAAACACCGTGCACAGTGGGCTCAGTCAGTCTGTAAGAAGGATAAAAGTGTTACAAAAAGAAACAAAAATTCACATCTGATTCTTGTCCTGGGTCTTCCTGAAAGCAAATACATTAGAAGTGATGTATAGGTTTCTTTCTTCCCTTGCTGGATTTTTGCTGGCTTAAAATAAAATTGAGCAAGAGGACACATAATTATTGGTTAACCAGGAAAAGGAGAATTATCCGCTAACTCCCAAATCAAATAATCATTAAACTAATACAATAGTAAAAACAACATAATAATTATTTTCATTATTATTATAGTACCCAATATTTTATAAGATTTTTAACTTCATACATAATATTTTATTTCAGTTTTATGATAGCCCCTGTAATAAGCAATATAATTATCCCCATTTTACAAATAACAATACTGATGCTCAAAGTGGTTACTTGCCTAAAGTCACATTCACATTCTAATATACATACATATATAATAACATTCAGAAACAAAGACTTACATCTTGATTTTATGAATCTAAATCTGATATACTATTCACTGAATCCAGAAGGCATTTATAATTGGTTTTAAAATATACACATATATGCATGCACATATAAATATATTCATAAATGTACATATATGCATATATGTATGTACATATATACACATATTTGAAGAAAAAATTAGTTGCACCTGTGTACAAATGACATTGCATTAAACCCTAGAATCCTAGAGTTGCGTATATGAGATGAGATTCATAGTCACATAAAAGATGTCAATCTTGTCAGTGTTGGAAAGATTTACATTAAATAATGAAGAATGAAGTAAACAGACCCAAGAGAACATTATATACAGTAACAGTAATATTGTTTTAAGAGCAACTTTGAGCAAATAAATTATTTTGGCTATTATAAATACCCACAGATGGTTGTTCGTTCTCCATTCTCGAAGAAAACCATTGACATGAGGAGGGTGATGTCTGGATCTGCCAGGGAGTTTGATTTAAGTGAGACAGGGCTGTGCAGAATCATCAGTCTTACTCTCTCCTCCCTAGTCATCTGATTGTGTGGCAAGACGTAGGTCAGGACAACTGGAGATGACCTCCCACGAAGTGGGAGACCTTGGCCTTTTTAAGGTGAGGTCTTTCCCAGGTCTCAGTTTGTCTGAGGCCACACTCATTCAGTGACTTAAGACTAGGTAAGAAATGATGGCCCAGTTCGCCTACTGTCTACTGTATGGATGCATGAGTATACATGCATGTATATTTCACACACATATACACACATATGGCATACATGTATGCATATATACATGGATGGATAGATGGAGATGTAGATACAGATATAGATATGTGTATATCTGCATGTCTGCATATATATATATATACATACATACATACATGTATTTTGCTGACTAAATCCATTATAAATTTATATTAGATTCTCTTAACTAGGCTCTCACTGAATCAACAATTCTTTCTTTTCCTAATTGTTTCCTCTCTCACTCATCACAGTGGTTTTTCCAAACACTTTTATTTTCTCTCAAGCCTCTTTCAAGCTCCCCCTTCCCCCAAATGGAGGTCTCAATTGAGAATCCTTCCTCATACTTTACTAAAAAATAATGCCATTCACTAAGGACTTCCTCTACTCTCCTTTGCCTACAAACACACACACACACACACACACACACACACACACACACTTCTCAGATGCCTTCTACCACAATCTCAGCTCTCCCCTCTGTCTCACATGATAAGGCGACTCTTCCTGCTAAGGCAAATCATGCTGCATGCAGAAGTGAACTTATTTCATTCTTTTTCTCTCACACATTTCTCCCTGCATAATCTCTACTCTCTCACTTACCTGCACTCATCCCTTGTCTATTGTCTTCTTCCCTACTGCCTACAATCAAGTCAATGTTTTTTGCCAAATTTTATAAAAGAAACAAAACTCTTATTTGATCCATCCAATCTATTTCTCCATTTCCCATATCCCTCCTTCATTCTGTGGCTAAAATCCTTGAAAAAGTCACCCAAATCAATATCTCCATTTCCTTTCCTCTCATTCTCTTTTTACTTCTCTAAAGCTTGATTTCCAACCTCACAATTTGACTGGAACTGCTCACTTCAAAGTTACTCATATATTAATTATAAATCTAAAGGTCTTTTCTTAGTTCTCCTTCTTTTTGGCCTCTGTAGATTTTGACCTTGTGTATTATCCTTTTTTTCTTAATACTTTCACTAATTTTTCAGCACATTACCTTCTCCTGGTTCTTCTCATATCTATGTGACCACTTCTTCCTAGTTTTCCTTGTTGAATTTTTATCCAGCTCATTCCTTCTAATTCTGGGTATCTCAAAGCATTGACCTGGGCCTCCTCATTTCTCCCTCTATCCTATTTCACTTAATCATCTCATTAGCTCATCTCATTGTTCATTCATCATTTGCATGCTGATTCTCAAAAGTACTTACCCAGACCCAGCCTCATTGCTAACCTCCAATGTCACATATCCAGTTGCCCATTGAGCATTTAAGCTAAGTATGTTAAACACTAAATTCATTATCTTTCTTCCCCAAATACTCATACCTTCTTTTTTGCCATCAAGAGCACCACCATCCCTTCAGTCATCTAGTCTCAAAACTACAGTGTGATCTGTGATTCTTCATTCTCTCTTAACGCTCAACTCCATTCTGTGGCCAACCACTGTTGATTTTTCCCTCTCTAAGATCTCTCTGGTCCTGCCACTAATATGATTCAGGATCTCATTATGTTATGTCTGGACTATTGCAGTAACTGGCTACACCTGTTTATCTTCCACTCAACTATAAATGAGATGTCCTAATGATATTGGCTGACCATATTATCATCTATTCAATAAACTCCCAATCACCTCTTGGATCAAATAAAAAATCCTCTGTCACTCAAAGATCTTCAGAATCTGCCCCATCGTGATACAATGTGTAAAGCACTTGGTCTATGGTTAGAAAGCCTAAGTAAGTTCAAATCTAGCTTCAGAAACTTACATCTTATATCTTACAACACATCCATATTCTCCTTATACCTTACACACACACACACACACACACACACACACATACACACAAACACACGCTCTGTGATCCAATGATACTGGCCTCCTTACTGTATCTTACATAAGTTATTCCATTTCTGAGCATTTTTACTGATTGTCCTGATTTTCATCAGTTTCCAGGTAAAATCTCACCTTCTTCTGGATACCTTTCCCAACTCTGCTTCATTCTAGTATCTTTCCTCTGTTGGTTTTCTACAATTTCTCTTGCACATTTCTTGTACATTTACATGTTATCTTCTCAGTTCGATTGACAGCTCCTTGAAAGTATATCTTTGCCTTTTTATATCCCCAGCATTTTAGTACTGGTGCTTGCATGTAGTAGGTGCTTAATAAATGGCTCTTTCCTGGTTGATCTACTAACTGTGAGACTATGAGCGAGTCATTTGATCACTCAGTTCATGTTGTAAATTGAAAGTGCCAAACTGCAGGGTTCAAGAAAGTTTCATGATCAGAGAATTTCCTTCACCAAAGAAATCATAGATCAATTTGTTATCTGTCATAATTTATGACAGATATAAGATATACAAGTATTATTTCTACTTGTGTTTAAACATATATGTGTGTGTATAACATACATATGTACACACAAGTAGATGACATCTTATATACTTTAAATATATCATATATATATATGTATATATATGAGATATTTTAAGTTTGCCAAGAGACTTACACATATTATCCTATGATATACCTTTGAATGAACAACCCATAACTCTCCATTAGAGTTCTCTCTCTCTCTCTCTCTCTCTCTCTCTCTCTCTCTCTCTCTCTCTCTCTCTCTCTGTCATCTTTCTGTCTATTTATCTTAGACAACACACAGGGATTATGAAATGGACTCAGAATTGACAAGAAATAAGAAGGCAGAATAGTCTGTCTTTTGGAAAATGCCTATTTCTTTTAGTGATCCCAGGATTCTGCTGGAAACAAAAGCCCATAATTTTAACAATAATATTCTTCCAAAAATGTTGCATAGCTATAGGTTGTGAAATTGTACAGTATTTCTATATGCCAATTTCACAATCACTCTAAAAGAAATAGAAAGTGACTCCTGGTAGGTATGTATAGGCTGTAACATCCTGTTGATCAATAATTATATTGCAGAAAGATGTAAGAGAAATTTATCACCGGAATAAAGACAGGACTTTCAAGCGATGAGCTGTTGACATCATGAGAAAGGATAGGTGTGTCTGTGTAATTGGAGAGGTTCCTCACCAGTGATAACACAGGTTCATTAATATATCAAACTAAGTAGCACTGATAGTGTAACCAGGTGCTCAAGCCAATTTGCAGTTGACTGTTCTAATGAGGTGGAATATTCAATGCTCTGTCCACATGGAGGATGGAGTTGGAAAATTTGAGAGCGAGAGAGAGAGATCTGGGTCTTCTGGCTTTCAACTTGGAGAGAGAAGACATGAAATTCCATATTCTCTTCAGGGAGAGCTCCTTGATAGGAGAAAGAGACTTTGGAAGAAGTTGACATTTCTATCATGTACTTATCCTTAACTTGCTTCAGTAGTGACTTTGAGAAATACCCCCTTATATGATATCTGCATCTTTCCCAGCCTTGGATTAGTCAATATGCATCACTCTCAATGTAAGAGTTTATTTGTCTTTGTCTAAACTTCTCTGATATCTGTTTATTATCCACTTAGATACATGGATTAATTTACTAGTCATAAAATATTGTTTTTCATCTAATTGACATTTGGTGAGAGGGAGTTAGGTCTTGGATGTATAGCTTGGAAATTCCTTCCCTATTATTGCACAGTGGTGAAGAGTTCATGTGGAACCTAAAAATTATTTTACCTGCAGTTAATAATATTTTTGAGAGGGGTGGAGAGATATAATTCCAGTCAGTTCTCTTTATCCGAGGAGAGTAGAGTGGCCAATCTCTAATGACAATACTCTCCTTCTCATCCTGGTAGGATTCAGCCTCCCTTAACGAAGGATGGATAGAGATGGGCACTAGAAATATTTCTTCTTACTTTCTTATAAACTATGCTAGAGAAAACCATACAGAGACATATGACTGGCATAGACCACACACACACTCACACACTCACACACTTACACACACAGACACTTAACAGTGAGTGAAAATAAAGGAAATGACTGATTATATTTAGAGGTTATGCTTTCCATATAGAAAACCACAGATTCCCCAGAATTCCAAATTACTATGAACGATGTAGAAAGAGGCAAGAGAGCCATTTGCTGACAGATTCTGTATTGGTCATATCCGTGTGCTCCAGCAATCATTTGGCAGATGCATGGATTGATCCTTGTCAATTATCCAAATCAATTAAACATTTTGTATTGGTATTCATTGGGGACATCTTATAAGTATTTGAATGAAGATAGCATGAACATTGGATTTCCTATCAGAAGAATTGATTTGGAGTTCCACTTTCTACCTGTGTAGGACTGTGTAGCTGATCAAATTGCTCAAAATCCTTGACTCTCAAATCCTTTTACTATGAAATTAAAGTTAGAATAAAAGAAATAAACTTCTCATCTCCCTTGCAAGATCATTGCAAGGTTCACATTGAGAATAGAAGCTTAGTGTATGTAACAAACTCAGAACCATTTCACCAGATTTTGAATCCCACACCTGACAGATTGATTCTGTGACCTTCGGTAAATTAAAAATCAGAAAAAAATAACAAAAATAATAAAAAAAAATTAAAAATAATAATAAAAATAATAAAAAAATTTAGAGCCTCAGTCTCCATATCTATACAGTGGATATAATAATATCTGAGGATCAAGAGAAACAATATTTATAATTAGTATTGTTGTTGATATAATTATAACATAAATGTGCACACTGAAAGGGACCATATATAGATCAGCTATTATTGTAATTCATATAAACATATTTGCAGACTCTAAGGCATTTTATCAAAGCAGGGTAATAATCATAAAACCTTTCCTATGGATGGCAGAACCATCACAGTGAATGCAGGGAAGGCTAACTGGAAAAGGTAGGATAGGGACTGATCCTGGAAGGAGACATAGTAGTTTTTAAGTAGCTCCCATTCACATTTCATGATTGCTAGAGGGAGGTAAAGATCTGCTTATCATTCATGAAGTCAGAACAGAGAGTGATTATGAGGGCATCATGTTGAAAAGTAGCACTTTCTCTTGCTATGCCCTGCCATGTCAAAGAAAGCATGAATCCTAATACATTCTTGCTTCTCACTGGACCTGTCTCCTTCTACTCTGCATTACAGAGTTTTAGAAGGGAAAGTGCTTTTCATTATCGAAAATATGAGGATATTAACTAAAGGAAACAAAGAAATGAGGTCTAACATTTTAGAGAACACAAAGGTGAGATTTCCCCCTACCCCCGATGGCTGGCACAGAACCTTTGATGTATCCTTTCGTTTTACTAACTGCCCTTCTTCTGTGCCTTCCGTAGAACTATTGGAAAATTATACCCAAAGGGAAGAGATAGTTCTGGGGAATGATGATGGGTGGCAGAGCTGAGTCAAATGCAAGGCAGCCAGGAGGCAAAGTTATTGATTTCAGAAAACTGTGTAGCAGCTCCTATAAAATGAGAAGCAGGTCCCAGTGGAATCTCTGGTCTACAGCTAAGTTACTTTCATTGGCAAGTTCTGCAAACATAGATGTGATGACTAGTTATAGGCAATGACTTGTAGGACCAGCTCATAGGCAGCACATTCCATTGCTTCCTGAATTTGTGAGTGTAAGGAAATGTTTGTTTCAGGGACTATGCACTTGACACTGTGTTTATTCTTTTCAAAGACTCTTAAAAGAAAAAGCCATTCAAAGTCAAATCTTGACTTCTTTTTGTACCTAATAATATTTAGAAAGGGGTAAAGAAAAAGATCCAGTTTCTTCACTTTCTAATATTATTACAAATTGGTGTACATAGGCTATTGATTTTTCATGTTGGAAGAAATGGTAGAACATTGAATGGACCAAAACTGGGAAAAACTAATGGGAGCCAGTTAAGGTGGGTACTTGTAAGTTCCAGACTAAATTTAGAAGGGAAAAAGAAAATGAAAGAAAACATATTTATGATCTGCTTTTGTTCAAGTGTAGGGCTTCAGAGAGTCTAAAGAGCTAATCTCCAAGCGAGGAAGATTTGCATTCAAATTCCAACTCTGAAATAATATCAACATGTGAGTGTGGGAGAGACATTTAACCTTTTAGTTCTCTAGGTAGCTGTATAAGGTAAAAAGTTTCAGGGCGGAGCCAAGATGGCGGAGTAGAAGGACGCACATTTACGAGCTCCGAGCCCACAACCCATGGAATTGAGGTAAAAGGAGATCCCCATAAATTCTGAATCTCTGCAGGGGGTGCATAAACATAGGGGAAGAGATTTCCGTTCCACTGAACCCTGGAGAGCCGTCCCCGGGGTCCATCGCACCCTGGAAAGCGGACCCTACCCCCACCCCTGGCCGCGACCCAGAGAAGATGACCCAAACAGGCTTCAGAGAGGAAAGCTCCGGGGGAAGCTCCGGCAGCCGGGAAAGTCCCTCCGCCCACAGAAGCTACAGGTCAGTAAGAAAGAAAGCTGCAATAGGGGAGGGGAGCGGAGCGTCTCCGTGACTTGGGCTCCCTCGGGAGGAAGCGGCTGCGGCAGAGACGGGGGCAGGAAGCGGCGGAGGCAGAGGCGTGGGCGGGCGGCTGAGGCGGCAGCGGCCCGGGTCTCAGGAATCCCCCAGCAGCAGGTAGGATCTTCAATACTGAAGGTCTTTCCAACCTGAGGGAGCCGAGCAGGGGAGACGGCCCTGCCCCCACCCTGCTCTACTGCTGAACGCCTCTGAATAAAACCCCCAAGGGAGCTGAGCATAGCAGGCGGGGCCCCCCACCCCGCCCCCACCCGCTCCGTTCCTGAAAGTCTCTGAAGAAAGCCCCTGAGGGCCCAAGCTTAGAAGGCGGCCCTGCCCCCACCCTTGCGCCAGAACTAAAGCTTGCCACGGGAAAGCGCATTTGAATCTCAGAGGCCAAGCACTTGCTGGGCGGATCCAGGCGGGGGTGGAAAGGAATCTCAGAAATCAAGTAACTGGCTGGGAAAATGCCTAGAAAGGGGAAGAAAAATAAGACTTTGGAGAGTTTTTTCCAACAAATGCAAATGATCCCAACCTTCGGATCTGATGGGGAGGACGAGAACGTATTTTTCCCATCAGGGAAAGATGTGGAGGGCGGGGCCTCAGCACCCCAGACACCTCAGGGGGGTGTTGGGTGGGCTCAGGCCTTGGAAGAGCTTAAAAAGGATTTTGAAAAGCAAGTTAGACAGGTGGAGGAAAGACTGGGAAGAGAAATGACAAAGATGCAAGAAGAGTATGAAAAAAAGGTCAATATCTGGGTAAAGGAGACCCAAAAAAATGCTGAGGAAATTAACACCTTGAAAAATAGGCTCACTCAATTGGCAAAAGAGGTTCAAAAAGCCAATGAGGAGAAGAATGCATTCAAAAGCAGAATGAGCCAAATGGAAAAAGAGGCTCAAAAGCTCACTGAATTTAATAGTTCTCTCAAAATTAGAATGGAACAGATGGAGTCTAATGACTTTATGAGAAACCAAGAAATCACCAAACAAAACCAAAAGAATGATAAAATGGAAGAGAATGTGAAATATCTCATGGGAAAAACAACTGACCTGGAAAATAGATCAAGGAGAGACAACTTAAAAATTATGGGACTACCTGAAAGCCATGATCAAAAAAAGAGCTTAGACATCGTCTTGCATGAAATTATCAAGGAAAATTGCCCTGACATTCTAGGACCAGAGGGCAAAATAAGTATTGAAAGAATCCATCGATCACCACCTGAAAGAGATCCAAAAAGAGAAACTCCTAGGAACATTGTGGCCAAATTCCAGAACTCCCAGCTCAAGGAAAAAATCTTGCAAGCAGCTAGAAAGAAACAATTCCAGTACTGTGGAAATACAATCAGGATAACCCAAGATCTAGCAGCTTCTACATTAAGGGATCGAAGGGCGTGGAATAGGATATTCCAGAAGGCAAAGGAACTAGGACTGAAACCAAGAATCACCTACCCAGCTAAACTGAGTATAATATTTCAAGGGAAAATATGGTCTTTCAATGAAACAGAGGACTTTCAATCATTCTTAATGAAAAAACCAGAGCTGAAAAGAAAATTTGACTTTCAAACACAAGAATGAGAGGAAGCATGCAAAAGTAAACAGCAAGGAGAAGTATTAAGGGACTTACCAGAAATGAACTGTTTGCATTCATACAGGGAAGGACAATATTTCTAACTCTTAAAACTTTTCAGTATCTGGGTGGTTGGTGGGACCACACATACACATGTACACACATGCACACACATACACACATGCATTCACATGCAGAGACAGAGAGCACAGATTGAACTGAATAGGATGGGACCATACCTTAAAAGAAATTAAGGTAAATGGTGAGAGAGAAATGTAGTGAGAGGAAAGAGGGGGAAATGGAAGGGGGTAACTATATGTCATTTAAGAGGCAAGTAGGAGATGTTTTTTAGTGGAAGGAAAAAGAGGAGAGCTGAGGGAAAAAAAAAAAACAAACAAACAAATAAACAAAAGTTTACCCTCATCACATTTGACTAAACGAAGGAGTGAAATGCACACTCATTTTGGTATGAAAACCTATCTTACAGTATAAGAAAGCGGGGGAGAAGGAGATATTGGGGGGGGGATGAGGGAAGGGAGGGCAAAGGGAGGAGGGAGTAATTGAAAGTCAATACTTGGGGAGGGACAGGATCAAAGGACAGAAGAGAAACAATGAGGGGCAGGTTAGGAGGGATGGCAATTCAGTTAGTCTTACACAACACGACTATCAGGAAGGTCATTTGCAAAGCTACACAGATATGGCCTATAATGAATTGCCTGCCGTACCAAAGGGAATAGGTGGGGAGGGAGGGATGGGGAGAATTTGGAACTCAAAGTTTTAGGAACAATTGTTTAGTATTGTTGTTGCAACTAGGAAAGAAGACATACAGTTAATGAGGAATAGAAAGTCATCTGGCCCTACAGGAGAAAAGAGAAGATAGAGACAAGGGAAGGGAGGGATGACAGAAGAGAGGGCAGATTGGAGATAGGGAAAATTAGATTGCTTGGGGTATTGGGGTGGGGGGAGGGAAGAAAAGGGGAGAAAATTTGGAACCCAAAAATTTGTGAAAATGAATGTAAAAAGCTAAATAAATAAAAAAAAAAAAGGTAAAAAGTTTCAGATTTGTATTCGTAGTAGAAGTAACCTCACCTGGGGCTTTCCTGAACTAATGAAATCAAAGATCTAGTTTCTATTATTTTTGACAAGTCAGACCATATGAATCATCTGAACAGAGTACCAAGACAAATAGCCATCTATTAAGAAAACTTTAGAAAGAATTCCAGGCAGGGGGCAGAAAGTGAAATAAGACAGTTATTGAAATATTGTGCAACTCTAAAGTTCTAGAGTTCTATGTCATATAAAAGGCACTGAGTCAAGTTGTTTTCAGGATACAAAGTATGAAAAACATAATCTTTTCTGGAACAGGATTTCTGATAAGAGAAAAGTTGTAGAAAGATTCATCTGGAAGCTATGAGCAAGTCATACTGAAAGATCAAAATAGACAGAAGGAAGTCATCATACCACACCTTCAAAAGGCAGGTGAAATAGGTGGTGAAATTGGTAGTTTTGAAATTGGAATCAGCAAGAGATGAGTTCAAATCTTCAGTCAGCCATGTGACTGCATTGGGGATCTAAAACAGGGCAAAAACATAATTCCTGATTTCTTGGAGCTCACAATTAAATGAGGAAGCCAACATGCAAACAACTGTGTTCATACAAGATTTATATAATGACAATGTAAAGGGGAGATAATATTAGGGGGTAAAACATTAGAGGCTTTGAAAGTTTCATTTTCTTCACCTTTAATGATTAGCCCCTAGATAATTTTTATTTCGAAGAACAAATGAGATAATATATGCAAATTGTTTTGCAAACCTTAAACCACTATATAAATGATAGCTATTATTATTAATTATTAAAATAATCTATAAAAATTATGCAGCTCTAGATGTGAAATGATGCTGGGAATTGTGGGAAATATCCTAATAGTCATATACCCTCTCATCTGGGAATTTACAATTTAATATTGACAATATGGCCATGAGATACATACACAGCTGAACAGAAAGTCAGAAATGAATTAAATGACAATTCAGAAGCCTGCTTAATTCTAGGTTAAGATCTGGGATCAAGAAATTTCTATGGTTTATATTCTTTTGTGTTTAAAGTTTTCCCTGTGTGCTCAGCAGAGAACCTTGTTACATCAAAAAGTGTTAAATTTTTGGAGGGAAAGGAACATGACATGAAGTAATTCCCCTGAACAACAACAACAAAAAAAAACAAGAGCTCTGTAGAGTACGTCTAATAGAAATATTCTTTAAAAAATAGAAACCATATCTCTTGCTTCTGATATTCAAGAAAGTAATAAAAAAGGCCATTTCTGTCTAAAACTGCTCTCCTTCCCTGTAGGAACCTTGGTGTGATTCAATAAGGGGACAGGGGGAAGTTTCTCTCTCCCATCCTCAGACTCATTAGGATATTGGAATGTCACATCAGTTCCTAGTGTTCTGCCTAGAAACACTGATGGTCTTTCCCATCCAGATTGATTTTTATTTTTTTGGACTAGGTAAAAGAGGCCACTCTTTGCCTTATTTATTACTTAGTCTTAATCACTGGATGGACATTCCGTCTTTCAGACTGAGACCCGGAAAAGACCTTAGCTTCAAAAGGCCAAGATCTCCCACTACATCTGGGGCCATCTGCATTCATCTTGATCTATATCTTGCCATAGGACCCAGATGGTTCTGGTGGAGAAAGTGAAACTGGTGACCTTGCACAACCCTCCATCACAATTCACTTGCAAGTCATGGCATTGCCTTCCTAACATCATGGTCCTCTTTGTGAACAAAGGAAAACAGCAACAACTAAGTGGAAGAGAGGGCTGAACCTACAAGGGTAAATCAAGGAGCCACAATGCTTAAATTAAAATGAAATAAAGGAAAGGGGGAGCTTCTGTGGAATAAGGAGTATCAATGAATGCATATGCTCAAAGTGAGGGAGGGAGACTCCAAGAGTGGAAAGGATCTAAAACAAATCATGCTGTATATAAACTATCAACTTCCCTCCCCACCTCATCATTATTTTATTCTGGTGAAATCAGGTTAAAATAAGTATCAAAGAGAGTTATGGAAAAAGAAGATACCAAACGGCATACTTTGGGACTTACAAACGTCTTTATGAGGGTGGATTATTTGATTCCCATGGATTCAGAAAGGGGGCATTATAGAAATCATAAACTATAAATTAAAAGGCAAAGTTGCAAATTGTATATAGAACCACTCTTGGAATCAAAGATGGGTCCATACTGCAAACCACAAAACTACCTTTAGTGTGACCATTGAAAAGTCATTCAATCTCTCAGTCCTCTAGGAAACTAAGGATAAATTATAGGTGAGTTCTCAATGTGCATTGGAGGAGGGTATTTCCACAATGAGAGGTCTCCATCTAAGTGAAATCAAATATTCTTACCAAAAGCAAAATGGCAAATATCAAATTTATATATTGTCTTTTTTAAATCACAGAAATTCGAGAGTGAAAGGTATCTCCTTACCTCAATTCATACTTGAAAAAGTCTACCTTCTACCTGGTATTTAACAAAAGGCCATTTAGAATTTTTCTTAAACTTTCTAAGGAAAGAGAACCTGCTAACTCTCAAGGCAGCTCATTCATGCGGAGAACCTTTTTAATTATTATTTCCATTTTTCTCACATCATGAAGAGGGGAAAAAATGATTCAAGTTCCATTCTATAGATAGGTAAAGTAAAGCATACAGTGACTAAATGACTTGCTCAGAGTCACTTAGCAACTTAGCACATGAATCTCTGGCTCCTTTCATCCACTGTATTGCACTAGCCCATTTTATTGACTTCCATTGTAATCATCAGAAGACTTTTAAAAAGGGCATATTTCAAAGTGTTATAGACTTGAGAATAGGAAGAGCCATGACAGATACTCTAGTCAAATGCCTTCATTTTATGGATGATGAAGCTGGGATTTGTGAAAGGTCACAAAGCCAGTAAAGTGATATAGTCAGGGTTACTACCAAGGTCCCATCACTTCCCATTTTGTGTTCTTTCCAATCCATAACGATGTGAAGCAATTTAAAAATAAATGACAGAGTAAAGGAAAGTTGAGTAGGTAACACTACTAATATTTCATTTTAGTGTTTTCATCCTTATTTCAGAAAAATAAAAGAGTTCATGCATTCATTTTAGTGTGGGAGGATTTAATATGGAAATGGAATTTGCAAATCTTTCAGACCAGACCGCAATAACTCTAGGTCCATGTGAATCACTCCCTAGGCAAATTCTCCCTTGTTGCTAAGCAGAAACTACTGGGATATCTAAAGTGGGTCACTCAGATATCTTACATACCAAAGGACTCCATTGTCACAGTGCCATGCATGCTAGAATTGCTTAGTTGGGAAACTGTTGCTGTCGATCTTTCTTTTTCTAAGAGGAACAGTGACATCATAGGATGATATCTTGATTCGAGTATGAATTAACTTTAAGTGAGGCAGAGTCGCACAAAGTCATCAGTCTCACTACCTCTTCCAGAATCATGGAAATCCAGTGGCAAGACAAAAGACAAGGTGACTGGTGATGGCCCAGGATACATTAGGTCATGTTGGCATCTTTGATGCCTGACCAAGCTCTAAGAGCCCCACACAGCTGGGAAGTACTGGGACACTGGGCATACAGCATCTTTGTACCTAAATTCACAAGCTATACATGTACCTACCTTTACATGCTACCTTAATATGCCACTAATGTCATAGTCAGGGCTCCCTCAAGGACAAATTTAACTATACAAAATATGTGCCATAATGTCCCTTGAAGGTTCCACACAGAGTATCATACTAATGCACAGTGTCATACAAATACCCTCTCCAGTTCTATGTAGTTAGATCACTATTTAACTGTCCCCTCTAATAATTCCAAATTCAACATGAACGCCACCAATTTAGATCACCAGGACAATGTCCTAATGTTCTTTTATGGTGGTAGAGATGGAGTAAAATGGACAACTACAGGAAGTTGTGAATCTTATTTTATTGAGACACTTCTGTCTTCAATTCTTCCATCTGTGTCTTCATTCAAATAATCAATGAAAATTTTTAAAGATGAAGGACGGTGTCCTAAAGGGGATGCCACTAGAGATCGATTACCAGATAGATTATGATCCGTTATGCAGTATTCTTTAAATACCATCTTTAAGTCAGTTCTGAATCCTCCTAGGAGCTCAAGTATAGCCTAATGGAAAGACTACTCATTCAAGAATCAAAAGACCTGGTATTAAATTGACTTTGCTACTTACTGTGTGACTGGAGGGAGTCACACTTATGTCTCTGCTTCCTGGTTTGCAAAGGAGGTGGTTAGACTAAGTGGGCACTAAAAGGCACCCCAACCCTAGATCTCTAGTTCCATAATTCTATAATCTTCAGTAATATGATGATATAGTGAATAGATAGCTAGCCTCAGAGCCAGCAAGACCTGAGCAAAGTCCTGTCTCTGATATGTACTGACTATATAACCTTGGAGAGGACACTTCACCTCACAGTACTCTAGGCAATTCTCTAAAAGTATAACACTATAAGTATGAAAATGGCGGCAATTTGAAGCAGTATGTATGTTTCCTCAAATGAGAGTCTTTCTTTTTCCTGTTCCTATCTCTGTCATCTCTGTTTCTATCCCTATAATCCAAAAATGAGCTAAGGCACATCTCTCCATCTTTACCACAAAGACATCTGTCAAATGCCTCACTGAAATCTAAGTATACTATATTAAAAATATTTCCTTGATCTTCCACTGTAGTTACCCTTTCCAAAACAGGGTTGAAAATTGGTACACTTCAACCTTGTATACCTTTTTTATGTATTCTGTCTTGTATTATTATTATTTGTATAGACATCTTCTAGCTATGCCAGATTTTAATCTCAAATACAAGAGACCTATTTCTTATACAGTTTTTAAATCTTTAGTACTGTTTGAGACAAAATTTTGCTTTTGTTTGGTCATTTCAGTCCTGTCTTTATGACCTATTTTGAGGTCTTCTTGGAAAAGACACTGAGTAGTTTGTCATTTCCTTCTTCAGCTTATTTATAGATGATGAACTGAGGAAAATAGGTTAAGTGATTTGCCAAGTCACAGAGCTAGTAAGTGTCTGAGACTGTATTTGAACTCACAAAGATGAATCTTCTTGACTCCAGGCCTAGCACTTTATTCACTGCACCACTGAGCAGCCCTTTTACAAGATTGGTCAATTAGATGTAGAATTCATTCTCCACCATTTTTCCCTGGCACATAGTAGGAACTCTATAAATACTTGATAGCTCATTGTCATGATTAAATTAATTATGTTCTAACATTTTAGAAAAGTCTTCCAGAGAAAGAATTGATAAATAGAAGCATGCACAGAATGATTCTACATATATGCATATTTGTGTGCATTGATAACCATTTCTAGGGGTGGGGGAGGGAAGAAAAGAAAGTTACATGATAACTTTATTAAATATTTAAAAGGAATAGTAAACTGTCCATGATATATCTACAGTTTCATGCACACTCATCTTTTAAAAAAACTCTGTTATAGCAATATTTGCTTTATTTCTCAAGTTTGGAATATAATAAATTAAAATGTTTTAAAAGCGTCTGGTAGCCTCTTCTTAACCCCACATTTTACATGTCACTATATGTGGCATGACTTATAATCTAAAAGAATTTTTTACAAATGTGGTAGTATACTTTAGGACCTATTTGCACTCTGTGGGTGCTCTATCTTTTCTCATGCATGAAATATTAGGGTTTCAGAGATATATCTTACATTTTCCATGCTTTAATCACTACACAGGGAAGTCCCAGGGTCCATTATTTATCCAGTCTCATTATATGATTGCACATCTGGAATATACCTACATAATGGACCTTTCATAGGCATCCACTTTTCCTAAACATCCCAAATTAGGTATAACCTACCTAGGGAAAGCCAACCCTCTGATAGTTTGTTCTTTGAAAACCAAAATGGTTCACCAAGTTGTCTGGAGGGTTTTTTTTTCTTTTGGTTTGTTTGTTTGGTTTGGTTTTTGTTTTTGCACACTATGTACTGTTCCAGGCATGGTTAAAAGTTAACTAGACAGGTAATGGCCTTGTTCTCTGGTAATTGATACAAGCCATGTAAAGGCAAAGATACACATATGAAAGACATTCAAGGAAGTGAAAAGACAGTGACCAAAAGCAATTCCATTCACAATAGAGAAGATAAGGCACAGATGGTTTATTGAATGAATAAGGAAAGTACCTGTCCAGGCCACAGGCATAATTGCAATTTCCTGATCTGATGGTGCTTAATAATTGCTGTCTAAGTCAAATCACCTCATGTCACATACACACGCATTCAGCTGCATAAATAATTACACAATATTTATTGTTCGAAAACAATTGTTCACCAAATAATTAGACAGTAGAATAAATAAGATTACAGGAATGGAACAATTGTTCAATCTTAATTAAGCCCAATTATTGCATTCATCTTAGGTAGAGGAAATTATACCATGTATTCATTAATCAAAAAATAATTTAATAGATATTATTTCTAATAACATAGTCATTTCCCTGATAATAAAAATAATATTCTTTTAACATTTCACAGCTAATTTTAACACTGTACCTTAAACATTGCCTTTGTTGTAGCATTTAAATTCTATAAACAAAATTCAGGGATCTGAAGCTAGATCACTCTTTCATCTGTGAAAGTTGAGTGTTTTATTTCAGGAACTCTAGGACCTTGGACAAAAGTCATGCTATTCTCTCTATCTTTGTTCCTTCATCTTTAAACAGCTAACTCTACTATCCATAAGAAGTGCCATATATAATTCAACTAACGATCTATCTTACCTCACATTCTTTTCTCTAATAATATCCAAAAGGATACACTTTGATACATCTGAATTTAACTATTTGTTGAGAACTACTATACCTATACATTTATGAAAGACTGTTGTCTCAACATCTTACAGAAATCAATATCTTAAGCATCCTATAACAGTTCAAATTTAAATTATTTATAGACTACCTACTTTGTATTGTGGTATGTACTGGAACAAAATTAAATAATAATTAAAAAAAGAAGAGAATAATAATAAAAGGTACCAGCTACATGACACATTAAAGGCTTTACATATGTTATTTCACACAATCCTCAGGATGACCCTGCAAAGTAGGCATTTTTATATTCATTTAACAGAAGAGGAAACTGAAGCAAATAATGAATCACATAATGTCTCATAGTTGCAGTCTGTGGCAAGATTTGAACTCATTTCTTCCTGAGTCTAAGTTCAGGTCACTATAGTACTCAGATGCTTACTACTTGAAATTTAGTGAATAATCTTACCTAAAAATTATATAAGTATAAATACAACACAGTATATACACAATTGTATGTGTATGGTTTATAATGTAAGTATACTCAACATACTATCATACTTAAGTATATATTTATAACTTGATTTATTTATGGTATAAAATAAAAGATATAAAATAAAATATAAAATAAGGTATAAAATATAAAAAAAAATGAGAAAGTTAAAGGGGGTAAATCATATAAGAGAAGTACAAAGAACTGTGACTATGGAAGAGTAACATTTGCCACCTACTGCACTCTCCATTTCAAAATACCTCCCTCATCTTACTCATAAAACCATGTTTTGTTTTGTTTTTTTCAATCAAAAATTAGCACATACAGACTCAGGGGCCAAGAAGGCAAAGTAAAAAAGCAGGATTTCCAGAGTTCTACCCCAAAATCCAGTCAAGTACCTGTAAAAAAATGACTAAACAAATTTTGGAATGGTAGAACCCACAGAATGACAGTGTGAAGCAAATCTCTAGACTGAGACATTCTGGAAGGTCACTGTAAAGCATCTATCACACTGGGCTGGGAGCAGAACACAGTCAAGCATGGACCATGCCAGCACAGGCAGTACCTGATCAGGTCTCAGGGGACAAAATTTCTGACACCTGTGGTGATTTCTGGACTTCATTACCCCAAAACTCCAAGGACAAATTGGAAGATCAATGGAATAAACCTACAGGACCCATGTGAGAGAGTAGTGGTCAGGTCACAGATCCAGGATTGGGGAGAGGCTGGAGGAGCCTGTGGCAGCTACAGCAGTAGTAGAGGCAGCAGGAGTAGCTGTTTCTGGAGCTCCAGGCTGGCATATTGTAGGTGGGGGAGGATCGAGTAGCTGACAGCACACACCCTCCCCCCACTGGAAGCAGAGAACTGCCTTGACAAAGAACTGAAAAGTCAAATAAATGACTGGGGAAATGAGCAAAAACTGGAAAAAGCATTACATTGTAGGATCTTACTTTAGTGGCAAAGAAGATCAAAGCATACAAACAGAAGAAGACAATAAAATCGAAGCTCCTACATCCAAATCCTCCAAGAAAAATATGAATTGGTCTCAGGCCAAAAGAGCACAAAAAGGAATTTGAAAATCAAATAAGAGAAGTAGAGGAAAAATTGAGAAGAAAAATGAGTTATGCCAAGAAAATAATGTAAAACGAGTCACCTTTGCTAAAGGAAACCCCCAAAATGCTGACGAAAATAACACTTTAAAAAATAGACTCATCCAAATAGCAAAAGAGATCCAAAAAGCCAATGAGAAGAATGCCTTAAAAAGCAGAATTGGCCAGATGGAAAAGGAGGTCCAAAAGCTCACTGAAGCAGATAATTCCTTCCAATTAGAATGGAACAAATGGAAGATAATGACATTATGAGAAATGAAGAAATTAAACAACAAAAGCAAAAAAATGAAAAAAAATAGAATCATTGGAAATACAACTGACCTGGAAAAGAGGAGAGACAATTTAAAAATTATTAGACTACCTAAAAGCCTTGATAAAAACAAAAGGAGCCTAGACATCATCTTTCAAGAAATTATCAAGGAAAACTGTCCTGATATTCTAAAACCAGAGGGTAAAGTACATATTGAAAGAATTCACTGATCCTCTCCTTAAAGAGATTCCCAAAGAAAAACTTCCAGTAATATTGTAGCCAAATTCCAGAACTCCCACGTCAAGAGAAAATATTGCAAGCAGCCAGAAAGGAACAATTTGAGTACTGAGGAAACACAATCAGGATAACAGAAGATGTAGTAGCTCCTACATTAAGGGATCACTGGACTTGGAATATGATATTATAGAGGTCAAAGGAGCTAGTATTAAAACCAAAAATCATCTACTCAGTAAAATTGAGTATAATACTTCAGGGGAAATATTGGTCATTCAATGAAACAGAGGACTTTCAAGCATTTTTGATGAAAAGACCATAGTTGAATAGAAAATCTGACCTTCAAACGCAAGAATCAAGAGAAGCATGAAATAGTAAGCAGGAAAGAGAAATGATAAGGAACTTACTAAAGTAGAGCTATTTACATTCCTACATGGAAAGATAATGTTTGTAACTCTTGAGATTTTTCTCAGTAATAGGGTAGTTGGAGGGATTGTATACATATAGACAGAGGGCACAGGGTGAATTGAATATGAAAGGGTGATACCTAAAAAATAAAATTAAGGTTTAATTTTAATTAATAAAATAAAATTATTTATTTAAAAAATAAAATCAGAGGAATATATTGGGAGGAGAAAGGGAAAAATAGAATGGAGGTAATTATCTGTCACATAAAAGATGCAATAAAATGCTTTTTCAATAGAGGGGAAGAAGTGAGAGGTGAGAGAGATCGAGTGAACCTTATTCTCATCTTATTTAGCTTAAGGAGGGAATAACATGCAACGAAAATCTATCTCACACTACAGGAAAGTAGGGAGAAGGGATTAAAGGGGGGATGAGAGAAGAGGAGCAAATAGGAGGAGGGGGCAATTAGAAGCCAACACTTTTGATGAGGGACAGGGTCAAAAGATAGAATAGAATAAATGCAGGGCAGGAAAGGATGGAGGGAAGTAAAATTATCTTTCACTACATAACTGTTATGGAAGCATTTTGCATGTCTACACATGTATAGCCTATTTTGAATTGCTTGCCTTCTCAGTGAGGGTGGGTGAGGAGAGAGGAAGGCAAAGGAGTTGGAATTCTAAGTTATAAAAACAAATGTTAAAAACTGTTTTTACATGCAACTGGGAAATAAGACATACATAAATGGAGCATAACAATCTATCTTACCCCATAAAAAAATAGTGAGGAAGGGGATAAGAGAAGGGAGGGTTGATTGGGGGAAAGCATCATCAGAATTCACGCTATCTTGGGGTAGGTGGAGGGCAGAGATCTGGAGTAAATTTGGAACTCAAAATCTTGTGGAAGTGAATGTTAAAAACAAAAAAAAAATTAATGAACAAAAATGAATCACCACACACACCTACTACATTTATATTATCAATTTCATTAGTCAACTCTTATGGGACTTTATTCCTTCAATAATCTCTATGATGTACAAATTCTCATGCCCTCCCCTTATTTCTTTTGTTCTTTCTGCAAAAATGCATGCACATATCTCCATTATTTTACCAAAGTCTTTTATTGTCTCCTGCAGCGACCATTACATTTCTTTCATTCCTTGAACCGAAAATTTTATCTAATAAGTGGTGCATATTCACTGTTGTGATTTCACTACATATTGCTAAAACTTGAATTTCCCACTTAGCACTCTAAACTTTTGTCTAGAAAGTCATTTGATGATTTTTGGAGTTCTCTGCACTGTTTGGTGCCATTGAGCACTCTCCCACACCTTAAACCTTTCCTTCTGGCATAACAGAATTCTGTTTTTCCTAATTCTCTGACATTTTAATGTTTCCTTCATTATTTCTTCTTCTAATTATTATATTTAAGTGTTTCTACTATAAAATTCAGCCATTATTTAAGGAAGGTTTTTTCAGGGAAATAAAAAGACTGGGAAGAATTCGCTTCACTCCTATGACTTCAACTATTACTTGCATGAGGATGAGTACTGAGTTTCTATTTTTAGTTCAGACACTGCTCCTCAGCTCTACTTCCATATGTCTAATTACCTGCTGGATATTTCTTGCACTTGCCTCAAACTCAAGATAAGATTATCACGAGTAACAGCATCATATAATTAAAAGATAGATTTAGAGTCTGAAAACTTTTGCTCAAATCTCAGCTCTACCATTTTTTAACTAAAGGATTTTGGGTAAATCACTTCCCTTTTCCACTACATCAATTTCCTCATTTATAAGGTGAAGAGAGCTACATTAGAACATTCCTGACATACTTTTAATTTTTAGAACTACGTTAATCTCTCTTATTCTTCTTAAAAGTAGTTCTTTCATCAGGACATTTCTATTTCTTTCAAGAGTGTCTCCATCAATCAAAGTGCCCAGGTTTGAAATCTTAAATTTTTCTTTCACTTTTTCTCTCTAGATCCAGTGTAGAGACAAAAATTGAGAATTTGTATACAACTGGATGACCACTCTTCTTTTAAGGGACTCCTCTATCATTTCTTACCTGCTATCAATCACCTGTCTCTTCTGTCCTTTGCCTCTCTCTCTGTCAGAAACTGAAGACAACTGACATGCAATGCAAGCAGTCATGCTTGAGAGATGAAAGAGGTTCAAAGATCCCAATAACTGATAATTACTACTGAGGTTACAAAAAAAGGTCAAAACATACTTTGCATGCTTTTGATTAAGCATTGTTGGCTTCACAGTAGAAGGTGTACACATGCAGTATTTCTGATAAAAAGTAAAACAGTTCAGGCAATGACTTATCTAGAAGTAGAGTTTTGTTGTGATTTATTATGAATAGAGTCTGAAATTGTGACCAGAGTGGAGTTCCTAAGTATGGGGGCACTAAAATTAGGAAAGATATAAAAATAAAAGGCCATTGGGACAAAAGAAGTCAGTATTCTCCAGTGGACCTTTGGGACTAGAGAAAGTAGATAGCTTTAAAAATTTGGTCTTCAGTAGAACAAAAGCAAAATTTGAATCGCAATAAGAAAGTATCTTGGCAAGTGTAGCCATTTCGTTGAAGACATTTTTAATCATTTGTACATCAAATGGAAACTTCAGGCACTTAGGGACAACCCAAATTATCCAGAATCCAAATGGAGAGAGGCAGAAAATTACTTGCCACTCTCTTCCAGTCAACTCTAGTATAATAGTTGAAGTTTGCTTTTTTTTTTTTTCATTTTAACTCTTCGGCTATTAAATTTTCAGACTTCTCATTGCTTGTCATATGATTCAAGCTCTATATACTGATAATACTGAATACTCATTTGATTCTGAGTCCCAGATTAGCCAGTCATTAACTTTTTAGTCAGTCAGTCAGCAAACATTCAATATGCCCTTATTATTTGCTAGGAACTGTGCTTAGCAATAGAATTACAAAAAAAACAACAAAAAAAGATGTTTTCTGGTTTTAAGGATAAAGACCACACTTTACAGGAAACTAGAAAGGGGGGGGAGGTTGTGTAGGGTAGTGAAGTAGGAACGTCATGGAGAAGTCCACAGGAATATAGTCTGGTGAGAAATGAAGAGATGATTGTTGTGCAAATTTAAATAGAAGTTCTGGAAGGAGTCCTCTACTTTCTAATCAGAGGAGTGGTTCTAGGGAAAGAGAATACTTCTAAGATTTGATTTCCAGGCATAAAGTGCTCTTCTAGGAAGGAGAAAGAGTTTTCTGGGGCCATGATGGAGAAATGGAAGGGCAATGTAACTTTGTGGGAAATAAAGAGATTAATGTTTAGCCTTGAAAAAACATATAACATTTCCAAAATTCCTATACTGAGAAAGACTGTATCTCCCCTTAAGGGTTCTAAGAATACCCTAGAGGGTTTGAGCTATTTCTTCTTTAATTTCCCAGTAGATCAAACCTGTATTTTGAATATGTCTCCTTATACTGTTATCTATCCATGATTAACACCCCAATTTCATTTAAATAAAATGAAAATCTTTTTTCTCAACAGGAAAGCATTTATGTTTTTTTTTTTCTCTCTTAATCCTCCATTTGTATGGGTGGGGAAAGGAAATGAAAACTTCATAACATAGTCAAAGAAAACAAATCACCTTATGGGACATATCCAAAATATGTTATATTTGGTATATCATTCCATCATCTGTCAGATGAATGACATTGTTTATCATAGATTGAAAGGACTTTTATAATGATTGCCTTGATCAGAGTTCTCCAGGCTTTGAAAACTATTAAGCTTTACAGTGTGGATGTTAATAGAATGAATTGTTCTCCTAATTCTTATCATTTGTCAGACCTCTCAGGTTTTTCTGAAACTTCTCTTTGTTTACATGTGATAGCATAGTAATATACCATTGCATTCATATGCCAGAATTTATACAGCTATTCCCCAATCTATGGACACTGTTCATAATTTCCAGCTCTTAGATTTTATAAAGAGCTACTATCAATATGTTTATACACATGGATCCTTTTCTTCTTTCTTTGGTTTCCTTGGATTATAAGCAATTTCTACATTTCATTTTTCCTACCAAGTTCACATCAAAACTTGTGATCCATGCCAAATTAATTTTAATCTTAAGAACAACTGGGTCAAAAAAGGAAATATGTGTCATTTACCTATAAGTAAGCAACCACTGACCTAGTTTTAAAACTCAGCATACATTGACTCCTTGACTCTTGAAGTATTGGAACATGTGACTTGCTATTCAGAGCTTTTAAAATTCACAAAGTTGTAATTTCCAATTTTCTTCATCTAAAATAAAAGAATCAATGCTGACATCAAGAGTCAAGGCTGTATTACAGTTCTTTTATCAGACTTTGAGGAGGAGAGACCTTAAAGCACTATTCCTCTACTCTCACCAAAGCACTCCAGATACTCTTTTTGGTACACCTATAACTCCATCAATGTGTTGTCCCTGACAGAGCATCCATTCAAGGCAAATTAATTTATTTGTTTAGTGCCATACTAAGCAATCAAAAAAAAATTTTTTTTTGCCTTTGGAGATGAATTCATTCATTTATTTCTTTATTTATCTATTTTTTATTTTAAATATTTATTTATTTATTTAACTTTTTTTACATTCATTTTCACAAAATTTTGGGTTCCAAATTTTCTTCCCTTTTATCCCCTCCCCCCACCCCAATACACCAAGCAATCTAATTTTCCCTATCTCCAATCTGCCCTCTTTTTTGTTATCCCTCCCTTCTCTTGTCTCCATCTTCTCTTTTCCCCCTGTAGGGCCAGATGACTTTCTATTCCTCATTAACTGTATGTCTTCTTTCCTAGTAGCAAAAACAATACTAAACAGTTGTTCCTAAAACTTTGAGTTCCAAATTCTCCCCATCCCTCCCTCCCTACCCATTCCCTTTGGGAAGGCAGGCAATTAAGTATAGGCCATATCTGTGTAGTTTTGCAAATTACTTCCCTGATAGTCATGTTGCGTAAGACTAACTGAATTACCCTCCATCCTATCCTGCCCCTCATTGTTTCTCTTCTGCCTTTTGATCCTGTCCCTCCCCGAGAGTTGACTTCAAATTGCTCCCTCCTCCCTTTGCCCTCCCTTCCATCATCCTCCCCCCTTGCTTATCTCCTTCTCCCCCACTTTCCTATACTGTAAGATAGGTTTTCATATCAAAATAAGTGTGCATTTTATTCCTTCCTTTAGTCAAATGTGATGAGGGTAAACTTCTTGTTTGTTTTTTTTTCTCAGCTCTCCTCTTTTTCCCTCCACTAAAAAGTCTCCTACTTGCCTCTTAAATGACAAATAATTACCCCATTCCATTTCACCCTCTTTCCTCCCACTACATTTCTCTCTCACCATTTACCTTAATTTCTTTTAAGATATGGTCCCATCCTATTCAATTCACTCTGTGCTCTCTGTCTCTGTATGTGTGTGCATGTGTGTATGTGTGTGTGCATGTATACGTGTACATGTGTGTGTGTGTGGTCCCACCAACTACCCAGATACTGAAAAGTTTTAAGAGTTACCAATATTGTCTTTCCATGTAGGAATGTAAACAGTTCACTTCTGGTAAGTCCCTTAAGACTTCTCTTTGCTGTTTACTTTTTCATGCTTCTTCTCATTCTTATGTTTAAAAGTCAAATTTTCTTTTCAGCTCTGGTCTTTTCATCAAGAATGCTTGAAAGTCCTCTATTTCATTGAAAGACCGTATTTTCCCCTGAAGTATTATACTCAGTTTTGCTGGGTAGGTGATTCTTGGTTTGAGTCCTAGTTCCTTTGACTTCTGGAATATCCTATTCCACGCCCTTCGATCCCTTAATGTAGAAGCTGCTAGATCTTGGGTTATCCTGATTGTATTTACACAATACTGGAATTGTTTCTTTCTAGCTGCTTGCAAGATTTTCTCCTTGAGCTGGGAGTTCTGGAATTTGGCCACAATGTTCCTAGGAGTTTCTCTTTTTGGATCTCTTTCAGGTGGTGATCGATAGATTCTTTCAATACTTATTTTGCCCTCTGGTTCTAGAATGTCAGGGCAGTTTTCCTTGATAATTTCATGGAAGATGATGTCTAGGCTCTTTTTTTGATCATGAGTTTCAGGTAGTCCCATAATTTTTAAATTGTCTCTCCTGGATCTATTCTCCAGGTCAGTTGTTTTTTCCAATGAGATATTTCACATTCTCTTCCATTTTTTCATTCTTTTCGTTTTGTTTGGTGATTTCTTGGTTTCTCATAAAGTCATTAGACTCCATCTGTTCCATTCTAATTTTGAGAGAACTATTCTCTTCAGTGAGCTTTTGAACCTCTTTTTCCATTTGGCTAATTCTGCTTTTGAAAGCCTTCTTCTCCTCATTGGCTTTTTGAACCTCTTTTGCCAATTGAGTGAGCTTATTTTTCAAGGTGTTATTTTCTTCAGCATTTTTTTTGGGTCTCCTTTACCAAGGTATTGACCCATTTTTCATACTTTTCTTGCATCTCTCTCATTTCTCTTCCCAGTTTTTCCTCCACCTGTCTAACTTGATTTTCAAAATCCTTTTTGAGCTCTTCCAAGGCCTGAGCCCACCCGACATCCCCCTGGGATGTCTGGGATACCGAGGCCCCACCCTCCATGTCTTTCCCTGACGGCAAGAATATGTCCTCGTCATCGTCAGATCCGAAAGTCGGGATCATTTGCATCTGTTCGAAAAAAATCTCTATAGTCTTATTTTTCTTCCCTTTTCTAGGCATTTTCCCAGCCAGTTACTTGACTTCTGAGATTCCTGTCCATCCCCACCTAGATCTGCCCAGCTAGTGCTTGGGGTCTGAGATTCAAATGGCTTTCTGAGGCAGGCGTGGCTGCTAATCAATGTGAGCTTTAGTTCTGGTGCTATGGTCGGGGCAGAGCCGCCTCCCAGGCTCAGTTCCCTCAGGGATTTTATGCAGAGACCTTCAGAAATGGAGAGGGTGGGGCAGGGCCACCTCCCAGGCTCAGTTCCCTCAGGGGCTTTATGCAGAGACCTTCAGAAATGGAGCGGGTGGGGCAGGGCCACCTCCCAGGCTCAGCTCCTTCAGGTGGTTTATGCAGAGACTTTCAGTAATGCAGATCCTGCCTGCTGCTGGGGGAGTCCCAGGCCACCGCAGCCGTGCCACAGCTGGCTACGCCACCGCCCCCACCTCTGCCTCTGCCGCTTTCTCCCGAGGGGTCCCGAGCCATGGAGACACCCCGCTCCCCTCTTGGTCCGCCCACGTGTGTCTCTCATTGACCTGTAGCATCTGTGGGTGGAGGGACCTTCCTGGCTGCTGGAGGTTCCATCCCTGAAGACTGCTCGGATCAGCTTCTCTGGGGCCACGGCCAGGGCAGTGCTGGGGTGGGGTCCGCTTTCTGGAGTGCGACGCACCCTAGGGACAGCTCTCCAGGGCTCTCTGGAATGGAAATCTCTTCCACTATGTTTCTACACCCCCTGCAGTGATCCAGAAGTTCTGGGGAGCTCTTCTTACATTAAATCTATGGGCTATGGGTTTGGAGCTCACAAACGTGCGTCTTTCTACTCCACCATCTTGACTCCGCTCCCCAAAATTTTTTAATGATGTAGAAAAATATTAAAATTCACCAAACAAAAGAGAAATCACAAAAGGGAATTGAGGAAGAAAATGTGAAGGAAGTTGGCTTAGGGGTACCAGATTTTCAACTGTATCACAAACTAGTAGTCTTCTAAAACACTCTGGTACTGAGTATAAAATAGAGTAGTGGATCAATGGAAAAGATTAGTTATATAATACATAGTAGTAAATCACGATGATAATCTAATGTTTGAAAAATTAAAAGATCCTCACTTTGGGACAAGAATTAACTTTTTGACAAAAATTGCCAGGAAAACTGAAAAGCAGTTTGTCCAAAATGAGATATAGGCCACCGTTTCATATTGTATACAAAAATAAAGTCAAAATGAGCACATGATTTAGATGTAAAGGATGATACCATATGCATTTAGGGGAGCATAAAATAGTTTATCTGCCAGGTCTATTGATAAGCAAAAAAAAATTATAACTAAACAAGAGGTAAAGAGCATTATAGTATGAAAAATAGATAATTTAGATTACATCAAAATTTTTTTAGAAAGTTTCTTTTTTATTCTGGAATCATTTTATTTTATTTTTCAATATATAATTTATTTATTTTTCAATTCTCAACATTCACTTCCACAGGAATTTGAATTTAAAATATTCTCCTCATCTCTTCCCAATCCCACCCCAAGATAGCATGCCCCCCATCCATACCTTCCTCCAGTCTGCCCTCCTTTCTATTGCATCCCTTCTTCCATTCCCCTTCCCCTCTATTTTCGTGCAGGGCAAAATAGATTCCCATGCCAATACATCTTATTTTCTAATAGCATGATAAAAAAATTTTAATATTTATTGTTAAAGCTTTGAGTTCCATATTCTCTCCCTTCCTTCCTCCCTCCCCACTGCCTTCACTGTGAAAACAAGCAATTCAATAAAGGTCCTACATGTGTAGACATGCAAACACTTCCATAATAGTTATGTTGCAAAAGATTAACCACATTTCCCTCTGTGCCATCCTGCCTTCCACTTATTCCATTCTGTCCTTTGACCTGTCCTCACACAATAATGTTTGCTTCTGATTATCTTTTTCCCTAATTGGTTTACCTTCTATTATCTTCCCTCTCCTATCCCCTTTCCCCTGTCTTCCTGCAGGATAAAATAGATTCCCATACCCAACTGAGTGTGTGTTATTCCCTCCTTAAGTCAAATCCCATGAGGGTAAGGTTCACTTATTTCCTTTCATCTCCCCCCTCTTCCCCTCCATTGTGAAAACTCATTCTTGCCTCCTTTATGTAAGATGATTTGCTAGATTCTACATCTTCTTTTCTTTTACTCATAGTACACTCCACTTAAGAGTAAATTTTACTTTTAGGTATTCTCCTTTCATATTCAGCTCATCCTGTGCCCTTTGTCTATGTATGTATACACACCCATGTACATCTACATATGTAGACATATACAAAATACACATAAGTACATACCTATACACACCTACATGCATATGTGTGTATATGTATATATACATATATGTATACATACACAACTATATATATTTCTTCCAATCACCCTAATACTGAAAAAGATCTCTTGAGTTACAAATAACATCTTTCCGTGTAGTAATGCAAACAGTTCAACTTTACTAAGTCCTTTATAATTTCTCTTTCCTGTTTACCTTTTCGTGTTTCTCCTAATTCTTGTATTTAAAAGTCATTTTTTTACTGGAAAGATGAACATGCTACAGTTCTTCCCCCACAACCGATAAAATACCTGTAAAAAATGACTCTCAACAAATTTGAGAGCAGCAGAAGCCACAGAATGATGAAGTGAAAGAGATTTTCAGCCAGGGATAACTTGGAAGGCTGAACAGGAAAGGTCTATCCCACAAGACACTTAGTAGAGCTGAGCCCAGCCCTGGTCGCACAGCACAGGACCTGAACAGGCCTCCAGGACAGAATCCCCAGCAGGGAGGGTCTCAGATCCCTCATCCTACAAGCCCCAAAAAAGCTTCAAAGGTCAGAGAGAGGGCTTTCCCAGCTGGGCGAGAGGGGAGCAGGGTTCCCCCCAGCCCGGGCCCCAGGCAGTGGCGTGTTGCATGGCTGTGGATGAGTTGGGTGGCAGATTACATTGCGGGAGCAGCTCAGCTTAAAGCACTTTGGGAAATTGAGTAGTTGATCTGAATCTCAGCTCTGAGTAGTGGCCCTGCCCATGTTTAAAGCCCCTGGAGAAAATGAATCTCAGCCCTGAGCATGGTCTTGGGTGGGGAGGAGCACTAGGACCCTCCTCTTCACAAAGGATTCAAAAGTCAAGTAACTGGCTGGGGAAGTGCTCAAAAAAGGAAAAAAAAAATAAGACCAAAAGAGGTTATTTTCTTGATGAACAGGTATTTCCTTCCATCCCATCAGGTGAGGAAGAACAATGCACACTGTTAGACAAAGTCAAGACTTTTGCATCCAGTACCTCCAAAATGAATGTCAAATGGGCTCAGGTCGTGGAAGAACTTGAAAAGCGAATCAACAGCTGCTAAAGGAGACTCAAAAAATACTGAGGCTAACTCAATTGGAAAAAGAGGTCCAAAAAGCCAATGAGGAGAAGAAGGCTTTAAAACACAGAATCAGCCAAATGGAAAAGGAGGTTCACAAACTCACTGAAGAAAATAGTTCTTTAAAATGAATGGGGAGCTGAGGGAAGCTAATGCTATATGAGAAACCAAGAAATTACAAAAGAAAATGAAAATATTAAAAAAAATCAAAGAAAATGTGTAATATCTCATTGGAAAAACAATTGCCCTGGAAAACAGATCCAGGAGAGACAATTTAAAAATTATGGGACTATCTGAAAACCATGATCAGAATCATCAGAAAAGGAAGCTAGACATTATCTTTCATGAAATTATCAAGGAACACTGCCCTGATATTCTAGATCCAGAGGGCAAAAAAAAATATTGAAAGAATTAATCGATCACCTCCTGAAAGAGACTCAAAAAGAGAAACTTCTAGGAATATTATGGTCAAATTTCAGAGTTCCCAGGTCAAGAAGAAAATATTGCAAGCAACTAGAAAGAAATAACTCAAGTATTGTGGAAATACAATCAGGATAACACAGGTTCTGGCAGCTTCTATATTAAGGGATCAAAGGATTTGGAATAGGACATTCCAGAAGTCAAAGGACCTGAGATTAAAATCAAGAATCTCTTATACTCAGAAAAACTAAGTGTAATACTTCCAAGGAAAAAATGATAATTCAATGAAATAGAGGACTTTTAAGTATTCTTGATAAAAAGGCCAGAACTGAAGAGAAAATTTGACTTTGAAATACAAGAATGAAGAGAAGCATGAAAAGGACAACAGAAAAGAGAAATCATAAAGGCCTGTCTAAAACTGAACTGTTTACATTCCTACATAGAAAGATAATATTTGTAACTCTTGAGACTTTTCTAAGTATTTGGATAGGTGGAGGGATTACACACACACACACACACACACACACACACACACACACACACATATAGACAAAGAGCACAGTTTGAGTTGAATCAGAAGGGATGATATCTATAAAAGAATAAAATTAAGGGGTGAGAGAAGAATATGTTAGGAGGAGAAAGGGAGAAATGGAATGGGACAAATTATCACTCATAAAAAAATAAGAAAAAATCATTTTCAGTGGAAGAGAAAAGGGAGGAGGTGAGAGGGGAAAAGTGAAGCTTACTCTCTTCTCATATGGCTTAAGGAGGGAATAACATGCTCACTCAATTTGGTATGAAAATGTATCTTACAAAGTTGGATGAGGGGGATGATAGAATGGAGGGAAAATGGGGGAAGGGAGTAACTAGAAGTTGATACTTTTGAAGAAAATCAAATAAGAGAATAGAATAAAAGGTGGACAGGGTAGAATGGAGGGAAATAATGAGGCTTACACCACAAGACTAATTGGGAGTCTTTTGCAAAATGGCACATATATAGCCTGTATCAAAATGTTTGCCTTCTCAGTGGGGATGGGTGGGGAGGGAGTAAGGGAGAGAAGTTGGAATTTAGAGTAGTAGAAACCAATGTTGAGTATTGTTATTGCATATAACTGGGAAATAAGAAATACATGTAATGGGGTGTAAAATTCTATCCTGTTCTATAGGAAAAGAGAGAAGACAGGGATAAGGGAAGGGTGGGGTGTGATAGAAGGGAGGGAACATTGAGGGAAGGGGTAATCAGAATGCAAGGTGCAATGGGGTGATGGGAGGGGAGAGATGGGGAGAAAAATTGGAACTCAAAATTTTGTGGAAATGAATGTCATAATCTAAAAATAAATAACAAAATGAATGTTAAGCATAATTGTTTTTAAAGTTGAAATAAAATTTAACTTGGAAAATTTTTAACAAAATAAATAAAAATATAATACAATATTGAAAAAAGAAGAAAGTCAAATTTTTCTATTCAACTCTGGTCTTTGCAACAAGAATTATTGTGAGTTCTCTACTTCATTTAAATTCTATTTTTTTCTCCTGAAATATTATATTTAGTTTTGCTGGAAAAGTGATTCTTTGTTTTAGTCCTCTGAAATATCATATTCAAAGCACTTCAGTCCCTTAGCGTAGAAGCTGCTAAATCCTGTATTATCCTGATTGTATTTCCACAATATTTGAATTTTTTCTTTCTGGATGCTTGTAATATTTTCTCCATTTCTATTTTATCCTCTGGTTCTAACAGGGAAGTTTTCCTTGATAATTTTTAGGACAATTAATGTCTAGGCTCTTTCTTGATCCTTGTTTCCAAGTAGACCAATAATTTTTAAGTTATTTCTCCTGGATACATTTTCCAGGTCAGTTGTTTTTCCAGTGAGATATTTCACATTGTCTTCTATTTTTTCATTCTTTTGGTTTTCTTTTATAATTTCTTGGTTTCTCTTAATGTCATTACCTTCCGTATGGTCCATTCTAATTTTTAATGAACTATTTTCTTCAGTGAGCTTTTGAATCTCCTTTTCCATTTGGCCAATTCTGCTGTTCAAAGTGTTCTTCTCCTTATTTGTTTTTTGGACCTCTTTTGCCATTTGGGTTAGTTTATTTTTAAAGGTGTTATTTTCTTCAGCATTTTTTGGGGTGTCCTTTAGCAAGCTGTTGACTTGCTTTTTATGATTTTCTTGCATTGTTCTCATTTCTCTTCCCAATTTTTCCTCCACCTCTCTTACTTGATTTTGAAAATCCTTTTTAGCTCTTCCATGTCCTGAGACCACTGCATTTTTTGGAAGCCTTGACCTTGCTGTCTTCCTGGGATTGTATGCTTTGCTCTTCCTCATATGAAAGGATACAAGAAAATACCATTTCACCAAGCAGTAACTTGCTATAGTCTTATTTTTCCCCATCTTTGGGCATTTTTTCCAGACAGTTGCTTGACTTTTGAGTCCCTTGGCAAGTGGAGGGTATGCCATCTTAGGCTACAGAGGTTTTGTTCAGTGGTCCTATGATATATCTATAGGGACCTTTAAATTCAATTCCTCCAAGGTGGCACAATCAAAGGAGAATTTACTACTCTCCTTGCCTGCACTCTTGTCTGTGAGCAACCAAAAGCACTTTTTTTCTGCCCTAGAACTGTGAGCAAGATTCCCTCTCCACAACCACTACCAGCTCTGCCATGCCAGTACTTCTTCTCACCCCAGGACTACCCCTCATGATTGACACCCAGATCAGCTCCTCAATTTCCCCAGGGTCCTTAGGGGGAGGCCTCTAAAAGTGTACTTTGCTGCCCCCATGACTGCTGGTGCCCTGGGGCCAGGGCTGGGGCTATACCATGCTCCTCTCTCACCCAGGTGAAAGAGCTTTCTTACTGATCCTTGAAGCTATCTTTGGCATTTGTAAGCTGAGAAATCTTAAAGCTGCAGCAGTTGCCTGGGATTCCATGCCCTAAAGCCTGATCCAGTCCTGTCTGAATCACTCATGCTGATTGTGCTCACCTCTAAGGTGGGTGTGATAGACCTTTCCTCTCAGTCTTCTAGGCTATTTTGGGCTGGAAATCTGTTTCTTTCTGTCATTTTGTAGCATATGTTGTTCTAGAATTTGTTGAGTCCTTTTTACAGGTATTTTAAGGGCTAGGAGAGAGTGCTAGAACAGGCCTGTCTTTCTATTCCTCCATCTTGGCTCTGCCTCCCTCCTAAAAATTAATCAAGTCAAGATTAGACATGAAGCAGGAAACTCAGGGGAAAAGAATAATACAACTTTCTCTGATAAACATATCATTTATCAAATATGTAGAAAACTTGATCAAATGTATAGGAATAAGACTCATTCCCCAAATGATAAGTGGTCAAAGGATATGGACAAGCAATTTTCAGAAGAATATATCAGTTATCTATATTCACATAAAAACTATCCACATAACAATTGATTGGAGAAATGCAAATTAAAACAACTCTGGAGTACCACCATACAACTATCTGATTGACTATTTTGACAGAAAAGGAAAATGCCAAATATTGGAGGGGATGTAGAAAAAAATGGGACACTAATGTATTGTTGGTGGAATTGTGATCCAGTCATTCTGGAGAACAATTTGGAACTATATCCAAAGGATTATAAAGCTGTGCATACCGTTTGCCTCACTGATACCACAACTGCATCTATCCTCCAAAGAGATCAGATGATATATATATATATATATATATATTAAAATATTTATAGAAATCTTTTGTGATAGCAAAGAATTAGAAATTTAGGGGTTATCCATCAATTGGAAGATGGATGAACAAGTTATGGTACATGATTGTGATGAAATGCTATTGTGCTATAAGAAATGATGAGCAGGAATCCTTCAGAAAAAAAAAAACTTGGGAAAACACATCAACTGATACAAATGAAATGGGCAGAATCAGGAGAATATTGTACAGAGTAGCAGCAATATTGTACAGATGATCAGTTTTGAATGGCTTAGCTATTCTCAGCAATTCAATGATTCAAGACAATTCTGAAAGATTTATGGTGAAAAACTGTATCCCTCTTCAGAGAAAGAAATGATGGATCCGAGTGCAGATTGAAACCTATTTTAAAAAGAAAACTATTTTTCTTGTTTTTTTATTTGTTTTCTCTTGCAACATGGCTAATATTGAAATAAGATGTGTAATTACTATCCAATTGCTTGTGTTCGCAAGGAGGAAAGAGAGAGAAGAGAGACAGAACATTTGAAACTCAAAATTAGAAAAAAAAGAAAAAGAAAATCATTTTTATATGTTATTGGAAAAATTTAAATAAAAAAATCACTTCAAAAAATAAAAGACAATATGCAAATTTAAAAAAAATACAGTTTTTTTAAGATTTTGACTTGCCAAATGCTAGCCTTAGATCACTCTGATCAATCCCTGCTTTTACTCCCTTTTACATGACGCTGAGCAAGGATAGAGAAAAATCATTGACATTTCTTGTTGAGCTCCATATAAATTTTTATTACTCTATTATAATATTTATAATATACTTATTATATTATATATAATATAATATACTATTATAATATTTATAATTTCTCACTATGACAAGGCAACTCTCTTATACATTTCTAATTAACTATCACACTCACCGCACCAGCTTTTCCAAACTGTCATTCCTCAAACTTCTCCCTCAGCTGAGAATCTTTTCTTGTATTTCACTGAAAAAAAAATGAGACTATTCACCAAGAGCTTCATTTTCTCCATTCATGCTTATCTTATATTACTCAGAAGGCTTCCACAACTATTTTTTACATTTTCACCATAGTTATGTTGCACAGAGGAATTAAAATGAATGGGAGAAATCATATAACAAACTAAATAAAGAAAGAAAATGATCTGCTACATTCTGTGATTGAATTTCTTAGTTCTTTCTCTGGATGAGGAAGGCATTTTGCCTTAAAAGATCGTTGGGAATTTTTTAGATCTTGCATTGTAATGAAGTTCTAAGTCTAGCAGAAGAAATCTTCACACACTGTGGTTGTTGCTGTGTAAAGTTCTCCTGGTTCTACTCCTTTTGCTTGGCATCAGATCATATAAGTCTTTCCAAGTCTCTCTAAAGTCTTCTCCATATACCATAATCATGTGGTTTCCATTAGGTTTGCTGTTGATATGATCAATAATGCTAATAGTTTTCCTAATATTGAACCAGCTCTGCATTCCTGAATCCTAGCTTATCATAATGTATTATTCTCATGACAAGTTGCTGTATTCTTTTTGCTAAAATCTTATTTAAAATTGTGCATCTATATTCATTAGAGAAAGTGGTCTATAATTTTCTCTTTTTTGACTTTTCCTGGATTAGGTATCAAAACTATACTTGTATCATAAATAGAATTTGGGAGGACTCCTTCTTCCCCAATTTTCCCAAATGGTCCATATAGTATTGGAATTAACTATTATTTGAATGTTTGATACAATTCACTTATAATTCAATCTGGCCCTGGAGATTTTTTCCTAGGGAGTTCATTGATGGTTTGTTCAATTTCTTTTTCTGAAATGGGGTTCTTCAAATATTCAACTTCCTCTTCTGTTAATCTGAAAAATTTATATTTTTTAAAATAATCATCCATCTCATTTAGAATGTAGAATTTATGGGCATAACATTGGGCAAAGTAATTTCTAATTATTGGTTTAATTTCCTCCTCATTGGAGATGAGTTAACCCTTTTAATTTTTGATATTATGTAATTTCATTTTCTTCTTTCTTTTATTTTTAATCAAATTGACCAAAGTTTTATCAATTTTATTACTTTTTTCATAAAACCAACTCTTAGTTTTATTAGTTCAATAGTTTCCTTAATTTCAATTTTTATTAATCTCTCCGTTTGTTTTCAGTATTTCTAATTAGGTTTTTACTTAAGGATTTTCAATTTTTTCCTTTACAAGCTTTTTCAGTTGTGTGTCCAAGTTTATTGATCTCCTTTTTCTCTATTTTATTTATGTAGGCATTCGAAGATATAAAGCTTTCCCTAAGAACTGCTTTTTCAGTATCTCATAAAATTTGGTAGCTTGTCTCATTATTGCCATTCTCTTGAATGAAGATGTCTATTGCTTCTATGATCTGTTGTTTAGCTCACTCCTTCTTTAGGATTAGATTATTTAATTTACAATTAATTTTGGTCTATATTTCCATGGCCTTTTATTACATATAATTTTTATCACATTACGATATGAGAAGGATACATTTACTATCTCTGCCTTTCTGCACTGGACTGTGAGGTTTTTATACCCTAGTACATCGTCAAATTTTGCATATGCGCCATATACCCCTGTGAAAAAGGTATATTCCTTTCTGTTCCCATTCATTTTTCTCCAGAGGTCTATCATCTCTATCTTATCCAGAGTTTTATTCACTTCTTTGACTTCTTTCTTTTTTATTTTAAGGTTGAATTTATCAAGTTCAGAGAGGGAGAGGTTGAGGTCTCCCACTGATATAGTTTTGCTGTCTATTTCTTCCTGTATCTCCTTTAACTTCTCCTCTAAGAATTTGGGTGCTATATCACTTGGACCATATATACTTAGTAATGATATTGCTTCATTGTCTAACATGCTTTTAGCAGGTTATAGTTTCCATTCTTATCTATTCTGATTAGATCTATTGCTGCTTTTGCTTTGTCTTAGATTAGGATTGCTACTTTTCTTTTCAGCTGCTTTTCTTATGCCAGTTGAAGCACAATATATTCTGCTCCAACCTTTTATTTTTACCCTGTGTGTATCCCTGCGTTTAAAATGTGTTTCTTATAAACAACACATTGTTGGATTATGGCTTTTAATCCACTCTTCTATCTGTCTCCATTTTATGGGAGAGTTCATCCCATTCCCATTCACAGTTATGATTACTATCTGTATCTTTCCCTCCAACCTCTTTTCCACCATTTGTGCTTTTAGTTAAACCTTCTCCCTTCCCCTCCACAACAGAGTTTTAATTTTTGACCCCTACCACCTGCAGTCTTCCTTTCATCCTTTCAGCCCCCCTCCCTTTTATAGCCCTTTACCCTTACTACTTCTTCCCTCCCTTTTAGTCTCCCCTCCCCTTTTTCCTCCTCCCCCTCCTACCGCCTATAGAGCTAGTTAGATTTATGTAATTAAGTTTGTTGTCCTCTCATTGAACCAAATCAGATGAGAGAACCTCTCAAAACAATACTAATCTCCTTCCCCTCCTTCCCTCTAATATAATTTTGTACTTCTTGTGATGTAACTTACCCTTTTCTGCTTTCTCCTTTTCACATCTCCTGACACAAACCTTTCTCATGTTTAAATCACATTTTTATCATCACATCATTTACTTTATACTCGCTCCCTCTATATATGTATCCCTTTTATCTTTCATAATAGACATAAAATTCTCAAAATTAACAAGTATAATCTTCTCTTAGAGAGAAGCAAATAGTTTCTCTGAGTAACAAGTTTTTCTTTTCCCCTGTTTACCTTTTTATGCCTCTCTTGAGATCTGCATTTGAAGATCAAATTTTCTATTGAGTTCTCATCTTTTTATCAGGAAGGTCTGGAAATTGTTTATTTCATTGAAAGCCCATCTCATTGCCTGAAATGTTATGTTGAACTTTGCTGGGTAATGGGTCCTTGGTTGTAGTCCCAGTTCCTTTGCCTTATGGAGTGCCATATTCTAATTCCATTGAATTTTAATGTAGAAGCTTCAAAGCACTGTGTGATCCTGACAAGCTCCTTGATATTTGAATGGTTTATTTCTGTCTGCCTACAGTATTTTCTCGTTCACTCGATAGTTCTGGAATTTGGTGACAATATTTCTTGATATTTTTTAGTTTGGGATCATTTTGGGAGGTGAATGGCGGATTCTTTGATCAGTATTTTGCCCTCTGAATCTAGCACTTCTGGGCAGTTTTCCTTGATGATTTCTTGAAAGATATTGTCCAGGCTCTATTTGCATCATGGCTTTCCTCAGCTCTCACTTGCTCGGCTCTGCAGGACTCCAACCTTGAGCTGCTATCTTGCCATGCCACCACTTCCTCACACCACCCCAGGGCTTTCCTACTCAGCCCTGCTGGACACTCTGGTCTGTGTACTGTGTGCTCCTCCACCCCTGTGGAACAGATTCTTCCCATTAATCGTCCAGTCTGTCCTGGGCTGTCTATCTGCCACAGTCTGTTTCCTATTGGATTCTGCACCTCCAAAATTTGGTCAGATTCTCTTTTTAAAGGTATATGAAGGAGTTTGGCTAAGAGCTTAGGTGAGTAGTTGTCCTCACATCGCCATCTTCACTCTGCCCCTCTTCCACAACTATTTGTTCCTAGGTTCCACATACAGAGTTAGACCTTCTCCTTGTCAAGATATACTCCTTTATATGCAAATATGATATCATTCAATCCCATCTTCTCCAGCATATTGCTACCTATATCATTCTTATTCTTTTAGCAATCTTCATCCTCTCCTGGATGTTTGCCCAATGACCTACAAACACGTCCTTTTTCCATCTTCACCAAAAAGCCTCCTTGAGCCATTCAACACACCTTGTTCTCATTTTAGAACTCTTCTTTTTGTTGTTACACTTCTGAGAAAGCCATCTCTAATAGGTACCTCCTCTTTCTTTTATTTTACTCTTAAAAAAATTGTCTTCTGGTTTCTTCATTCATCATTTAATTAAAACTGTTCTCTGCAAAATTAGTGATGACTTTTTAATTACTAACTCTAATGGTTTTTTTTCTCATTCTGCATTTTTCTTGACCTCACCATTATCCTCTTCTTTGTATACTCTCCTCCCTAGGTTTCTATGATTGTTTCTGTAGTTGTATTGTCATAGCTTACCATGATAAATAAGTCTTTAATAAATATTTATCAAATTAAAATAATTGCTAAATTTTCTGAAATACTTCTCATGAGTTCCTCATTATAATCATTTTTACTTCTGTTCTAATTCAGTTCAACCTAACAGTGTCTATTAATTGAATAAAGTTTATCTTGACTATGGTTTCCTTACTCCATGTATTCTGTCAAGATACCCAAAATGCTTGCTAAGTAAAATTACACAGTCAAAGCAGGAAACAATCCATTTTTCACAGTTTTATTGATTTCACTGGGATAGAATAATGATTCAATGGTTTGGGAATTAAGTGTACATACCTCTATATTTGTGGTGTGTGTGTGTGTGTGTGTGTGTGTGTGTGTGTGTGTGTAGTCACTGCTGTTATTGGCATGCTGTCTAGATTTTGCACCCCAGAGAAAAAGCTCTGATCCCTATGTCTTCATTATAACTCTACTGATAGGGAAGGAGTAGATGCCATAGGGTAAGACTGGTAGTTGTCATGGGATCAGTGTATTAGAGATGCTGGCATTTTATCCCATGTTCCAAGCATTTTAATCATGAAGGTTTCTGGAGTGAATTCTCACCAAGCATGCAGGAAAAATCAATTGGGACCATTTGAAAATTCATGCAGAGAGCATGTCTTGGATAAAGGTGTGTGTGGAGGTTGTGATCATGTTATCGACTCACTTGGTGTTCTGCATTGATTGTCATCTACCAAATACCCCAGTCTATTTAAAAGGTAATAACACATTTATCATTATAAGTCTGTTCCTATGACACATCATGTTCAACATGTCAGAAACAGAACTCATGAACTCATCATTGTTACCCTAAACCTATTACTCTCTCAACCTTTCTGTTTATTTTCAGGTCACCAACACCTTATCAGCTCCTTACACTGAGTTGGGATCTTTTTGTTTGTTTGTTTGTTTATTTGTTTTACAATCCATTTCTATATTGTTTAATGATTTCCCAAAGAATATTGCTCACAACTACCTTGAAAAGTATGTGGTGCAAGTCTTTTCATCCGTATTTTCTTGATATGTTTGCTGAATTTCCAAAAAGTTAAAACATTTGTCTGTGATAATATAAATTGGAAGTATAAAAGGAAGATTTTCAACTAAGTTACTCTGACTCCAAGTCAAGGTTTCTCATTATACAGTACTATTTCTTTTTTTTTTTTTTATGTTTTCTTTTTTTTTTTTAATTTATTTATTTATTTAGCTTTTTACATTCATTTTCACAAATTTTTGGGTTCCAAATTTTCTCCCCTTTTCTTCCCTCCCCCTACCCCAATACCCCAAGCAATCTAATTTTCCCTATCTCCAATCTGCCCTCTCTTCTGTCATCCCTCCCTTCCCTTGTCTCTATCTTCTCTTTTCTCCTGTAGGGCCAGATGACTTTCTATTCCTCATTAACTGTATGTCTTCTTTCCTAGTTGCAACAACAATACTAAACAATTGTTCCTAAAACTTTGAGTTCCAAATTCTCCCCATCCCTCCCTCCCCACCTATTCCCTTTGGTACGGCAATTCATTATAGGCCATATCTGTGTAGCTTTGCAAATGATCTTCCTGATAGTCGTGTTGTGTAAGACTAACTGAATTGCCATCCCTCCTAACCTGCCCCTCATTGTTTCTCTTCTGTCCTTTAATCCTGTCCCTCCCCAAGTATTGACTTTCAATTACTCCCTCCTCCCTTTGCCCTCCCTTCCATCATCCCCCCCCCAATATCTCTTTCTCCCCCGCTTTCTTATACTGTAAAATAGGTTTTCATACCAAAATGAGTGTGCATTTCACTCCTTCGTTTAGTCAAATGTGATGAGGGTAAACTTTTGTTTATTTGTTGGTTTTTGTTTTTTTTTTCCCTCAGCTCTCCTCTTTTTCCCTCCACTAAAAAACATCTCCTACTTGCCTCTTAAATGACGTATAGTTACCCCCTTCCATTTCCCCCTCTTTCCTCTCACTACATTTCTCTCTCACCATTTACCTTAATTTCTTTTAAGGTATGGTCCCATCCTATTCAGTTCAATCTGTGCTCTCTGTCTCTGCATGTGAATGCATGTGTGTATGTGTGTGCATGCGTGTACATGTGTATGTGTGGTCCCACCAACCACCCAGATACTGAAAAGTTTTAAGAGTTAGAAATATTGTCCCTTCCCTGTATGAATGCAAACAGTTCATTTCTGGTAAGTCCCTTAATACTTCTCCTTGCTGTTTACTTTTGCATGCTTCCTCTCATTCTTGTGTTTGAAAGTCAAATTTTCTTTTCAGCTCTGGGTTTTTTCATTAAGAATGATTGAAAGTCCTCTGTTTCATTGAAAGACCATATTTTCCCTTGAAGTATTATACTCAGTTTAGCTGGGTAGGTGATTCTTGGTTTCAGTCCTAGTTCCTTTGCCTTCTGGAATATCCTATTCCACGCCCTTCGATCCCTTAATGTAGAAGCTGCTAGATCTTGGGTTATCCTGATTGTATTTCCACAGTACTGGAATTGTTTCTTTCTAGCTTCTTGCAAGATTTTTTCCTTGAGCTGGGAGTTCTGGAATTTGGCCACAATGTTCCTAGGAGTTTCTCTTTTTGGATCTCTTTCAGGTGGTGATCGATGGGATTCTTTCAATACTTATTTTGCCCTCTGGTCCTAGAATGTCAGGGCAGTTTTCCTTGATAATTTCATGCAAGACGATGTCTAGGCTCTTTTTTTGATCATGGCTTTCAGGTAGTCCCATAATTTTTAAGTTGTCTCTCCTTGATCTATTTTCCAGGTCAGTTGTTTTTCCCATGAGATATTTCACATTCTCTTCCATTTTATCGTTCTTTTGGTTTTGTTTGGTGATTTCTTGGTTTCTCATAAAGTCATTAGACTCCATCTGTTCCATTCTAATTTTGAGAGAACTATTAAATTCAGTGAGCTTTTGAGCCTCTTTTTCCATTTGGCTCATTCTGCTTTTGAATGCATTCTTCTCCCTCAATTGGCTTTTTGAACCTCTTTTGCCAATTGAGTGAGCCTATTTTTCAAGGTGGTTAATTTCCTCAGCATTTTTTTTGGGTCTCCTTTACCCAGATATTGACCTTTTTTTCATACTCTTCTTGCATCTTTGTCATTTCTCTTCCCAGTCTTTCCTCCACCTGTCTAACTTGCTTTTCAAAATCCTTTTTAAGCTCTTCCAAGGCCTGAGCCCACCCAACACCCCCCTGAGGTGTCTGGGGTGCTGAGGCCCCGCCCTCCACATCTTTCCCTGATGGGAAAAATACGTTCTCGTCCTCCCCATCAGATCCGAAGGTCGGGATCATTTGCATTTGTTGGAAAAAACTCTCCAAAGTCTTATTTTTCTTCCCCTTTCTAGGCATTTTCCCCAGCCAGTTACTTGATTTCTGAGATTCCTTTCCACCCCCGCCTGGATCCGCCCAGCAAGTGCTTGGCCTCTGAGATTCAAATGCGCTTTCCCGCGGCAAGCTTTAGTTCTGGCGCTGGGGGTGGGGGCAGGGCCGCCTCCTGCTTGGGCCCCTCAGGGGCTTTCTGCAGAGACTTTCAGGAACGGAGCGGGGTGGGGGGGGGGGGGGCCCCGCCTGCTGTGTTCAGTTCCCTTGGGGGTTTTATTCAGAGGCGTTCAGCAGTAGAGCAGGGTGGGGGCAGGGCCGTCTCCCCTGCTCGGCTCCCTCAGGTTGGAAAGACCTTCAGTACTGAAGATCCTACCTGCTGCTGGGGGATTCCTGAGTCCCGGGCCGTTGCCGCCTCAGCCGCCCGCCCACACCTCTGCCTCCGCCGCTTCCTGCCCCTGTCTCAGCCGCAGCCGCTTCCTCCCGAGGGGGCCCAAGTCACGGAGACGCTCCGCTCCCCTCCCCTATCGCAGCTTTCTTTCTTACTGACCTGTGGCTTCTGTGGGCGGAGGGACTTTCCCGGCTGCCGGAGCTTCCCCCGGAGCTTTCCTCTCTGAAGTCTGCTGGGGTCAGCTTCTCTGGGTCGCGGCCAGGGGTGGGGGTGGGGTCCGCTTTCCGAAGTGCGATGGACCCCGGGGACGGCTCTCCAGGGTTCAGTGGAACGGAAATCTCTTCCCCTATGTTTATGCACCCCCTGCAGAGATTCAGAATTTATGGGGATCTCCTTTTACCTCAATTCCATGGGTTGTGGGCTCGGAGCTCGTAAATGTGCGTCCTTCTACTCCGCCATCTTGGCTCCGCCCCTCTACAGTACTATTTCTAAAAATTGCTAATCAATGTAAACTGCATTAAAATTATTTGTATAATGTTCTGTTTTAAGTCTTTTAGGGTTAACATTGATTCTTTTTCCCTGTCATTGGCTAGTCCATGTCTATTTACAGTTCCTTGGACATAGGTGCCTCATCCCATGTTAAAGTATCTGAGTAAAACATGTTAGGTTGAACTGAATTATAACAGAAGTTAAATGATTACAATGAGCAACTCAGAAGTATTTCAGAAAATTTAGCAATCATTTTAATTTGATAAATATTTATTAAAGCTTTATTTATCACGGTAAGCAATGACAATACAACTACAGAAATGAAATACCCCTTAGCCTGAAGCAGCTTCTGTTAGGAAAGGGATGCAGTATTACCTGAGGAAATACATAAGTGCAAGTATGAAGGGAAAGAAAGAGAAAAAATATTAAAGGAAAATTTTAAGAGGGAGAAGACACAGACAGCGGACACTGTGATTGATCCAAAAGGTGTCAAATATACAATGTTATGTGAGCTTGCTATTGAATGAAAATAATGATCTATTTAAAAAAAAACAATAGTATGTTTTTACAATTACATGCCGACACTTTTTTTACCATTAATTTTACAAGATTTTGTATTCCAAAATTTTCTCCCTCCCTCTCCTCTTCTCTTCTTAAAATGGTAGACATAAACAATTTGATATAGGTTATATATGTGCTATCATGTAAAGCATATTTCCATATTATTCACCATTTTGAAAGAAAAACAATAGAAATGAAGAAAAATAAGATAAGTTAAAAAAAGTTTGCTTTGACTTGCATTGAGTCCATCAATCTTTTAATTGGATGTGGGTAGGATTTTCCTTTGTGAGTCCTTCGTACTTGTTTTGGATCATTGTGTGGCTAAGAACAGCTGAGTCATTCAGAGCTGTTCAGCACACAATGATCTTGATACTGTATACAATGTTTTCTTGGCTCTGCTCGTTTCTCTTTGCATCATTTTGTACAAGTCGTTCCATGTTTTCTAAAGACTTCCTGTTCATTTCTTATTGCACAATAGTATTCCATTACATTTCTATAACACAACTTGTTCAGCCATTCCCCAAATGATGGATGTTCCCTAAATATCCAATATTTTGCCAACATGAAACTTGCTACTATAAATATTTTTGCACTTCAATCCTTTTCCCTTTTTATCTTTTCCTTTTCCCAGACCTAGCAGTGGTATTGCTGGATTAAAGGATATGGATAACTTGGTTGCCCTTTGGGCATAATTCCAAAGTACTCCCCAAAATGGTTGAATCAGCTCACATTTCTTCCAACAGTGCATCAGTGTCTCAATTTTCCCACATCCTTTCCAAAATTTTTCATTTTTCTTATTTGTCATATTAGTCATTCTGATAGGTGCGAGGTGGTATTTGAGAGTTGTTTTAATTTGTACTTCTCTAATCAAAAGTGATTTAAAGCACTACTTCATATGCCTATTGATAGCTTTGATTTCATTATCTGAAAACTGACTGCTCATATCCTTTGACCATTTAACAATTAGAGAATGGCTTGTATTATAAATTTGACTCAGTTCCTATCTCAGAAATGAACCCTTTATCAGTCATTTGCTGTAAAGATTTTTTCACAGCTTTCTGCTTTCCTTCAAATCATTGTTGCATTGGCTTTTTCTTTGCATATTTTTTCAAAATAATTTTTATAGTAATAAATGTTTTTTCAGTGTTTGGTAGAATTCACTTGCAAACCTATCTGGCCTTGTGGATATTTTTCTTAGGGAGTTTATTAATGGTTTTCCCAATTTCTTTTTATAAAATGAGGTTTTTAGGCACTCTATTTTGTTATCTATTTATCTAGGTAATTTATAGTTTCATGATTATTTGTCAATTTCACTCAGATCGTGAGATTTATTGGCATATAATTGGACAAGATATTTCCTAATGATTGCTTTAATTTCGTCTTCATTGGTGGTGATTTCACCCTTTTCATTTTTGACACTGGATATTTGGTTTTCTTTTTGAAAAAATCAAATTAACCAATTGCTTATCTATCTTATTGTTTCTTCCCTATAAAACAAGCTCCTAGATTTGTTTATCGGATCATTTTTTTAAGTTTCAATTTTATTAATTTCATCTTTGATTTTGAGGACATCCAATTTGGTGCTCAACGAGGAGTTTGTAATTTGTTCTTTTTCTAGTTTTCTGTTTTAGTATCAGGCCCAATTCATTGATATCCTTTTTCTCTAATTTGTAGATGTAAGAAAGTAGAGAAATAGATTTTCCCCTAAGTACTGCTTTGACTGTGTCCCATAAATTTTGACATGTTGAATTGTTCTCATTCTTTCTATTGAAATTATAGTTTCTATGATTTGTTCTTTAATCCACTTAGTTTTTAAGATTAGATTATTTAATTTCCAATTAATTTTATCTGTCTTTCCACTGCTCTTTGTTGAATGCAGTTTTATTATATTATGATATCAAAAGAATACATTTTATATTTCTGTCTTTCTTCATTTAATTTTAAGGTTTTTAGGCACTAATACATGGTCACTTTTTGTGTAGGTGCCATGTTCTGCTCAAAAAAATGGTACACTCCTTTATCTTCCTATTCAGCTTTCACTAAGGTTCTATCAGATATAACTTTTCTAATATTGTATTCAGCTCTTTAATTTCTTACTTTTTAAAATTTTTTGACTGGCCTCATCAGGCTCTGAGAGGAGAGAGTTGAAGTTCCCCACTAATACAGTTTTGCTCTTATTTCTTCCTGTAACTCACTTGACTTATCCTTTAAGAATGTGGATACTACATCTCTTGGTACATATATGTTTAGCATTGACAGTGATCACTTAATTGTCATAGCACTTTTTAGCAAGATATGGTTTCCATCTTAATCTCATTTAATTAGGTCTTTTTTTTTATTTTTGCCTTTGCATTGTCTGAGATCAGGATTGCTACCCCTCCTTTATATTTCAGCTGAACTATAATAGATTCTGCTCCAGCTCCTTTCCTTTGTTCTTTGTGTCTCTCTGTTTCAAGTGAACTTCTTGTAAATAATATATTGTAAACTTCCTGTTTTGGATCCACTCTGCTATCCATTTCTGTTTTATGGAAGAATGCATCCCATTTATGTAGTCATACATGATTACTATTTATTTCTCTCTATCCTATTGTTTCTCCTTTTTGTCTTCTCTCTCCTTTCACTCTTTCCCTCTTGTACAGTGTTTTTCTTCTGTCTACCGCTTCCCTAGTCCACCTATTCTGTCAGTCCCCTTCCCTTTACTTAATCTCCTCCCTTCCTACTTTCCTGTTGGGTAAGATAGATTTCTATATTCAACTGATTGTGTATATTATTCCATCTTTGAGCCAATATTGATAAGAGTAAGGTTCAAGTGATGACCATTGCCCCACACACACATCTTTACCTCCACTGTAATAGATTTTCCATGACTCTTCATGTGAGATAATTTACCCCATTTCACTTCTCTTTTCCTTCAGTACATAGTGTACTCCTAGTTCTTATCCTTTAAATTATTTTTTGTCATTTCCTCAAATTCACCTTGTTTCCACTCCCTCTGTCCATGTATATTCCTTTTAGTCGTATATTTCTTTTCTTTTTTTCCATTTTTTACACTTCTCTTATGTCTTGATATTGGAGATCAAAATTTTTGTTCAATTCTGGTCTTCTCCTTATGAAAATTTGAAATCCTTCTATATCACTGAAAGACCATTTCTCCGCCTTGATGCATTATGGTTCATTTCACTGTCTGGGTGATTTGTGGTTGTAATACTAGCTCCTTTGCTTTTTGGAACATCATGTTTCATGACCTCTAGTTCTTTAATTTTGCAGCTGTAAAGTCCTATGCAACACTGATTGTGACTTCCCAATATTTGCATTTTTTCTTCCTAGCCACTTGTAGTATTTTTCCCTTGAACTGATAGTTCTGAAATTCCGCGACAATGTCACTTGGAGTTTTTATTTTGGGATCCTTTTCCTGGGGATAGTTGACAATTATTTTAATGTGTATTTTGCCATCTGGTTCCACAAATCAGGACAATTTTCCTCGATAATTGAAAGATGTTGTCCAGATCCTCATTTTTGATTAAGGCTTTCAAATACTTCAATGACTTTGACACTTTTGTTTTTCCCATGAGATGTTTTACATTTTTTTTGTCATGCTTTTGAAGTTATTTAATTGAATTTTGAAGTCTTATAGAGTCATTAGCTTCCACTTGTCCAATTCTAACTTTTAAGGAGTTATTCTGCTCAGTTAGCTTTTGCGTTTCCTTTTCCATTGGGGCATTTGTACCTTTTAAGGAGTTGTTTCTTTTGTTGTTGTTATTTTCAAAGTGGATTTTTGAATCTTCTTTTCCACTTGGTCAGTTCTACTTTTTAAGGAATTGCTTTCTTTTTCCAAGCTGTTGACTTTTTTTGTTTCATAATTCCCTTGAACCATTGTCATTTCTTTTCCTGCTCTTTCTTCTACCTCTCATTTATTTATTTTCTAGCTCCTTTTTGAGTTTTTCTATCTTTCTGAACTTGAAACTACATCTTATCATTTTTTTGGGGGTAGGAAGTGATTTTCCCAGAGGAGTTTAGATAATGCCCTCATTTTCCTCCTTTGAATTTAGGTCTTGAACTTTTCTGTTGCCGTCATAACTTTGGATGATCAAATTTTTTTTGTTCATCTTTATTTGGCCTTTTTGAAAAAATATACAACTTACTTATTTTTCAGTTCTCAACATTCACTTCCACAAGAATTTGAATTCAAAATTTTCTCCTCATCTCTCCCCACCCTCCACCCTGGGACAGCATGGAATTTCTTTAAATCATTTTATTATTATTATTGGTATTATTAATGTTATTATTAAATTTGATTTCAGAGTTCTACAATCACTTCCATATATCTTATATTTTTCCTCCTTCCCTCCTCCTCCTACCCCCTTATCTCCCCACTCCCTCCTGAGACAGCATACAAGTTTTTATAGGTTCTACACATATATTTCTATTAAATACATTTTCACCTTAGTCATGTTGCATAGAAGAGTTAAAAGGAATGGGAGAAATCATAAAACAAAACATAATGCAAAAGAAAATGATCTTCTTAATTCTGGGATCAAATTGCATAGTTCTTTATCTGGATGTGGAAGGCATTTTGTCTTAAGAGACCATTGGAAATTTTTTTAAGTCCTTGCATTACAATGAAGTACTAAGTCTACCAGAAAAAGTCCTTATAGACTGTGGTTGTTGTTCTGTACAAAATTCTCCTGGTTCTGCTCCTTTCCCTCATCAGTTCATATAAGTCTTTCCAGACCTCTCTGAAGTCTTCCTGTTCATCATTTCTTATAGAACATAGTATTCCATTACATTCACATGCCACAGTTTATTCAGCCATTCCCCAATTGATGGATATCCCCTTGATTTCCAGGTTTTGACTACCACAAAGAGAACTGCTATAAATATTTTTGTACATGTGGGATCCTTTCCCATTTTTATGATCTTTTGGAAATACAGGCTTAGAAGCAGTATTGCTGGGCCAAAGGGTATGCACATTTTTTCAGTTCTTTGGGCATAGTTTCAAATTGCTCTCCAGAGTGGTTGGATCAGCTCACAGCTCCACCAACTCTCCCAGATCTTCACTTACATTTATTATCATCTGATTTTGTCATGTTAGCCAATCTGATAGGTGTCGTGATTTTGCAGAGTTGTTTTGATTTGCATCTCTCTAGTCAATAGAGATTTAAAGCATTTTTCATATGACTATAGACAGCTTTAATTTCTTCCTCTGAAAACTACCTGTTCATATCCTTTGACCATTTATAAATTGGAGAATGACTTGTATTCTTGTACATTTGACTCAGTTCTCTCTATATTTTAGAAATGAGGCCTTTATCAAAGACATTACCATAAAAATCTTTCTCAGTTTTCTGCTTCCCTCCTAATCTTGGTTGCATCAGGTTTGTTTGTGAAAAAACTTTTCAATTCGATGTAATCAAAATTATCCATTTTGTACTTCATAATGTTTCCTATCTCTTGTTTAGTCCAAAATTCTTCCCTTCTCCATAAATCTTCCCTTGCTCCACTAATTTATTTGTAGTTTCTATCTTTATACCTAGATCATATACTCATTTGGACTTTATTCTTGTGTATGGTGTCAGACATTGATCTATGCCTAGTTTCTGCCACACTGTTACCAAGTTTTCCTGGCTATTTTTTGAACAATGAGTTCTTATCCCAGGAGCTGGGGTCATAGGGTTTATCAAACAGCAGATTGCCGTATTCATTAACTACTGTGTCTTGAGTACCTAACATATTCCACTTCTCTACCCCTCTGTTTTTATCCATCAAAACCAGGCAGTTTTGATGATTACTGCTTTATAATACAATTTGAGATCTGGGAGAGATAGGCTACCTTCTCTAGCATTTCTTTTCATTATTTCCCTTGATATTCTGGACTTTTTGTTCTTCCAGATGAGTTTTGATATTATTTTTTTCTGGCTCTACAAAACAATTATCTGATAGTTTGATTGGCATGACACTGAATAAGCAAATTAATTTAGGTAGAATTATCATTTTTTTCTTCTAAATTTGAACTTTCCTCTCATGGTGGAAGGAGCATTGTCTCAGGCTTCTTCTGCCAGAGTTTGTATGTCCTGGCAGATTTACTGGCATTTCACTGATGTTGTCCCGAGGCCTACAGAGCACCATCATGCCTGGTGCTTCCCTGCAAGGATGGGTTGGGGTATGATGGTTGACAGTGCTGGAGATTGTAAGGGTCTGTCACCTTACCTAATGCTGAGTTCATGTCCTACAGCTGGCATCTGTCATATCCTGAGGCTTGGAGTGTGTTTCTGAATTTTTCCAGGGATAAACTGAAGCATGTGATGGGTCCTAGGCACTTGGCTGACTGTTTGTCTTGGAGTATGCTAAAGTAAATGGAGGGGGCCGAGTGCTCATGGCTGGCTGTTTGCTTTTGCACCCATAGAGTTGGTATCTCTCTGCTTTCCTGGAGCTTTGCTGGTGCACTTGGCAATTTTTGGAGCTGGAGTCTTCCTGTTCCCCTGGTTATGTTGGTGGGGGTCCTGGTGTTGGATTTTACCTGCTCCACTGCACTGAAGCTTAGGATCTCCCACTGGTTTGCTGAGACAGTGCTTGCTGGTGGCTGGCTTGGACACTTCCTGTGCTGGACTGTGCTCTGTTTTGTTTTGTTTTGTTTTGTTTTTGTTTTTTATGTTACCAAATGGGATGGAACTTTCCCACCAACGTTCCAAGTTTTTTTGACTAAAAGATTTTTTTATCCCATATTTTTGTGAGTTCTTCTGCTCAATTATTTGCTTAATGGTGCTATTTTAATGTTGTTTGGGGTGGATATGGGAGAGTTACAGTACTTTACTGTTCACTCCATCTTGGTTCCTGGAAGTCCAAAAATAAGGATTTTTAAAGGTTAAGATAAGAAAGTATTGCATTACAGCCTTGAGGGAGCAAACTGGGTAATTTCTTTGAGAATCAGGCTTTCTTGAACATTTTCTCTATCATCTAGCATCAAGTATTTTCAACAAAGACCTACCTGTATCAGAAAAATATGACACCCTAAACATAAAACTTACAAATATAAAATCAAATAAAACAAGGTAAAACTTTTGGGGCTATGGATTGTCTCTTGATCTCATTCAAAAAATACAGGATCATAGTTATACATTGATCTCCTAGGAATTAATTTGGGGAAAGAAATATTACTAAACCTGCTTTTCATCCCACTGCTACAAATGCCAGCATCTGGATTGCAAATTCATGAAGAGGAAAACAGCCTAAGGTTAATGACTTTCTGCCCCTTTCTGGTCAAAAGGAGAATCTCAGTCTTGCCATCCCTAATAATTATTTCTCCTCCTCAGTACTGGATTTTCCATTTTGGTTGGTGGTAAGATTAGTAATTTTCTGCTATCTGTATTCCTAAATGTAGGGATTTTATGAACATTATGGGGATTTATGATTTGGGATTTATGAACATTATGATTGGCTGATGAAAGGAAGAAAAAAAGCAGGAGGTGACTTGTTTCATCCAATAACCTTGGGCTACAGTCTTTGAAACATTCTTGTAATATATTTGTGGAGCCATATGTAGCTATAGCATCTTGAAAGTTTAGTAATTAGATTTATTGGATCATTATAGCACCATAAGAAACAGTAGAACAAATCCAAGGCATTTTTAAGTCTGTTCTAAATATACGACTCAATTCAACTCTGTTGAACCAATATTCAAACTTTTAAAGATGCTTATGTAAATGTTTGCATCGATTAGACTTTTCTAAAAACTTCCTATATTAAATCATATTATATCTAGGGGATGGGTCATCAGGTAAATCATACTAAAATCATATTATAATATGTTACAGCTAGGTCCCAACGATTATGATTAAGGTATCACATGAAGTGTACTCTTATTCAATTTTTCCTTGCATATTTCTATTGGAATAGAATCAATTGCCATATTTTATGTAATTATGACTTGAAATAGTGCATATTGAAAGATGTGATCATTTGATGTGATTCTTTTTTTTTGTTTGTACTGACCAAAAATATTGTAAATATGCAGAGACCGAAGTTTGACTGTTGAGTACAGGGAACCTGTATGATCTGATTTAATGATAAGTGAAAAAAAAAAAACTTGAGGTGGTAAAAAATGAAGATGGCAAAATATGTTGAAAGCAGATTTACAACGAGTTAAAAGTCATTTCTAAGAATTGGCACCTAGGTGACAGTGAACAGATTCCTGGACCTTGAGTCAGGAAGACCTTAGTTCATATGCTGCCTCCGTCACTTAGTACATGTGTCATTCTGTAAAAGTCATTTAAACATGCTCTGCTTTAGTTTTCTTAGTGTACAATTAAGATAATAATAGTACCTATCTCCCAGGGTTGCTTAAATAACATTAGTAAACTGCTTGAAAGATTATGTCATCTAAATATTTTGTTGTAACTATTATTAACAATAATTTTAGTATCTTGTTTTTCATTGAAAAAAAAAACATTTGGGAGCCATGGAAAGTTTTGAGAAATAACAGGAAAACACAAGAAAGTGAAAACTCAGGAAAACTTTCTGAAAGTAGGAAAGAAATTACATTGGAAACATGCATGTTCAGAAGAAAGAGGACTTACAAAGCAAGAATCATATAACCAGAGAAAGATGGTGAGGTCCTGTCCTTAAGTGGTGGCCATGTGTGTCCAGAGAAAGGAATGAATATAAAATGCTGTATAAATATAATCAACAGAGGCAATCTGACTTTGAATGGTGAGAGTGAGGCAAGTGACAGGATCAAAGTTGACTTTCTGGTTATTAAATGAGTTGACTGAGATCATGATGATGTACTCTCAAGAAGGTTCAGGAAGTTTGGAGAAAGCATCAATTTAGGGAAGACACTTATGAGTTCCATTTCAGATTTAATGAGTTTGAAGAGTTGATGAGACATTTAGCTGGAGATGTCCTTTTGACTGGCAATTGGAAATGCAGGACCAGTGTTCAGGCGGGATATTGGTATTGGAAGCAATCTGACCTAACTACAAGTATTTTCCCATTTGAAAAAGTACCCATTAAAAGAAAATAGGACTTCACTTTGCTTAATTCTTAATCAGGTGAACATGGAGATGAGGAGCATGGCTTTATCAGCTTTCTGGGTAGCTCATTCCAAATTCATTTTCCCAATTATCCCCACTGGGTATCATTACCTTCCCTCAAATAAAATGAAACAGAACAGACTTTCAGTGATGCCATTCTCCTCACCAGGTTTTAGAGGTAGTTACAGCTTTTGATCACCTTATTTTTTTTTTTTACAAAAGATGACAATTTATACAGGGTAGCTTGGGTTATTTACAAGTTTACATATTTATTTTAACCTAGTACACAGGTAGGCTCATATTTGAAGCATTTGACAATTCTCATACTCTTTTCTGAAACTGGATTTTCTACGACTGTGTGTGAGTTCCTTTCTTTTCTTAACAATGGTTCTCTTAGCCCTACTAAGGGCTGCATTTTTCATTTGTGTTTTTGTTTACTTAATGAATGGTCTCCAGTGATTCCAATATTTTTATTGTTTCATGAACACTAGAACTTTGCCTCTTCTCTTAGATATGTTGATACAGTATTTCCTGGGTCACTACAGAAGAATAAAAATGTTCTGAGGGATTTACTCAGAAAAGTAGGTCAGCTCCTCTGAGCTTAGCCGTCAATAACCTCTTGGAATCAGTACATGCTCCACTCCCTGGGTGAGGGCATGTTGTATACGCTCTTATGTTCCAGGAATTAGAAAACAGGAAAAGAGGAAGACTTTATATTCATATAATTATATAATCACAGATTTAAAACAGAAAAGGCCTTGGAGTTTTATGATTCCAATGTTCAATAACTATTTCAATCTCCAAGATCCATTTCAATTTACCTTGTCATTTTTGTAATCTTGTGTGTTTTATTTTATGCAATTAAAAACAGGGTTTTTGGTTGTTTGCTTTTGTTTGGATCATACTTTGTACACAATACTTTGCACAGTACCTGACATATAGTAAATACTTAATAAGCATTAGTTGACTAAATGACTGATATTAAAGAATATTGAGGGTTTTTTTGGGGGGGAGGGGGAAGAAAATGTCATTGCAAATGGCCTGTATTAAGCAAAATAAAAGGCAAGATCTTCACTTGAATGGGAGCAACCAGGGTACTGTAGGAGATTTGATGAGAGGAGGTTTAGGAATGGGTAATAGAAATGAGAGGGAGCTAGATGGTATAGTGTAGAGCACTGGCCCTGGAGTTGGGAAGACCTGAGTTCAAAAGGTACCTCAGTCATTTACTAACTGTATGACCTTGAGCAAATCATTTAACCTCTGTTTACTTTAATTCATTCAAGAAGGAAATAGAAAACCACTTCAGTATCTTTGCAAGGAAAATCACATAGACAGTATTGGCAGACACAAAAGGGTCAGACACAACAGAACACTTGGAATGCAGTATTTCTGAGTACCTTATCTTGCTGAAAACTCTTTTCCTGCTGTGTTCTTTTGACATATCTTTCTCCTACTTCTCCTACTTGTCTGAGCAGTCCTCCACTTCCTTTGCTTGATCTCTTCTAACTAAAAACTTTTAGGATTCTGTGATCCTTATTGATTTTTAGCTCTATCTGATTTCATGTTATGAGATTTGTCCTATCATTCTGTTCTGTGAAGACCTTCTTGGATCATGAAACTATTATTTAATGTGGGAGCCATGTCTTTCAGGATCATGTCATTTGCAGATTCCATAAATATCCCATCTCTACCTTGATTCACATAACTTTTTAGTTAAAAAACACAAGGTCAAGGACCAAATCTTAAAATCTCATGCTCCAAAAGATATTCAAGTTGACTTTAATTGATTAACAGCTATTCTTTGGGTCTAGTTATTTTACTAGTAATGAGTCTACCTAAATAAACAATTTTCTGGTCCACATCTTTCCATCTGATCAATCCTCATCACATGTTAGTTTTTGAGTGCTTGGTATGGACTAAGAATTGTTCAAGGTATTGTGGATATAACTCTAAAGAAGGAAGCAATCTTTACTGACAAGTAACTTTGCATTCACTTGGGGGATATAGCAAATACTTGTATTAGTATGTTCAACATTTGTGTGTGTGTGCGCATGTGTATATGTGTTTGTTCTTTGTTCTCAAAGAGGGTCATGCCATCAAGATGATGATATGACTTGCACTTTGATCAATATAAATATAAAGAGAATGATATAAGTATATGCAATGCACTTAATTACATGTCATTTGACAGAATACTGAAAGTTTTGGGGATCAAGACATACTTTCTGAAGAAGGGCTGACTTGATAAATATAGTTCTTCTGTGACAAAGGAAGACTGAGAGAATTAATGATAATGTTAAGTAGCTATGAGGAATGAATAAGCCGAGAGACCTCTCATTAGTGCCAATTGTCTCTGTGAGGTAAAATGTTGATCAACTATAGAGTGGTAATATGTATGGGAAAGGTATGACTATGGTTGAGGATAATGACAAAAAATAAAATTTTAAGGAGAAAGGAAATTGAGAATATATAAAAACAATGTAAAAATATTATTGAATGGTTATGAGAGCCCATCTGAGATTAGGTGCTATTGATTCTAGTGACTTCCTATTAATGATTTTCCCTAGTGACTCCTACTACCCTAGGTAAGCAGTGATTAAAATAGATTATTGGGGCTACATGGTAATGGATAAGAATTAGAATGAGGATTTCTTAATTCCATTCTTTTATTTGAGCCTTCTTATACAAAATTAATAATCTGGAAATACTTTACATGATTTCACATATATAACCTATACCAGATTGCTTCCCATCTTAGGGATTGGAGAGGGGAGGGGCAAAGAGAGTAGAATTTGGAGGTTAAAATTTTTTTTAAAAAAAATTAAGAAAATTGTTTCCACATGTAGTTGAGGAAAAATAAAACATTTTATAAAGTGTTAAAAATATTTTGGGGGGAAGAAAGCATTAAAAGGAAGTCATTACTAAAACAATAAAATGGCAGACCATGGCTTGAAGACAGGTTGCGGAGCACTAAATGAAGCCAACATGGTGTTGGTGGATAAAGAGGAAAGAAGAGGGATTGATTAGACAATAGATTAGGGTTCATGTTAATAACTAAGAATACATTTTTGTGAGAAAGAGGGTGAAAAAGAGGGAAAATAGGTTGTGGTCAAAAATTTCATTTTAAGACTTCTATACCAGAAATATTCTTAATTCCAGAAATATGTCAAGGTCTGCAATAGTTATGGTACTGTACTGGTAAAGTTGAAAAGAGCTTTATTAGAGTTGCATAGGATTTGTTTGAGGGGCTGTCAAATTAAACATAAAAGTCTATGACCATGAATGCATGGTATGGGACAGAGAAGAGGTCTTCAAGTCTGATACTAAAGTCAGACAAAATTGTGTAAATGATCTGGAGGTTGGTAGATGCCAACAACATGGATGAAGGGGAAAAAGTATGAAGCGAACTTCCAAAAATAAAATAAACATTGAGGAATAGTGGGTAAATGGTTGATATAATAGGGTGGCTAAGGAGTACAAGGAGCTTTTCTGGCCTTTTGAACAGTACCTCAAAAAGAAATGAGAGGGAAGTAAGAGAATTATGAAAAAAGAAGACTCGACAATTTGGAAAACTGCTTAAAGAGTAGAGTTGGTAAAATGAAAAAAAAATGCAAAAGCTGATTTAGGAAAATAACTCCTTAAAAGTTAGAATGGGGCCAATGGAAGTAAATGACTCTATGTGACATCTATGAGACATTTAATGAATCAATCAAAAAAACCAAAAGATTGAAAAAAAGAAGAAAATATAAAATCCTCCATGGAAAAATCAACTGAACAGGAAAATACATGCAAGAGACACAGTGTCAAAATCATTAGTAACCTGATTACTGATTACTAGTAGTAGTAACCTGAAGATCACAAGCAAAAGGAGGACCTGAACAACATCTTTCAAGAAATTATCAAGAAAATCGTTTTGATATCCTGTATCCAGCAGGCAAAATAGGCATTGAAGAACTCTACCAGTCACCTCAGGAAAGAGATCCTGAAATAAAAACCCCAAGGAAAATTATCACGAAATTTCAGATCTATCAGATAAAGAAAAAAGTATAAATGGCTAAAAAGAAACAACTCAAATATCTGGAAGTCACAATCAGAATCACACAGAATTTGGCAGCTGCAACATTAAAAGATTGGAGGTCATGGAATACGATATTCTAGAAGGCAAAGTAGCCGGAACTACAATCAAACATCATTTACTCACCAAAATTAATTACAATACTCAAAGGGAAAAAATAGTCATTTAATGAAATATAAGAGTTTCAAACCTTTATAAGAAGAAGACCAGAACTAAATGAAAAAATTTATTCTCCAATATCAAGACCCAAGAGAAGCATAAACAAGTAAAAGGAAAAAGAAAACATAAGGGATTCAATAAAACTAAAATGTTTACATCCCTATGTTGGAAGACAATTCCTTTAAGTTAAAGTTAAAATAATCCTTAAATTGAAATTGTATCACTAAAGGACAGATAGAAAGAATATACATTGACAGAGGATATAGGAATAAGGAGAATTTGAGGGAATTACATTAAAAACTTAAAGGATGAAAAACAGGAGTACAATGGGTGCAGAAGGAAGGGAGAAGTAAAATGGGGTAAATTTTCTTCCATGAAGAGGCAGGAAAGAGTTATCTCAAAGAGATAATTGTAGACACACTCAGGTGAATACAGAAATCTATCTTACTCAACAGGAAAGTAGAAGGGGAGAAGAATAAGTAAAAGTAGAGAGGAGGAGGAAGGTTGACCATAGGAAGGGTAGATCAGGGAACAGAAGCAAAACACTGATGAGGTGGGAACTGATGAGGGTGAAAGGAGAAAGAGGATAAACAAGAGGAATAATAAGATGGAGGGAAATACACAGGTATTCATCATAACTGTGAATAAGAATGGAATTCTATCATAAAATGGAAGCAGATACAGAGTGGGTCAAAAACAGAAGCTTGCAGTAAGTTGTTTACAAGAAACACATCTGAAGCAGAAAGACATACACAGAGTAAAAGTAAGGGGGCAGAGACAAAGTCTATTATCCTTCAGCTGAAGTAAAAAAAAAAGCAGGGGTTGTAATCTTGATCTCAGACAGAGTAAAAATAGACCTAATTAAAAGAGATAAGGAAGGAAACTACATCTTGCTGAAAGGTACCATAGACAATGAAGCAATCATATTAGAAAAGCAAGGAACAGTCTTTACTTGAAGAATTTATGGAAGAGGAAGGAGAAGCATTCATGACAGAACAAGAGATAGAGAGCACTGTAAAATGTAAAATACATCACTTTGATCATATTACATTGGAAAGCTTTTGATCAACCACAAAAACAAAGCTACCAGGATTAGAAGTAAAGCAGAAAGCTAGGAAACAATCTTTACAGCAAGTGTCTCTGATAAAAGTTTCATTTCTCAAATATATAGAGAACTCAATCAAAGTATATGAGAATATAAGTCAATCCACAATTAGTAAATGGCAAAAGTATATGAACAGGCAGTTTTCAGATGAAGAAATCAAAAATATACATAGACATATAAAAAAGTGCTCTAAATCACTTTTGATTAGAGAAACACAAATTAAAACAACTCTCATATACCATCTCACACCAATCAGATTAGATAATATGATAAAAATATGGAAAATGATAAATGTTGGAGGGCATGAGGGAAAATTGGGACACTAATTTATTGTTGGTGAAGGTGAGAACTGATCCAACCACTCTGGAGAGCAGTTTGTAACTGTGTCCAAAGGATTATAAAAGATGTCCATACTTTGATCCAGCAGAGTCTTTACTAAGTCTTTATTCCAAAAAGATGATTAAAAAGGGAAAAGGAACTACATGTGCAAAAATATTTATACCAGACCTATTGGAAACTGAGAGGATGTCTATCAATTTGGAAATGGCTGAACTAACTGTGGTATATGAATGTAATGGAATGCTATTGTGCAATAAAAAACGATGAGTGGCACATTCTGATAAAACCTGGAAAGACTGTACAAACTGATACAAAGTGACCATGAGCAGATGCCCTGAAAACACTGTACATGCTATCAGTAACACTGTGTGATGGTCAACTATGAATGACTCAGCTCTTCTCAGCATCACAATGATCCAAAATAAATGCAAAGGACACACAAAGGAAAATGTTATCCCTATCCAGATAAAGAACTAATGGCCTCTGAATGCATATGGAAGCATATTTTTTTCACTTCCTTAAAACTTTCTCATGTTTTCTTTTCCTTTTTTGAACTGTTTCTTCCTTCACAATTATGATAAATATGGAAATGTATTTTACATGATCACATATGTATTAACTATACCAAACTGCCTACTATTTTCAGAAGATGGGAAGATGGGGAAGAAAGGAGAACAAATTGGAATTTGCAATCTTGTAAAATGAATGCTAAAAGTATTCTTAATATTTAATTGTGGGGAAGATACTATTTATTTTTTATAAATTTATTTATTTAATTTTTTACATTCATTTTCACAAAATTTTGGGTTCCAAATTTTCTCCCCTTTTATCCCCTCCCCCACCCCAATACACCAAGCATTCTAATTTTCCCTATCACCAATCTGCCCTCCCTTCTATTATCCCTCCCTTCTCTTGTCCCCATCTTCTCTTTTGTCCTGTAGGGCCAGATGACTTTCTATTCCCCATTAACTGTATTTCTTATTTCCTAGTAGCAACAACAATACTCGACAGTTGTTCCTAAAACTTTGAGTTCCAAATTCTCCCCATCCCTCCCTCCCCATCCATTCCCTTTGGGAAGGCAGGCAATTCAATACAGGCCCTATCTGTGTAGTTTTGCAAATGACTTTGATAATAGTCGTGTTGGGTAAGACTAACTGTATTTCCCTCCATCCTATCCTGCCCCCCATTGTTTCTATTTTGTCTTTTGATCCTGTCCCTCCTCGAGTGTTGACTTCAAATTGCTCCCTCCTACCATTGCCCTCCCTTCCATCATCCCCCCGCTTGCTTATCTCCTTCTCCCCCACTTTCCTGTCTTGTAAGATAGGTTTTCATACCAAAATGAGTGTGCATTTTTTTCCTTCCTTTAGTCGAATGTGATGAGGGTAAACTTCTTGCTTTCTTCTCAGCTCTCCTCTTTTTCCCTCCACTAAAAAGTCTCCTGCTTGCCTCTTGAATGAGATATAATTTACCCCATTCCATTTCACCCTCTTTCCTCCCACTACATTTCTCTCTCACCATTTACCTTAATGTCTTTTAAGATACGGTCCCATTCTATTCAATTCACTCTGTGCTCTCTGTCTCTGAATGTGTGTGCATGTGTGTATGTGTGTGTGCGTGCACGCGTGTACGTGTGTGTGTGTGTATGTCTGTGTGTGGTTCCACCAACTACCCAGATATTGAAAAGTTTTAAGAGTTACCAATATTGTCTTTCCATGTAGGAATGTAAACAGTTCCCCTTTGGTAAGTCCCTTATGACTTCCCTTTGCTGTTTACTTTTTCATGCTTCTTCTCATTCTTGTGTTTGAAAGTCAAATTTTATTTTCAGCTCTGGTCTTTTCATCAAGAATGCTTGAAAGTCCTCTGTTTCATTGAAAGACCATATTTTCCCCTGAAGTATTATACTCAGTTTTGCTGGGTAGGTGATTCTTGGTTGGAGCCCTAGTTCCTTTGACTGCTGGAATATCCTATTCCACGCCCTTCGATCCCTTAATGTAGAAGCTGCTAGATTTTGAGTTATCCTGATTTTATTTCCACAATACTGGAATTGTTTCTTTCTAGTTGCTTGCAATATTTTCTCCTTGACCTGGGAATTCTGGAATTTGGCCACAATGTTCCTAGGAGTTTCTCTTTTTGGATATCTTTCAGGCGGTGATCGATGGATTCCTTCAATACTTATTTTGCCCTCTGGTTGTAGAATATCAGGGCAGTTTTCCTCGATAATTTCATGGAAGATGATGTCTAGGCTCTTTTTTTGATCATGACTTTCAGGTAGTCCCATAATTTTTAAATTGTCTCTCCTGGATCTATTTTCCAGGTCAGTTGTTTTTCCCATGAGATATTTCACATTCTCTTCCATTTTTTCATTCTTTTGATTTTGTTTTGTGATTTCTTGGATTCTCAGAAAGCCATTAGACTCCATCTGTTCCATTCTAATTTTGCGAGAACTATGTTGTACAGTGAGCTTTTGAACCTCTTTTTTCCATTTGGCCTGAACTTCTGCCTGCTGCTCCAGGAGTCCCGGCCACAGCCGCTGCCTCTGCCGCTGCCTCCCGAGGGGGCCCGAATCACAGAGACACCCCCGCTCCCCTCATGGCAAGCCCAGAAGTCTCTCTCACTGAGCTGTAGCGCCTGTGGGTGGAGGGACCTTCGTGGCCACCCTTGAAATCTGCTCGGATCTGCTCCTCTGGGGCCGCACGGCCAGGGCAGCACAGGAGTGGGCTCCGCTGTCCGGAGTGTGACGGATCCCTGGGGATGGCTCTCCAGGGCTCACTGTGTTTCTGCATACCTTGCAGTGCTCTAGAATTTGTGGGGAGTTCTTTTTGCAGGAAATATATGGGCTGTGTTTGGACCTAGCATACGTGAGTCTTTCTACTCTGCCATCTTGGCTCCTCCCCCAGGAAGATACTATTCAAAGCAAACAATAGTATTCAAATTCAGAGAACTGCAAGAAATGTAGTATCCTCAAAAGAAAGCAAGTTTTCAATTAAAGTAAAGAAATGGAAGCAATATTCTTTGAAAATATTTAGAGTAGATGACAAATTATTGAAAATAGAGGAAATTCCAGGATGGATAGTTGAACAGCTTAGAAGATATTGAATCTGTATTTGAGACTACATAGAATGGAGTTGTAGTGGTTAGAGGAGAGCTGAGAATTTACAAAGATATGACTTCTCCCAACTAGGCTTCAGATTAATAGTAGAGAATCTACTCTGATCTCTGAAGTCATTTCTAAATCTCAGATGTGAAGATGTTATAAATTGAGATGCAGGATCACACTGAAGGAAAACGGGTGCTTTGCTTTATGAATCAAAGCAATCTATCTACTTCTTACTGGTAACCAGGCAACTGTCTTCTCAAATCAATTAAATGCAGCATGAGGTTGAGCAGTGAACAGTGTACAGAGTCGGAAGATGTGGCTTTCTGTCTAACTCCAACTTTGTAACTATGTTATTTTGGAAAGATCTATTTAACCTTTCTGAGATTCAGTTCCCTTGTTGGCAAAATGTGTACAATAATATTTCCACTATCCATCTCACAGGGTCATTGTGAGGAATGCACTTTAACTCCACTGTTCTATATAGATGTAAGCTATGATTAATACTGAGGATTGATTAAGTTTTTCCTACATCTAGCTGTATGCTCTGGAAGGGATTATAGAGAATATGGATAAGGGAGGAGAGATAGATTCAAAAGAAATATAAAGAACTAGAATCTAACTGAGGTGATAAGAAAGATACATGAAGCAATCAAGGAAGACAAAGCAATCTCCAATTACTAGCATAAAGTAGGGTGAGCAGAAGAGATAAATAAAACTCAGAAAAGTCTGAGAGGGTTCAAATGTCTAGAGTTTCACAGAGGAAGTGAGACTTCAGCTGAGAATTAAAAGATGATTAGAGGTTGCTTAGGTAGATGTAAAAGTAGATACCTGCTTGAGCTGTCCCCCAAGACCCCAAATTACCTGTAAAAATTGACTCTAAACAAATTTTGGAGCCACATAATCCACAGAATGACATCAAGAAGCAAATCTCAAGCCCACGACAGACTGGAATGTCAATGGGAAGCATCTATCGAGCTGGATTCGGAGAGGAACACAGTCAAGGGTGATCTATGAAGGCACACACCAGGCCTGAGCAGGCCTGGAGGAAATAAATCACTGTAGCAGTTTCCAGATATCTTGACCACAAAACTCAGAGGACAACTTGGAAGGTTAAGGGAAAAAATCTGTCTGACCTGTAAGAGAGTAGCATGATCCATCCCCAGCTGAGGGTGGCAGAAGGGTCAGAGGGGCCCACAGCCATGGCTGGAGCAGTAGTGACAGTGACTGTTTCTGAACTTCTAGGTCCCCAGACTGTGGTGGGATCAAGTGGCTGACAGTACACAGCCCACCCTACTGGAAGCAGAGAACTACCTCAACAAAGAACTCAAATGTCAAATAATTGGCTGGGGAAATGAACAAAACTGGGTAAAAAAAATAAGACTATAGAGTCTTACTTTAATGACAAAGAAGATCAAAACGCATACAACCAGTAGAAGACAACAAAGTCAAAACTCCTGTGTCCAAAGTCTCCAAGAAAAATATGAATTGGTCTTAGGTCATGAAAGAGCTCAAAACTTATTTTGAAAATCAAATAAGAGAAATAGAGGGGAAAAAATGGAAAGAGAAATGAGAGGGATGCATGAAAAATCATGGAAAAACAAGTCAACTACTTGCTAAAGGAGACCCCAAAATGCTGAAGAAAATAACACCTTAAAAGTAGACTAACCCAAATGACAAAAGAGCCAATGAGGAGAAGAATGTCTTAAAAAGCAGAATTGGCCAAATGAAAAAGGAAGTCCAAAAGCTCACTGAAGAAATTAATTCCTTTGACATTAGAATGGAACAAATGGAAGCTAATGACATTATGGGAAATCAAGAAATTATACAACAAAAGCAAGAGTGAAAAAATAGAATCATTGGAAATACAACTAACCTGAAAAATAGATCCAGGAGAGACAACTTTAAAGTTATTGAGCTACCTGAAATCCATTTTATATATATATATATAAAGCCTAGACATTGTATTTCAAGAAATTATCAAGGAAAACCTCCCTGATATTCTAGAACAAGGGGGTATAATAGATATTGGAAGAATCTATTAATTGCCTCCTGAAAGAGATCCAAAAAAAAAACTACTAGGAATATTGTAGAAAAATTCTAGAGTTCCTAGGCCAACGAGAAAATATTGCAAGCAGCCAGAAAGAAACAATTCAAATATTGTGGAAACACAATTAGGATAGCACAAGATCTAGTAGCTTCTATATTAAGGAATCAGAGGGCTTGGAATATATTACAGAAGTCAAAGAAGCTAAGATTAAAACCAAGAATCACCTATCTAGCAAAACTGAAAATAATACTTCAGGGGAAAAGTGGTCAATGAAATAGAGGATTTTCAAGAATTCTTGGTGAAAAGACTACAGTTGAACAGAAAAATTTAACTTTTAAAACAAGAATCAAGAGAAGTATGAAAAGGTAAACAGTAAAGATAAATCATGAGACTTACTAAAGTTCAACTATTAACATTCTTACATGGAAAGATAATATTGGCAACCCTTGATAAATTTCTCAGTATTAGGGTAGTTGGAGGGATTATATATGTAGACAGATGGCACAGAGTGACTTGAATATGAAGGCATGATATCTAAAAAAATAAAATTAAGGAGTGAGAGAGAAACATATTAGGAGAAGAGGAATAGGAGAAATGGAATGGGGTAGATTATCTCAAAAAAAGAGGAAAGGAAAAGCTTTTACAATGGAGGGGAATAGAGGAGGAGGTGAAAGGGAAAGAATGAATCTTACTTTCATCAGATTTGGCTTAGGGAAGGAATAACATGTATGCTTAATTTGATATGAAAAATCTATCCTATCATATAGAAAAGTGGGGGGAGGAAATAGAAGGGAGGGAAAATGAGAGGAGGGAGTTATTAGAAGTAAACACTTTTGAGGAAGGACAGAGTCAAAAGAGGGAATAGAATAAATGGAGGCCAGGATAAAATGGAGAGAACTATAGTTAGTCCTTTACAATATGATGGTTATGGAAGTATTTTGCATGACTACACATGGATAACCTGTGTTGAATTTCTTGCCTTCTTAATAGAGGTTGTTGTGGAGAGAGGAAGAAAGAGAAACTGGTACTCAAAATTTTAAAAACAAATGTTAAAAATTGCTTTTACATGCTACTGGAAAATAAGACATACAGGCAATGGGGTACAAAAATCTATCTAGCCCTACAAGAAAATAGAGGGGAAGGGGATAAGAGAAAGGATGAGTGTGATAGAAGGGAGGACGAACTGGGGGAAGGTGTAATGAGAGTACACTCTTTCTTGGGGTGAGGGGAGGGAAAAGAGGGGGAGAAAATTTGAAACTCAAAATCTTGTGGAAGTGAATGTTGTAAACTAAAAATTAATCAATTAGGAAAAACGTTGCCGAGGTAAAGAAATGAGAACAGTTTTTCCATGTCAGGGAAATTATGAGTGAAATGGTCAGTACATGTGAGGTCTTACGGATACCAAAACAAAGGATGAATCAATTCCTAATCTCAAGGAGCATAAATTCTAAAAAACAAAAAAAAAAAACAGGGAAAAAAAGAAAAGACAAAAAAAGAAAAGTGAGAATCAATATAGTACGTGACATTACTACAGGAAATGAACTTGACTACAGTTTGCTTTAGGTACCAGTGACCCAGCTCATTATTAGTTATTTCAAATTTTCCCTTGGTTTTCAGTAGTGCCTTTAATTTCAGCTCTTTATAAGCCTAAAAAGAAACGGTAACCTTCACATAATTTGTTTGTTAGGTGGAAAATTGTATTACAATTTTGTCATTTAAAAAAAAAAAATCAGTGTACAAGATAGGTTGACAATGGTTTATGTGACAAAACAATTTAGTTTTATTTTTTTAATTAGACTTACCCCAATGATTTCATTCTTGGAGGAATCTTCTGTCGAGGAACTTTGCCTACATTTAGTTACTACTAAAAGATTAATACCTTTTTTCCCATTTATAGTCTTATTACCTGGAACACTAAGGAACTTGCCCAGAGTTATACAACCAGTAAGAGGTAGGATTTGAACCCACAAATTCTTAAAACAAAAGCCATCTCTTTATGCACAATTGGAAGCCTCCTGTTGGCCAATATGGACAAGCAGGTAGTAGCTGCTGCATAGAAAGGGAATATCAACTTAAGTGACTTTCATAATAACAGCATAGAATCTAGATAACAGAAAGTATATTAAAATTTACACTAGTCAGACCCCATCTGGAGCATGGCATTCAATTCTAACTACCAGATTTTTCTTCAGGGATAACCTGAACTGTATTTAAGAAAAAGTGAATAGGATGTAGAAAGGCTCTAAATTATGGAATATAAGGAAAAACTATGTGAACTGTACACTTTTGTCCAAAGAAAGAGAAAATAAAAACAATACCTACATTCAGGTTCTAGAGCCATCATGAAAAATATGGCTAAATGCTTTGTTAACACTCCCTCTAAAGCTGTTTTCCTGTGTCCACTCCCACAATTACACTCCACTGCTTGGAACTGGTAGCAAAGGGCTGAAGTTACAGAAGGGCAAATTTTGGATCAACATAAGAAAATAGAGGGAGTTGTCCTATAAGAGAATGAGCTCAGCACCATTGGAAGTAGTTTCAAAGATGCTGGATGGTTATCTCTCCATTGGAGCTGCTATAGAAATGTCTTCTTTTTTAAGAGGTTGTATGGCTCTTAAGAGCTTATCTGCCTCCTCTGAATTTCTCTGTCTGCAAAACCTTGATTCATTGCCACAAAAAAATTCTGGATTTGGAAATTTGAGCACAGATTCTAATACAGGTTCAGTATAATTTAGCAAGGATTCATTAAATGGGCACTGAGAGATGCAAAGATAAAAGCAAACCAGTTCCTGCACTCAACAAATTTATATTTTAAATAGAAAAAACAGCACATACACAGCAACATATGGTTCTCTGACCATACTCCCTTTGCAGCCTTTCATAAGTCATTAACCTCTATGAGCACCAGTTTTTTCATCTATCAAATAAAAACCCTATGGTTCCTTCCTGCTCTAATTCCCAAGGACTTGATGATTCTAATGTCTATAATAGGGAGATGTTCAAGAACATATCCAGAGAATATCTCAGGATCTCATATAGTTCTGGAAATGGGAGGGACCTTAGAGGCCACCTAGCTTAACCCCTCATATTATGAATGAGCAGTCAGGACCCAGGGAAGATAAATGACTTACCCAATGTCACACATAAATAGTGGAAGAAGTCTTTAAACCTAGGAACTTTGCTTTTAAAGTTAGAATCAAACCTTCCTTCCCTCCCTGCCCCCCACATATAAGTATTGTGATCTATTCCTAGATCCATTGTTTCTCTATTATATTATCTTTTATTGTACTTTTTTTTTATTAATTTTATTTTTCCTTTTCTCTCTCATGAACCAGCTACCTGGACTTCCCTCCACATTTCACTTTATTTAATCTATTTACTTACTAATTCTGTTTTAATTAGTATTCTAGTACTTGGATCTGTGTTATTTGTTTTGACTTCATCCCCTGTCATCTCATTTCTCATCTCTATTTCCTACTGTGGCTGCCCTGTTTTAATAGCATCCTATGATGTTTCAGCAAAGCTGCTGTCTTGTTCTTCCTAATTTAACACTAGCTAGCTTTCGCTTCCTTACCAGACACTATGTCCAATGACTGATTTTTTTTTATTTCCCCATTTCTTATCATCAGACCACAATCTTCAATTCCAATCCCTTGCAAAAACCATTTTGCCATATCGCAGAAACTCATGATTATTTGAACTCTAATTTGCTTAGGGAAAATTCTTTCCCAATGAATGTGAACTTTATTAAAATAAGAGAAAGATTTCCATTTTTGTTCACCCCAGAGAATTTCATCTTTCAAATTACACACCTTTGTGGCTCTGTCATTTCAAGTGGGGGAGGAAAAAACAGGTTGCCTTCCCACCTCTCTGGCCATTGTGGTTTGATCATGGAGAGACATTTCCCATTCATTCCTGTGTGAACCAACTAGGTCTAGGCTCTGAACAGTGCAGGTCTGTCAGTTTTGAGGGAAGGTAATTTGAAGGTTTCAGCTATGCTCCCCAGTAGGTAGAAGCCTGCCTTTAACACAGAGCCCTCACTTTGGCAGAGTGCCCAAGTGGTGAGTAGGAACAACCTGCTTTTATGCACCTGTGACATTGTTATAGAATCATAATTGTGGCATTATGTAAGGTGGGGGAAGAGGGATCATTGTATTTAACAGATACTTTTAGACTTCTGGAAATCACACTGACTTTCAAAGGTGTTAGGCTTCTTTGTAGGAAAAAGTGAAATCTTTTTAATCTATGTTTTTTGACAACTTAATCCTGGGACAGACTGAACATACTAAGGAATGAATTTACAGGATAATTAATAGCACAAAACAATATGAACAAAATATAAATGAAAAATATTCTCATGGAACTTAATTTAACTATGAACATAGAAAGAATTTGTAGGCCTACCAAGATTTTGTTCATTTTGCTTCACTCCATCTCTCCTTATCTATATCCTCCCAAGTAGTCAGTTACTGGTCACCCTTTCCATTTTAAACCAATTTTAATCTACTGATTCAACTTCTTTAAATTTTACTTCAACAGACCAGTGCTAGAAGTATCTGTGATTTTATTGATGTGTATATTCCAGTCTTCTCTGTCTCAATATATGACTTTTATGGATTTTTTTCATTTTTTAAAATTTATTTTATTTTTAATTTATGAAATAAAACAAGCATTCCCATAACACAGTATAATTTTAAAAAAGATGATTGCCCAGGAAACTGCAAATAGCTGAACAGTTCATCAGCCAATGTACAATATCATGAAGATCTCCACATTTAATTAGGTCCATTGATCCATATGCAATATATATGTTTCCACTAGACTCATATAACAGTTCTGCATGTGTCTGATGGAATTTGTTAACCTATCAATTAGTCGGTCCACATTAAACTCTTATTAAGAGTGCACTGTGCTAAGCCTGGGGATATAGAAAGTGAAAAAACAGTCCATGATCTCAAGGACCTCCCAGTATAATGAGCAACACAATATGCAAAGACATATGCACAAAAAAGGTATAGATAGAATAAGTAGGAAATAATCAATGTAAGGGGGTGCTAGAAATAAGAGGGATCAAAAAATATTTTCTATAGAAGTACAGTTTTCATTAAAACTTGAAGGAAAGCAAGGGAGCCAAGAGATATAGATGAGGAAGGAGCATTCCAGACATGGAAGTTAACCACTGCTGATGCCTATCAATTAAATTCATGCCAGAAAATATTTATTAAATATTTACTTTGTTTCAGGCACTCTGCTAAGTCCTGGGGATAAAACAACAGGATGAAAAAAATTCCTGCTTTCAAGTAGCTTATATTCTGAAGCAGATAGGATACAACATGTACGCAGATAAATAAATACAAAATGAGTAGAGTGAATACATAGGAATTCTGTAAGCACTATAACTGAGGCTATAATCAAAGGTCTATAGAGAAGGTGGGAGTTCAGATGAACCTTGAAGGGACCTAGGGATTGCAAGAAGATGAGATCATTCCAAACATGAGAAACCTCCTGTTCAAAGGCAGGAAAACAAGACATGGATTGGCAGATTCACAGCTTCCTAATTAGAAGGGACATTGATGTTTGCTGTTTTTGTGTTTGGTTGTTTCAGTTGCGTCCTGCTCTTCATGATCCCATTTGGGATTTTCTTGGCAAAGACACTAGAGTGATTTGTCATTTCCTTCCCCAGTTCACTTTGCAGATAAGGAAACAGAAGCAAAGTAACTTGTCCAGGGTCATATAGCTAAGTGTCTAAGGTCACAGTTGAACTCAGGTCTTTCTAACACCAGGCCCAGTGCTCTATGGCCTGCTCCACCTAACTGTCCATAGAAGAGGAAATATAAACCATTTAATCCAACCCCCTCATTTTACAATCAAGTCAACAAACATCTATTAAGTATCTTCCACATATCTGATACTGTGTTAAGTGCCCAAGTTAAAAAAAAGGAAAAGAAAAGAAAACAAATGAACAAAAAACCTAAGGCAACATAAGTCCCTACTCACAAAAGGTTCACAGTCATAAGAGAGCCAATGTGCAAAATGTTATGTACAAATAGACTATTTATATATATGGTAAATTGTCAATAATCCCAAAGAGAAAACATTAAGATTAAGGATTATAAAAGTCTTCCTGTAGATGTTGAAGCTTTAGCTGATAACTGAAGGAAACTAGGAAATCTAAGGAGAAAGATAGGAGCAGGGATTGGAGACAATTAGTTTAAAAAAAGCCCAGAGTCAGGAGACGGAATATTCTAAGTGAGGCATAGCATGGAAGTCAAAGTCACTGGATCACAGAGAATATAGGAATATGATATGATGCAAGCAGATTGGAATGGTGGGAAGAGGCCAGGTTATGGAGGACATTAAAAGTCAGGATTTTATATATGAACCTAAAAACAATAAGGAACCACTGGAGTTGATTAAATTGGGCATTAGGGAGATCAGAAATAATAATATTTGCACTTTAGAAAGTTCAATTTGGTTATGGGATAGAGATTTAAAGGAAGGAAACTAAGAAAAAACTATCGCAGTATTCCAGGAGTATGGTGACCAGGATAGTTCATTGCTATGCTAGAGCAGAGATGGGCACATATGTGAGAGATATGTAAGGTAGTAATGTAGAAAAGTCAAGATTTGGAAACTAATTGGATATGAGGACAGGGCAAGGGTGGGGAACCTGTGACCTGGCGGCTACATGTGGCCCTCTTAAGTCCTCAAGTGAAGCCTTTGGACTGAATCCAAATAAATTCCCCACCCCTCACTAAGAGTTGAAGAGATGAGTCTCAATACGTAGGCTTTGAGGAATTGGAAGCAGGTCATCTTAGGTGACTTGAGTACAGGAAATATCAGGCACAGGTTTTGAACCCGTGTCTTCTAAATCCAAATTCAGCACTGTTTCTTCTATATAACATTAAATAGGAAGCTATTGGATAGCTTTTCCCCTTTTGTTCTTCATTATCTGATGTCAATTTCCTCTCCCCATGTAGACAAGTTCTGCTGGACATGAACTCCAGAAAATTTCAGCAAAAAGGACAGGACTCTTTCAAAATAATTGAATTATATTAATTGAATATCTACTATGTACAAGGCACTGGGAATGTAAAGATAATTACACAAAGCCATAGCCTCCAAACAATGAAAGAAAAAATTAAAATCCATTTGGTCATATTGACAGAAGGTAGCAGGCATATGCTCTATATAGTTTGTGCTCTGTGAATTTGACAAAGCACATGTTTAAGGTAAACAATAAACCACTGAATTCATTCCTGGATATTGCAGGTTTAACTTTAGTTGGTGTGCTAAATGTTCATCATCTTTTTTTTTTTTTAACAAAATGACCTATTCGGATGAAAACAAAAAAGGAAGAAAATGGAAGAATGTCTGTCATAAATGGAAATAAGCCCACGACATTCCTTCTCACTACTGGATTTTATAATGGCTCCCAAGGGGGGATGAAGATCCTCAGTCATGCCCTCTTCTATAAGAATTTACATTTAAAAGTAATTGTGATCAAGCATAATTGACTGATTAGGTGAACTGAACTCCTGGGGCCCTTCCCAGACCTTAAATACATGTCATAAGTTAGCCTTCCGTGAGTAATTTATGCAAATCAGAGGGATAATTTGTCCCTTCTATACAATATCACAGTGAAAAATTCTATCACCAGCTAAAGTTGCTTCAGGACTCATGTCCTGGTTGCCTGTGACATTAGGAGTCGATGGTATCTTATATACATATGGAATATTTTATAAGGATGTCATCTGGTGTAGTGGAAAGAATATTGGAGAGCCAGATTTTGTGTCCTCTGTCATTAAGTCACTGACCAACTGTGGAGAAGTCATTGCTCTTCTCTGAGTTTCTTTTTCCTCTCATTTGTAAAATGAGGGTGCTGAGTTAGACAAGCCTCTGAGCTCTACCAATCTATCATTGAATACAACACTGTACAAATAAGGTCAATTGCATATGTGGATGGAATTAAGCAAGTTCCTAGATAGTGTTATCTGAAGAGCTTTAAAAGTCTATTATGGATACTACCTCCCTCTTCTATCCCAGTTTATCAGAGTTGAACAGAAGTAGGTACAAGGGAGAGCTCTTGCCATAAATTTTTCTGCCAATGATACCTCCTCCTCCCCCTCTTTCTTCTTACCCCTTCTAAGCCTGAGAGTGGTGTCAGTGATCTGTTTTGAGAAGCTGCTTAGGTCAAGTTGTTGGAGTAGGTTACCATAGTACACTGCATCTGGCCTCAAGAAAATCTATGGGACATTTTGTCTCAAACACATACTAACTGTGTGACCCTGGTTAAGTCCTGAAACCATACTCTTCTGCAGTTCCCTCCTGTGTTAAATGAGGGGGTTGATCTCAATATTCATTCCCCTGTCTAATTCCTACCCACGCAGTTCTTCTACCCCCATTCCCACAGAAGGGAAATCAGAACCCTATTCCACTATGACCTGGAGTCAACACCTACTTTCTATGTGGTAATGGAATGGGATTCTCCACTCCTCCTCCTCTTCCTTATACATACATAACTAATCATGCAATTTAATTAAAATCATCACCACCTTTAATCCTTTCAATTAGACACAATGAAATTCATATTCCCAGTCAATCAATCCTCCAAACCCCAGAGTACTGCCATCTTGTCGTCTGATGAAAATTGAGGAATGCTGGACCTTGCTATCGCTCAGCCACTGTTTTATAAACTACTGGATCTTTTCTTCTGACTTATAGTTGAAGGCTTTTGTGTTCTTTTCCTCCAATCAGAGTGTGAGTTCCTTGGGAGCAGTGATTATGTTTTCAGTATCTGTAGCCAGCACTCAGCATAGTTTTTGGCACATAGGAAGCATTTTAAGAAGTGTTTTCCTACTGAAGGAATGTCCATTATTTGGGGAATAGCTAAACAAGTTGTGATATAGGCTTGTAATGGAATATTTTTGTGTTACAAGAAATCAGGATGATTTCAGAAAAGCCTGGAAAGAATTACATGAAGATATTCGTAACGAAATGAACAGAACCAGAAGGAAAATCTTACATAGTAACAGCCATGTTTGATGAAGAACTATGAATGATTTAGCTATTCTCAGCAATGCAATGATCCAACACAACCCCAAAAGACTAATAATGAAGTACACTATCTGCCTCCAGAGAAAGAAGTGGTATTGTTGGAATACAGACTGAAGCATGTCATTTTCACTTTCTTTCTCTTTTCTTCTTTGTTCAAGTCTTCTTATAAAAAATGACTAATATGGAAATGTTTTAGTTAATTGTATATATCTAATCTACATTGAATTTCTTACCATCTCAGAGAGCAGGGAGGGAAGCTAGGGATACAAGAATAGACTTTGGAACTCAAAAGTATAAGTAAAAATATTAAAATATTTAAAGAAAGATTTTCCTCCTTCCTTTTTCATTACCTCCCTTACTTTTTCCCTCCTTCCTCCCTCTCTCCCTCCCTTCCTTCCTTCCTTTCTTTTTTATTATTCTTCTTTGTTTATCCCTTCTTTTCATATGCTATGATAGGATATTCTATATGTCCATATATAGGGATGTAAGGAGTACCACTGCCAGGAGTATAACATTGAGTTTGAAATATACATATATGATAAATAGAAGAGATAGGTTTTTGCTGTCGTTTTTAAAAGATATGCTTGTTCATTCTTTTATTACTGTGTTTTTGTAGAGGAGGGGGGTGGTTTTATGATTTTTTTCTCTATCTCTAGCTTACAACATTTTTTTGCAACATCATTTTTGATCTTTCTCTCTCTTTCTATCTCTCTGCCCCTCTCTGCATCTCTGTCTCTCTTTGTTTCTCTCTATCTGTTTCTTTCTCCATTTCCCCACCTTCCCACTACATAACTCTTAAACATTTTTGAATGTCAAAGGGGTCAGAACCTCTTTGCTTTCTTTCCTACCTAACCAAGAGCTTTGGCCCACCTCATTAAGAATGGCTTAATGGGACTCAAAGAAAAGAACATTTTTTCTAACTCTATCTAGAGACATAATCGTGTCATTGTACTCATTTTGGTCCATAGTTTTCTATTTCTGTGAATGAAGTCCTCTCTCTGGTGAACCTTAGCTTTTAGTGCTTTCTGGACAGATGACTTCCCTACCTCACTGTGACAAGAATGATTGCTATCAGATACAAGTCACCCACTTTCTCTGTATCTCTTTGTACTCAGCCTTAAAATGACAGCATTGGATTCAACATCCTCTAAGGTACTTATGGTTCTAAATCTAAGCTGTTAAGTTTTTGACAAAAAATAGTTATCTGATTTTTCTGAGCTTCATCTTGACATATAATGATTTGAATAATTGAATTTGAAATTCTCTCAATGTGATCAATATATATTCTGATTTTTGTGGACTTAGCAAATTTACACATGTTTAGAAAAAAGATTTGTAAGGAAAAAGGTGAGTCGGTGCCCCAAATCTGGCAAAGCATACTATGCCCAATTTTAGAGATTGTTAAGTCCAAGAAACCTGTGAAATATCTGTAAAAGAAGCATATGTCCACGAGAGAAAATATTGACAAATCTACATTGTGGATATGGTTGTGCACTGAAAATCGAGATGTCTCAGTACTTCAGATTCTCACTTACTGTGTATGTATGGACAAGTCTATAAATCTTTCTGAGACTCAAGTTCCTCATCTGTAAAGAAGGGATAACACAACATCTCATAGCAACCAACCAGGATTGTTTTATCTCAAATGAGATGGTGTATGGAAAGTATTTTCCAAACCATAATTAGACTACATGTCCTCTAAAGTCCCTTTCTTCTCTATAAGTATGCTAGGAAATAAAACACAGAATCATTGACTTTATAATATCTGAGAATAACACTATGCTCATGTAGACCAAATCTTTATTTTTACAGAGAATGTTAAACTTTTGGAGAGAAAGTAATTTCCTCAGACTCAGAATGCAAAAGTAGAAAGTACCAGAGCTGGAATTTAAAAGCAGACCCTCTATGTCCAAATCCACTCCTCTCAGTAACACCATGGTGACTCATGCTTCCCAATTGTTTTCGGAGAAAACCCACTCTCAAACATTTGGATAAAAAGCTCTGTTAGTCATACATTGGTATGCATCATGCCACACACTACTGTCTGTAATGACCAAACAGAGAAGTAATGATCTACCCCAGAAATAATTGAGTTTCAAGGCTCCCCTGCAGAGATGATTAACAAACTTTACATCTTAATCCCACACCAATGAACTGGAAAGCTAAGGTCTATGGCTACTTATAGTGGCACAGTTATCTGTAGACTATGCCTTTATTCTGGTAAATAATCAGAGATTAACCAGTAGGGAAACAAAGAGTGACCCTAAAGGAGCATGGGTAATGACTAGCAATTTTACATTTTTCCTTTCATATGAGATCCAATGTCAAGCCAATTCAAAAAGTCTACTCTGTGTTTGACAGAATAAAGTTCTCCAGATACAAAGAACGGCAAAAATCGTGTCTGCCCTCAAGGACTTTGCAATTTAATGGTGGCAATGAAGTGTAAACAGCCATGGACAAACAAAATCAATGCAGGATGAATGGGAGGTTATTTCTGAGGGAATACATTAGCCTTGATGTAGATTATGAAGGGTTCTTGCAGACTAAGGGGTTCTAGCTAAGGCATGAAGGGAGTCAGGGAAACCAGGAGATAGAAATAAAGTAGGTGAGCATTCTAGACCTAGGTGGGGTACAATCAGTGAAAATACGCAGTCAGAGATAAGCTCACCTTTATTAAGGGACATTAACCTATTTTTAGTGTAGCAAAGGGTAGAAGTGATCATAGATTCAGAGATAGAAGTGAACTCTGAGGTGATCTAGAACAAAGCCATCATTTTGCAAAAGAGAAAACAGAGGCATGCGAAAGTTAAGGAATTTGCATAAAGTTCACACAGATACTTTGTAGCATAACAGGGTTTGAAACTTGGTACATCACTTTAAACTTCCTTTATAGGAAACCAATGTCTATCTTATGTACCAATTTCTCAAACAAAGAGGCTATATACTTTCAATTCATTAACCAATCCATTGGTCAGAATTGATTAAGCAAAAATGAAAGTTATTGTCCTCAAGGAATTTATGTCCAAACAAGAGAGAAAACATACCAATACAACTATTGAGAAAATAAATGAGATAATTTTGTTTTGGGAGACAAGCCGTGGTTGCTATAATAGAAATTAAAATAGAAACACACATAGTAAAGGGATTTTTTTCTACTTTTTGTCTTTGTTTTTACAGCAAATAGCATAGCAAGGAGTACATGGTAAGTAACTAATAAATATTTGTTCTTGAATTTAATTTATCAGGATATGTGTGGATTTAAATTTAATGGAGTGGGAAAATGCCACATTTTCCTTTCATTTTCCAAAAACCTTACACAACAGAAAGAAAAAAAATGTTGGCCTATATTCTCAGGAACATGAAAGATTAATGGGCCAAGCAATTTCTTCAAAAATGAAGAGTTTTGTATAGTAATCCTTCCCTTATTGCTTAAGTAAACACTTTGCAGCAAGGACATACATCGTTTCTTTTTTGCCTTCAGTCAAACAGGTAGCCTCATTCTCAAGATGACGACATTATCATTGACTTGAAACTGCTGGATCTCATAAAGCTTGTCCAATAAATGCAGAGTTGACTCACTCTAGGCATATTTCTCCCTACCTTCCAGAGTTATTGTGACACTAAGATAGAATTTATATATTGCAAACCTTAACAATATTAAAATGTAGCTATGTAAGATATGAGATTTATGATGCCCAAAGTGATCCTTCACTTATTCAACATTATTAATCACTTTCTATGTGCTAGGCTCTCGTGATACAATAACAAAAACAAACCCATTGATGAGTTATGGGGGAGTCTACCCCAAGCATGCGAAGATGTTATCAAGTGGAATGATGAAGCAGCAGGTGTGGATACACTGGTAGCTGCAGTCATAACCCTGCAGACAGGTGACCCCACAGGGCTGTGCACTTGCTCCTATGCTTTTTAGCATGATGTTTTCAGCCATGTTGATGAATACTTTCAAAGAGGATGAACACGGCATCAAGGTCAACTACCACACTGATGGCAAGTTCTTCAATTTGAAAAGGCTACAAGCCAAGACCAAAGTAGAGGGAGTGTTGGTGCATGATTTTCTGTTTACAGATGATTGTGCACTCAACGCAGCCTCTGAAGTTCAGATGCAACAAAGTATGGATCAATTTTCTGCTGTCTGTGCTAATTTTGGCCTCATAATTAACATCAAGAAAACACAGGTACTCCATCAGCCACCATCACACCATCCATACGTGGAACCATTGGTTACAACAAATGGAGAAGTTTTGAATGCTCTGGATAAGCTTACTTACCTTGGCAGTGTACTTTCCAGGGATATGCATATTTACAATGAAGGTGACTCATGCATTGCCAGAGCTAGCTCAGTGTTTGGAAGGCTCTGAAGAAAAGACTGGGGAGAAGAGGTATTCAATTGATTATCATACTGAAGGTCTACAGAGTGTTTGTGCTGATCTCATTGTTACATGCTCATGAAACAAGGACATTCTACCAGGCCATGCCAGGAAACTGAATCTCTTCCATTTGAACTGTCTCAGGAAGATTCTGAGGATCATCTGGCAGGATAAGGTATCAGACAATGAAATCTTTGCTCGAACTGAATTGCCAAATATTCAAACTATGCTTCAGAGAGCGCAACTCTGATGGGCTTGCCACTTTGCTCGAACGCAGAATGTATGCTTGCCAAAAAGAGTATTTTGTGGAGAACTCGCATGGGGCAGGCAATCACATGGTGGCCAGAAGAAATGATACAGACACTCTCAAGGTCTCTCTCAAGAACTTTGAATTTGACCATGCAACATGGGAGACACTGGTACAGGACTGTTCAGCATGACATGCCCACATCAGAAAGGGTACTGTGCTCTTTGAGCAAAGCAGAATTGAGACAGCACAAAGTAAATGCAGGATGAGCAAATTTTGGATATCCACCCCAAATATTCACATGAACTATCTGTGCCCAAGCTGTGGTAGAGCATTTCAAGCTCATATTGGTCTGATCAGTCACAGCTGGACACACTGAAATTTCACTTTATCATGGTAATGTCATTTTGATCCTCTTCAAATACGAAGGACAACAACCACACCACCTCAAAGATCTTACAATCTGTATGGGGAAGCAATGGGTTCACAAATAAACACATTTAATCTATAAATAAAAAACACAATGCTATTTCAGTGAGGAAGAAAGTTGACAAATTGAAGTGGGGCTTATCAGGAAGGGCCTTGTCTCACTTCTAACACAATTTGAAGGTAATTTTGAATTGTCAGAGACAGGATAAGAAAATGGGAAACAGTATTCCAGAAATGGGGGACATTCATTCAAAGTTAAGGAAGTGGAAGATCTAAGGTGGTAAACAGGAAAAGTCAAGTAGGCCCATTTGACTTGAATGTAAAAGGGATGTCAAATAAATCTAGAAAGACTAATTATAACCAGAGTGTGAAGGTCACACACTTAAAATTCAAACAAAGCAGTCTGTGTTTTATTCTAGAGGAAATAGCGAGACACCAATGCTTTTGAAATGACAAATTTTGAAGTGCCAAAGTTAGTTCTGTATTTTAGGGATATCAATTTATTGATCCTGAGCAAAGTGGATTGGAGAAGTCCCTGTAACTGAAATAAAGGAAATTAATTAGGGGCCACTGTGACTGAATGGAGAGGAAGGGAATGACCTTACAGTTGTAGAGGCAGAATTGGTGAAAGCTTGGCAACTGTTTGCATATGAGTGTGTGTGAAGGGAGAATCAAACATAGAGAAAAACTCTGACATTATAAGGTTGGAAGATTGGTAGGAGGCCATACATTTGATAAAAAATAGTGAATGTAGGAAGAGGAATTGAGAGTAAACTTGAAGTGTTGGAAGATAGAGGAGGTGACATCCAGAGGTGTGCTGTAGTTTCCACTTAGATGCTGGAAGCCACCAATTCTTGAATTTTCATGTAATTATTTAAACCTTATTACAAATCAGGGCTTGAATTACTGTTTTGTGGATTATTGAGATTTATGAAAGTAATGGAGAAATGTTAATAATGTCTATTAAACTTTAAAAGTATATCCTGTGTACTTTTCTTTTTTTTGGAGAATTGGTTGTTGATCATTTACCAACACTCCCCTGAGTTCTACACCATAAATTCTCTGATTAGAAAAGATTATCTGGCAGGCAAAGATATAGTGAGTCTATAACATAGAACTAGGTAGTTGAAGTTTCTAGGCTAGAGGTAATCAGACAGCAAGCTTTAACAGACGGAGATTATCCAACAGAAGTTTCCTGGAAAAGATAGTTGCATGACTGAATGCTGCTGCTGAATCTTACCCTTTGAGGAAACTGTGTCAATCTCTCAGAGTGGTTCTGTCCCCCAGGGAATGGAGTCTGTGCCATTAATGAAGAGGTGGTCAGATCTGGCTCATACCTTCACAATAGTTTGGAAACTTTAATGGAAATCAGCAAGTCAGATCACAAACAGATCAGGATCCTTAAAGGTCATCATACCTAACCCCCTTCTTTTATAGAAGAGGGAACAAAGGTGTTGACAAAGTGTGTCAAGACTAAAGTCAAAGAGATCATAAATCTGCAAGCTGGGATTTGAATATAAATCCTCTAATTCCAAATCCATCCATCACTTTTTTCCAATAAGGGTGAGTTTCCTCTGTTGATGGGGTGGAAAGTCCAGTTGTTTCTCAAATGGGTGAAGTTTGGGGACTGGAATGGAATACTCCAATCGTATAACCTGGTGAGACATTTATTTTCAAAACTCTTCTCAAACTTTAAGGATAACTGCAAGATGAACACGCTATTTGTATTCTGTATCATAGAGTTCTCAAATGAATGGAAGCAGTGTGCCACATAGGGTTCTACAATATGGTTATGAGCCAAAAAAATGCACTTACTGATTTCAGGTCAGGAAATATATTGAGGCATATGCTTTACTATCACTACTGGAAAAAAGAAACATATCATGGAAAAAAATTGGTTCATTTATTGTAAATCCTGCCTGTTCCAGCTAGCAAGATGTAATTTACTGAATAATAGATCTTTTTACTATTTACAACAACCACAAAAAGATCAGTGAGAAGGAAGAAATGACTATGTCTCCATGCTGAGGTGTGAACTACAAAATTCCAAAATGAAAGGGAAGGATGCAAAGATCAAGAATCAAATATTGCAGTCTAACCAAGGGCTTTCTTAAAGATCTGGGAGAAAAAAAAACCAAAATAGCTTGATAATAGGTTTCTATCCCCCTCCAGCCAGAGGCTCCCAGGTTTAGTGAGCTAAAGTGTAAGACTAGAGGAAGAGGTGGAAACAAAATGCCAGAGTAGAAAAACACCTAAATAAGTTCTTCCAAATTCCCCCTCAAACAACTCTAAAATAACATCTCAACTCAAGTTCTGGAGTGAGAAGATCAATGAAAGTTTGGGTGAAACAATTTTCTATCCCAAGACAACGTATGAGCTCACAGTTCCACCAGCAATGAATTAGTGTTCCAACTCTCCCACATCCTCTCCAAAATTTATCATCATCCTATTCTGTTATGTTTGCCAATCTGGTAGGTGTGATGTGGTACCTCAAAGTTCTTTTGATTTGCATCTCTCTAATCAAAAGTGATTTAGAGCCTTTTTCATATGACTGTAGATATCTTTAATTTCTTCCTCTGAAAATTACTTGTTCATGTCCTTTGACTATTTATCAATTGGGGAATGACCTGCATTTTTGTACATTTGACTCAATTCTCTATATATTCTAGAAATGATACCTTTATTACCTACATTAGATATAAAAATTCTTTCCCAGTTTTCTACATCCCTCCAAATTTTGATTGCATTGGGTTTGGCTGTGCAAAAAACTTTTCAGTTTAATGTAGTCAAAATTATCCATCTTGCACTTCATAATGCTTTCTATCTCTTCTTTAGTCAAAAATTCTTCCCTTCTCCATAAATCTGATAAATACACTATTCCATACTCCACCAATTTGTCCATGTTATCAATCTTTATATCTAGGTTGTGTACCCACTTGATTTTATTCTTGTGTATGGTGTCAGGCATTGGTCTGTACCTAGTTTCTGCCATACTTGTATCCAGTTGCCCAGCAATTTTTGTCGAACAGTGAGTTCTTAGCCCAGAAGCTGGGGTACTTGGTTTTATCAAACAGTGGATTGCTATATTCATTGTCTACTGTGTCTTCAGTACCTGGAATATTCCACTTGTCTACCCTTCTGTTTCTTAGTCAGTACCAAGTGGTTTTGATAATTGCTGCTTTATAACACAATTTGAGATCTGGTAGCACTAGGTCACCTTCCCTAGCATTTCTTTTCATTACTCATTTCCCTAGCATTTCTTTTCATTACTGATATTCTGTTCCTTTTGTTCTTCCAGATGAATTTTGATAGTATTTTTTCCCAGCTCTAGAAAATAATTATCTGATAGTTTAATTGGTATGGCACTAAATAAGTAAATTAATTTAGGTATCCATCTCCCCCACTAGGTAAAAGCAAGTAAAAATGCTCTGCCAAACTAGGAGATCTTTATCTTTACTGTGTTTCCTGGACCCTTTTGAAAATCTGATGAAGCATACAGTTCGTCTGTCTCTTTGTCTTTGTTTGTCTCTCTTTCTCTGTATATGTGCATACATGAAAGCATGCATATATGTATATTCACACACATGTATACATAAGCTACATGTATGTATGTACACAAACATAGATATATTTACATTTGTCATTGAAGAAACTGCTAAATTTCATTTAGTTATTTTATACAAGCATTCTATTTATTGCCTACATCTACCCATGGATTCATCCATGAACATCAGGGAAAGAACCTTTGCCCTAAAATCTGGGGTCTAGGGCTATAAACTATATCAACTCTATCTCTTCTGTATAACTCAGCAATAGAGTAGAGTACATGACGAGTTAGTACATACTTAAGCTGAGTGAATATTGAAAGAATCTAGCAATACTTAGGAGCTAAAGATGAGAAGGAAAACCATTCCAGGTCTGGGCAACAGTTTCACAATGAAGATGGAAAAGATAACACAGGAACTGAGGGAGACATATTAATAAATAAGTCATGATGCCATATCTTCAAAGAATTTTCAACCTAATTAATTTACTTATACTAGCAGTAATATTGATAGATCTTGAAAATGGTTGTCATTCATCTTGGTTTAATTAAGTGTTATAAAATGTTTTATGCCTCCTGCTTATTGATAAAAGTATATTATTCAGGACGTGTACTTATTTAATCTGTAGGTATATTCTCCCCAGAGAAAAGGGATTTGTTTTTCCTTAATCAAGGTGGTCAGGAAAAAACATTATTGAAATAGAAACCATGAGGCCTAGCTTCTCCTTGTCAGTAGGAGAAGCTTAAAGCTTTACCAGTGGAATCACTGTGTCACTTAAAATATCTTGATGACTGATTTCCTGTCTCTGGAAAATGAGTATCATGGATTACATGATTTTGAAAACCTCTTTCTTTTCTAAAAGCCATACATGTTATTTAAATCTTTATTTGCCTTGCATTATACTTACTTGAATTTTTAGGATAGTCCATAGACTTCTATTTTTTGTATGTTTTTCTATGACAAGAGAATAACATTACAAAGAGCTAATTCTCAATAAATGTTTATAGAATTAAATTAAATTGAATTCCAGTCCTTGGATTCTAACTCAGTGGGACCATGAATTAATTCTTACAGAGAAATCCTAGAAGAAGAAACTCTCTGTGTAAGGTTAGCAGATTCTCTGCAATTTAAAGTCTTAGAGTTGCTCAGAGAACTCAGGGATGATTTGCTCAAAGTCATACATGTACAATTTATCTGTGTCAGAGGCTTGTCTCGAACTCAGATCTTCAAGGTCCTGAAACTAGACTTCTACTCAAAATGCCACACTACTTCATCTTTTATCTATACATAAAATATCTGTGGGAGAGGTTCAGCTGCTTCCAGTGTCCTAGGTAATCCAAAAAGCCCTACTGCTACTATAGAAAAATAATTTAATAACTTCAATAAGTTTCTTTAGAATGTCTCTTCAATCCTGCTCCTTTTCCTGGCTTTTCCCTCATTTATTTACCCTATCACTTTATATGTAGACATCTTCTCCACAATGTTCTTTCTGTTAAAGTTATGCGCAGTAGTTTGAATGAGAGAAAGAAGATGAAACAACTCAACTCTCATTTCACTGCTGTTTTCTTAACCAATAGGAACGATCTTCAGAATGTGAAGAATTGTTTAATCTTATTATAGACTTATGATACCGAAATAATGTGTGGATGCAATTATTGCACAATCACCTGTGGTCTTTGAGAGACGAGGATAATAGAATATATTATGCTTCAACTGAAGCAAAAAAAAAAGTGTAGTAAGCATTATCTCAGAAAAAGCATAAGGAATAATAAATCTAATTAATAGAAAAAAGGAACGGAACTACTTCTTGCTAAAAGGAAAAATAGAAAATAGTAAGAAGTAATATCAGCACTAAACACATGTATATGCATCAAGTGTTATAGCATCCAAGTTACTTTTTTGACTTTTAAAAAATTATTTATTTTCAACTTTTAACATTCACTTCCACAAAATTTTGAATTTTGAAATTTCTCTTCATGTTTTCTCTCCCCTAACCCCATGACAGCAAGTATTCTGGTTACCCCATCCTCCAACATACCCTCCCTTCTATCACTCCCCTACTCTCCCTTATCCCTTTCCTTTCTATTTTTCTGAAGGGCAAGATAGATTTCTATACACCATTGCCTACATATCTTATTTCCTAGTTGTATGTGAAAAAACAATGTTTAACATTCATCTTTAAAGCTTTGAGTTCCACATCCTCTCCCTTCCCCACCATTCACCCTTATCAAAAAGGCAATCAATTAGAAATAGGTTATATATGTAGAGTCATAAAAACACTTCCATAACAGTCATGTTGTGAAAGACTAACTATATTTCCCTCTATCCTGTCCCAACCTCGATTTATTTTATTCTCTACTTTGACCTGTCCCTCTACCAAAGATTTGCTTCTAATTATCCCTTCCTTCAATTTTCTATCCATTCTATTATCCCTACTCTCTTATCCACTCCCTCCTACCACTTTCCTGTAAGATAAGATGTACTTCCATACCTAATTGAGTATGCATGTTATACCCTCTTGAAGCCAAATCCAATGAGAGGAAGGCTCACTTATTCTTTCTTATATATCTCTTTAGTTCCTTCATTGTAAAAGCTGTTTCTTGCCTCTTTTATGTGAGATTATTCACTACATTCTCACTCTCCCTTTCTCTTTCTCTTAGTACATTCCTCTCAACAGTTAATTTTCTTTTTTTAGTTATAATCACTTCATATTCAACTCTTTTCTCTCTGTCTCTGTCTCTCTATATAAACATACATACACATACACAAATATATGTATACACACATATACATATATGTGCATACACACCCAAACACACACACACATATATACACACATATATATTCCTTCCACATGTCTTAATACTAAGAAAGGTCTCATGGGTTACAAATGTCATCTTTCCATGTGGGAATGCAAACAGCTCAACGTTGATAAGTCCCTTAATGTTTTTCTTTCCTGTTTACCTTTTCATGCTTCCCTTGCTTCTTGTATTTGAAATTCAAATTTTCTATTTAGCTGTGGCCTTTTCCATAAGAATGATTGTAAATCCTCTATTTCATTGAAGGACCATTTTTCCCTGAAGTATTTTACTCAGTTTTACTGGGTATGTGATTCTTGGTTTTAATTCCATCTCTTTTGATTCTGGAATATCATATACAAAGCCCTCTAATTCCTTAATGTAGAAGCTGCTAAATCTTGCACTATCCTGATTGTGTCTCCACAGTGCTTGAATTGTTTATTTTGACTGCTTTTAATCTTTTGTCCTTCACATGGGAACTCTGGAATTTGATCACAATATTTCTATAAGTCTTCCTTTTGGAATCTCTTTCAAGAGGTGATCAGCTGATTCTTTCCATTTCTATTTTACCCTCTGGTTCTAGAAAATCAGGGCAGTATTCCTTGATAGTTTCTTGAAAGATGATGTCTAGGTTCTTTTTTTTTAAATCATGGCTTTCAGGTAGTCCAATAATTTTTAAATTTTCTCTCCCAGATCCATTTTCCAGGTCAGTTGTTTTTCCATTGAAATCCATCATATTGTCTTCTATTTCTTCATTCTTTTGATTTTGTTTCATAACTTCTTGATTTCTCATAAAGTCATTAGCTTCCATTTGCTCCACATTAATTTTTAAGGCATTATTTTCTTCAGTGAGCTTTTAGACCTCTTTTTCCACTTGACATTTTTCTCCTCATTGACCTTTCCAATCTCTTTTGCCATTTGGGTTAGTCTAATTTTAAAGTTGCTATTTTCTTCAGTATTTGTTCTGTTTCCTTTAGTTGATTCACTTTCATGATTTTCTTTCATTACTCTCATTTCTCTTTCCAATTTTTCTTCTACTTCTCTTACTTGATTTTCAAAATCCTTTCTGAGCTCTTCCATGACCTGAGACCAATACATATTTTCTTTGGCACCTTTGGGTGCAGGAGTTTTGGCTTTGTTGTCATCATCTGGATCTTCCTTATCATCAATGATGTAAGAAAATACCTCTTCACTGAGAAAGTAAAAATCTATAATGTTTCTTTTTCCTGTGTTTGGTCATTTTCCTAGACAATTAACAGACTTTTGAGCTCTTTGTTAAGTGGAGGGCTCCAGAAGCAGCCTGCACTTCATCAGAGGCTGGCACTTCCCTGGGGCTGGAATGGAACTGGGGCCTGAACACAATCCATTCTCAGCAAGGTAAGAGATCTTTCCTACTGACCTTTGAAAGTGTCTTCAGCTTTTGTGCATTCAGAAGTCTGCAAACTGCTACAGCCGCTAGTGATTCAGTCCCCTACAGCCTGTTCCAGTTCCATCTCTGCAGATATGTCCCATGCTGAACAGAATTATGCTCCCAGACAAGTGCAATAGACCCTTTCTGTCAACCTTCCAGAATGTCTTGGGCTAGAAATTTGCTTCAGTCTGTCATTTTGTGGCTTCTGCTGCTCTTGAATTTATTTAGAGTTATTTTTACAGATTTTTTGAATGGTTTTGGGGAGAGCTCTAAAAGATCCCTGCCATGATCTTGACTGTACCCCTCCATCAATCCAGATTACTAAAGGAGAATTTAAGTAAGTTACAGCAGAAATTAGGCACTAACTATGTTAGTGGGTGATGTCAATTTTTCACTCTCAGAACTAGACAAATCTAAGCACACAATAAATGAAGAAGTTAAAGAGGTAAATAGAATTTAAAAAAATACTTAGCTATGACAGACCTTTGGAGAACATTGAAGGGATTTAGAAAAGAATACACTAATGCAAATACTGAATTGCATTAGAGCATAAAAACCTCAAAACAAATGTAGAAATGTAGAAACTTTAAATTCATCCTTAAATTCCAATCAATAAAGGACTTGGAAAAGATGGTCTAAACATTCATTGGAAACTAAATAATCTAACCTTAAAGAATAAATGAGTCAAAGAACAACTCATAAAACAATCTATAATTTCATTGAAAGAATGAAAACAGTGACACAACATACCTACATTTACAGGATACAGTCAAAGCAATTTTTAGGGAAAATTTTATTTTTCTAAATCCATACATCAGAAAAATAGAGAAAAAGCAAATCAATGAATTGAGCAGGCAACTCAAAAAGAAGAAAAAACAAATAAAATGCCCAATTAGACCCCAAATTAGAAATTCTGAAAGCCAGAGGTGAAATTAATAATATTGAAAGTAAGAAAATTGTTGAGCTAATAAAATTAGAAGAGGGCTTTACAGGTGAAAAAGTAATTAGATAAAAAATACTAGTTAATTTGATTTTAATAAAAGAAAGAGGATAGCTAAATTTCCTGCATCAAAAATGAAAAGAGATAATTCACCACTAATGAAGAGTAAATTAATACAAATTTTAGGGAAAATTTTGCTAATTTTATGTCATTAAATCTGATAATCTAAAGGAAATTGATGAATATTGATGAAAATGTAAATTGCTCAGATTAATGGAGGAAGAAATACAAAATCTAAATAGCTTCATCTGAGAAAAAGAAATTTAGTAAGTCATCAATTAACTCCATAAGAAAAAATATCCCTATGGAATTCACAAGTGAATACTACCAAACATTTTTTAAGAGAAAGTAATTCCAATATTATAAAATCTATTTGGAAAAATAGGAAAAGTAGGAGTCCTATCAAATTCTTTTTATTTAATAAATATGGTACTGATACCTAAGCCAGGAAAAAATAAAACAGAGAAAGAAAAATGCAGCTAAGTCTGTCTAATGAATATTGATGTAAGAATTTAAATAAAATACCAGCTGAACAAATTGTCTTATATGATTGCCATGGGATACTACTGCTCTATAAGAAATGGTGAGCTCAGTGATTTTAGGGAAAAAAATCATGAAAAGAGTTGTATGAAATAATGAAGAGCAGAATGAGCAGAACTGAGACAATATTGAATACAATAATAACAATAATGTTTCAAGAAAGACTTTGAGCAAATAAGCTATTTGGATTGTTATAAATATTAAAAGTAATTATAAAGGACATATGAAGAAAGATGCTATCTGCACCCAGAGAAAGAACTAATGAATAGAAAGAAGTACATATAGATCAATTTCACATACATACACACACACATATATATTTGCACAAATATACACTTAAGTATAGATTATATATACACACGGATATAAAGAATAAATAGTTTCTCATTTTGGTTGATTTTTTAGGTATTGTAAAAAGACTAGGTTATGAATACAGGATCAATGTATACTCAGTCCAATATGATATGCTATATCAGATTCATATCGATAGGTCTATATCGTCTTGTGCTAACTACAATACTGTATTTTGTATATAGTATGTAGACCTTACTCTAGCCTTTTTGAGATATCCAACAAAATCTGCAAAACCAAAGAAAATGTAGAATTTTTGAGTGATAATTCCTCCACAGACTTTAAATTTAATCTGGAATTTCAGTGATGACTTTGGAACTTTAGACATCTGTCCAAATATGCATGTTGAGTGGAGGATTTATTGAGGATTTTCCCAGATTCCCTCAGTTTTGCACCACTTCAAAGTGGCATGAGGTCTTTGCTGTGAAGGGGTTCTTTCAAATGAAAGAGGATATTGGAACAAATGCTAAATGCCTGAACCTATATTAAAGGATTTAGAAGGTTTTTTGTATATTTCAAAGGAACAGTAAGTCAAATAAATTTGAAGTTTTATATGCAGTTATCTTACTTAAAATTTATTTTATTTTTAAATTGTTATATAATTTTTCCATAAATATCTCATATGAATGTTTGTTTTATTTCATAAACTACATAAAAATAAAATTACAAAATAATATAAACCTATCAAGGATATCACAGTAATACATGAAGCATCACACACTATGATGAGGTCAGATTTGTACTAGCGCTAGTAGAGTTGGATCAGTATTGCAAAAATTATCAGCATAATTGAAAATATCAATGATAAAAGAAACAAAAATCTTTTGATTATATCAATAGATGCAAAAAAAGATTTTGAAAAAATACAGTACTCATTGCCATTAAAAAACACTGGAGAGCATGGGAATAAATGGAGCTTTCTTTAAAATGATAAGTAGCATCTATCTAAAACTATCAGTAGTCATTATCTGTAATGGGAATAAGATAGAAGTCTTCCCAAAAAGATTAGAGGTTTAGCAAGGATGTCTATTAACAACATTGTTATTCAATATTGTACTAGACATGTTAGCTATGATAATAAGAGAAGAAAAATAATCAAAGGAATGAGAACAGTTAATTAGGAAACAAAACTATCTCTCTTTGTAAATGATGTGATACTATACTTCAAGAATCCTAGAGAATACACTGAAAAATCACGTGAAACAATTAACAACTTCAGCAAAGTTAAAATACAAAAAAAGTTAAAATAAATATAAATAAAATGAATGCATGTAAAACTTCAGCATTTCTATACATTAATGACAAAGCCCAGTAGCAAGAGATAGAAAGAAAAATTCCATTTAAAATAACTATAGGAAATATAAAATAATTGGGAGTTTACCTTCAAAAAAAAGTCCAGAAACTATATGAAAACATTTGCAAAACACTTTTCACGGACGTAAAGTCAGATTTAAACAGCTGGAAAAAAATCCAAATACTGATGGATAGACTGAGCCAATATAATAAAAATGACAATTCTGATTAAAGTAATTTACTTATTCAGCGTCATACCAGTCAAACTACCAAAAAGTATTTGATAGAACTAGAAAAAAAAATGACAACAAAATTCCTTTAGAGGAATAGGTCAAGAAAATCAAGTTATTAGTAAAAAAAGAATGCAAAGGATGTAGCCTAGCAATATCAGATCTAAAACTATATTATAAAATGATAATCATCAAAATTATCTGTTACTGGTTAAGGAATAGAGTGGTGGATTAGTAGAATAAATTAGATACATAAGTCAGTAACCAATGGCAATAGTAACCTAGTGTTTGATAAGCCCAAAGAACTTGACTTTGGGGACAAGACCTCAGTATTTGATAAAAAAAAAAAAACGCTAGGAAAACTGGAAGGCAAGACAATATGTCATAAACTAGTTAAAGACCAATATTTACACCATGTGCCAAAATAAGGTAAAAATTGATACATGATTTAGACATTAAAGGGTGATATTTTATGTAAGTATTTGATATAAGCAAATTAGGAGAGCAAGGTAAAGTTTTACTGTCAGATCTATGGAGAAGAGAAGAACTTATGACAAAATGAGAGAGAGAAAGAAAGATAGAGAATATTATGAAATGCAAAATAGATAAAATATGTGTACCTCTTGATCATCAATAGCACTCCTAAATCTATATATTCCAAAGAAATTTTTAAAAAGGGAGAAATGGCCTATTTGTACAAAAATGATTTATAGCAGTTCTTTTTCTGTTGGCAAAGAATTGGAAACTGAAGTGATGCCCATCAACTGGGAATGACTGAACAAGTTGTGGTATATGAATGTAATGGAATGTCATTATAGTGTAAGAAATGATGAGAAGACTTTATAAAAACCTGAAAAGTCTTACACTAACTGACACAAAGTGAAATGAGCAGCATTGGAACAACATTGTTCACAATAACTATAATATAGTGCGGTGATCAACTGTAAATGACTTAATTCTTCTCAGTAATACAATGATCCAAGACAATTCCAAGAATCCCATAATGGAAAATTCTGTACAATTCCAGAGAAAGAACTGATGGAGTCTGAATGCAGATCAAATCATACTATTTTTACTTTTATTTACTTTTTGTTACCTTTTGTAGCTCTTTTGTTTTGATCTTCTTTTACATCATGACTGACATGAGAAAAAATGATGGAGAGATGTGGATAGGATTTTAGATAGGTGTTACAAAACTGGTTGAATTGCAGACTAAAGAATGGCAGTTAATGAAACTTAGAAGAAGGGAGAAATCTAATGAAATGTCCCATTTTTATTATCTTCTATTCTGTAGTGTAATCAAAATTAGATAAAAGACACATATTGTGCACTTATCATATTTGCATATGACATGAAATTGAGAAGGATCTTTAAAACACTGCATTACAAAATTATAATCCACAAAACATTTTTAACTGGAAGAGTATGTTATATTTAATAAAATTAAATTTAATAGGGATAAATGTAAAGTTCTATGACTGGATTAAAGAAGCAACTTCCCATGGACAAAATGGAGGAAATGTGGATAGGAAATAACTCATGAGAAAAAGTTCTTTGGATGTTAGCTCATTACAAACAAATATAGTTCAATGGTATCACCTAATCATGACCAAAAGAATCTGATATGATTGTGGAGGGAATCAAAAGAAGTCTAATGTTCAGAATAACGAGAATGATGAGCATATTCCTCTCCATCTCCCAAGAATTCCTTTGCATTTACTAACTACAGAATATAACTGGTAGTGAAACACAGCATATCCAATGGAAAAGATAGCTGATGTCAGAACTAAGAGCTAGAAAAGCCCTTACTCTGTAGATGGTGTGATGTTGAATAAGTTACTTAATCTCTTGGTGCTCTAGTCCACTCTCTAAGACTATAAGTTGTAGAAACGATGCAAATGTGCATTGGTAGGGGTTTCCTCATTTGGGAGTTTCCTACTCCCAAATAAGGACCATGACAGTCCTGACCTGTGTATGTTGTATTTGCTTATTCTTGCATATATTGCCTCCTCCCATTATAATGTAAGATGTTTAGGGCAGGAAGTATTTTTGGGGGGAGTCCTTATCTCTTTTCCCAAATATACACTTGCTGCATTGATATGTTAATGGAAAGAAGTCTAGCTTGAGTGCATTGAAGCCTTTCCAAGGTCCATAGGAGAGATAGTGTAAATGAATAAAATTTGTAAACAGAAACTTACACAGCAGACCAATAATGTCCATGACCTGTTTGACTTACGATTTTATGAACCAATTTTAGAATCACTAAATTCAGCCTCTTACATATTTATAACTAATTATAATCCATTTAGGTAGCAAATTGTCAAACTGAAAGTGAATTATTTGAATGTTTCCTAACCAGTTTCAGGACCTACCAGTGAAATTGGAGACCCTCTCCATAACAGCCCAGAAGTTTGTGCTTTCCCAGTGGCTTCTTTGGTAAGCCCTACCTATGTAGACTATTCTTTAGGATGCTCCCAATAGGTTTCCTGTGTAGAATCCTTATACTTGAGCATGAGTGGATGGTGACCAGACTATTTGTAATTCTTCTAACAGGATAATTCACATCCTGTATCCATGCCTGACTGTTCTCTATGCCTGAAATATTTTTGCTACCCTATGTCTCTTACCTTCCATGACTTTTTCCAACTCTCAATTCAAATCTGCTTTTTGCAAGTCTTTCCCTGTCCCTTCAGATGTTAATGCCTTCCCCTTTCAGACTACCTACGTGTATTTTGCATTTGTCTTGGATCAAATGTTCTCAGCACAGTGCTGGCACATAGAAGGGGCTTTATGTTTTATACCCTCACCCTTGTTTGAACTTAGCTATCTGCATGCTATCTCTACCTTTAAAAAGTGAGCTTCTTGAGGTCAGGGACTGGTTTTTGTCTTTCTTTGTTTCCCCAGGGCTTAGTAAAGTTCCTGGAACATTATAAACATTTAGCAATACTTACTGTCTGATTGAATAGTGACTTGAAAAGTCATGAGGATATCTCACTACTCCATCAAAAATATTTAGCATCAAAGAATATTAGAGCATGAAGGCTCTTTAGATGCCATCTAATGCCCTTACTTTAGAGATGAGGAAACTGAGATTTAGACAAGAGAAATAACTTGTCCAAGACCATCGCACAATGAAGATTTAGAATCCAGGTTTTCTAATCAATAATCCAGTGATCTTTTCAGCATAGAATGAGGAAAACACAATTAGATGTGAATTATAAGACCTGAGTATGAGTCTCTCTTCTGTAACTTTCTAGACACGTGAATGTGGGTTAAAAACTTAACTTTTCAAAATTAAACTTTCCTTACCTGTAAAACTGTGTATAATATTATTGCATACCCTCAGATGATTGTTAGGAGGAAAATACTTTCCAAAGTATTGTATATTATTACTGATTATGCTATTATTGTCATCATAGCAAGATGTCTTCTCCATCTGTTCTTTGATGTCTAAAATTCCTTTAATACTAAAAAAATTTAATAATGATACTAGATATAATACTTATAATACAAATGCCACTCTTGAAGCAAACACAAAAATTTCGTTATTTTCCTTTAAAATGTCATTATTTTTCATCCTGAGAACTAGTGGAAGATAATAAGAGAAGAAATTGCAGTATCTAGGAGTGACAGGGGAAAAGGACCCAAAAGGAAAAGACAGTAGACAGGAAGAGAAATTTGTGGTTAGTGAAGACTATCCCTGATCACACTGTCCTTTTCTCTTTTCAGTCCTTCTATTTCCTTCCAACATCTAAAACCAGAACCTAACTCGAAATTCTTCTAGGACATAATCAGTCTCTTCAAATCTGGTGCTAGTGGTACCACTCCAATATATTCCCCTTTCCACTGTTTTTAATATCTATACACAGACCACTGCTCTTTTTTCTCTTCTCCCTATTATAGCCACATTCCAGCATCCAATATTTTTAAACAACTACAAGTTTCCCCAGCACCATCTCTGATCAAAACATTTCTGTCTGTCTATTTCTATCAGTCAGCATTGGGGTCACCCTCTCTGGGTTTGCCACAGCAAATTTAGAGTTCCTCAAATATAGTGACACATACAAAAGATGAGAAAAACATTGATCTGGTCCACCCCTGTGCTTCATGGCAGGTCTGACCTTTAATCATCTCAGACATTATATTTACTAGCTCATTCCTCCCCATCCCTTATGTATTTCCCATACACACATTTTGAAATGAAGGAAAATATTTTCCCCACATAATTTCTTTCCTCAGCATTTTTCCTGCTTTTAAACAGCAACATGGGGCCAAAAGAAACTTATTCAAACAGACTCTACTTTGTCCTTGTCAAGACAAAGAATATAATTAAAGGAGTATGTAGTTATTTGTGGTGCTTGGGCAGGAGCAAGAGAAAACTTATTGTCCACTCTTCTATGCCCAACTAAAAGTCTGTCACTCCTTATTGTGTCTGCATTGGGCCAGTTAGGTGGCAAGGTAGGTAGAGTTACTAGACTTGGAGTCAGGAAGACCAATGTTCACACCCTGCCTCAGATGCTTATCTAGCTATTTGACTCTGAGGAAAACATTTTATCTCTCAATTTCTTTGCTCATCTATAAAATGTGAGATATAATTATATCTAGCTCTTAGGATTGTGTTGACTCAATTGAGATAACAGATGTAAAATGCTATATAAATTCTAACTCTTATGATAATTTTGTTTTTATATACAAAATCCTGAGAATCAGTTATATTAACTCTTTTAAACTACTCCTTGATGGGAAGACAGATTTACTGAACTAGAACTGCTTCAATGGCAAATACCATACAACTTTATTAGATCTGTGATTTCACCAATATGGCTACCATTCCTGATGATACACATTGCAATTGATCCATGCCTATCCATCCTGGAAGGTGGAGGAGAAGACATGGTTATCCTCAACCTTTCTCTCTAAAAAGTAGAAGTCAGGATGCTTTATTTTAGACTTCACATAGAAAGCAAGAGACTTTAGCGATGCTGGGAATTGTTTGAGGCATTTTAGGCAAGAGGTTAACAGATCATATAATGCTTTCATAGAAAATGGAAAAAATATGTGTCAGTTTGTCAAGAATGAGTTATTAAGTACCTACTATGTGCCAAGCACTGTGGTAAGTGCTGAAGAAAGGAAAAAGGAAAGGAAGGGAAAGTAGAGGAGAGGAAAGGAGTGGAGAGGAGAAGAAAACACAATCCTTGCTCTCAAAAAGCTCACATTCTAGTAGAGGAGTCAATATAGAAATGATAATGTACATACAATACACATACAGTGTATATGGAAGATGCTCATCCCCAAATTCTTCTTTGGGGAGTCTAGCCAATGCACCCCAGGGTCTTCTACTCCATCTCATGGATTCTGTGGATGTCAAGGTAGCATTATGATATCCATCATTTACCCCTCTTGTTATCTGACAAAACCATCTCTTTTTCTAGTCATCTATCTCTTTAGTGATATCTTTTATACCACATTTCTTGGAGAGTTCTTTATTGATAAAATTCTGCAACTGGCCCATAATTATCTTTTTTTTCCTTTTGGGTGAACATAAACACAAGAATTGTTTTTCAAAATGTAGTAATCTTTTGCGAGCTATCATTCCATCTTTCCAAAATGCAGAAATCAAGAATTTTCATCATAGCCTTTATGTAGAAAGCAGGCGACCTCAGCAATACCAGGAATTGCTTAAGATAGATATTTTGGGAAGTAGGTCAATAAGAAAGATAATAGTTTGGTAGAAAATGGAACAAATATGCCAACAATTCAAGAATAGTAGAATTTTATCATCAGGGACAGAGAAATAATTGTATTAGGAACATTATTACCTTAGTCTCCAATGTACTGTATAAGCCAATGTTGTGCAAGTGGATAGAGCATAGACTTGGAGTTAGGAAGATTTGGATTGCACTCATGCTTCAAACAATCGTTAGTAATGAAACACTGGGCAAGTCTCTTAAGTTATCTCACCCTCATTTCCTTCATCCCTAAAATGAGAGGGTTGGATAAGAAAGTCTTGAAGACTCCTTCTAATTCTAAATCTATGAAGCTATGAACTAAAAATGGTGCCAAAAAGATGATATTAGAACAACTTTACTTAACCTTAAATACAAGGACATTTATGGTAAAGAGGGAACACTCTTGAAATCATTGAGGAAATTTTCAAGAACTCATGAAAAAATGACAAAAACTGGGAAAAAAATTATGATCTGTATTTCTACCCCAAAATTTAAAAAGGGTAATATCAATAATTTTTGGACTATATACCTACAATCAAATGTCATCTGCACAGTCAGTAAATTTTATTCTCCACTAGTGTTAACCTAGATCAGCTATCAAGATAATCACTCAAAGGACTGGAGTATAGAGGAAAGTCTTATAGACTATAAGATACTTCCACCTTTCTTCTCACATTCATTCAATATTAAATTCACCCATTTCTATGACAGTTTATGTCAATTCGGGTAGATCTATATAGAATATGAGGTGAACCATTGTTTAAGATTTTTAAAGGAATCATCAGGGGTCTGATGGGATGCTATAGATAAGGCATCAGGTCAGTGAGAGGTGGAGTCGGAGTGAAAAGCCTGAGGATTAAGCAATGATATTGTTCCATAAAAGTGAAAGAATGCTGCAAAACAGCGTATTTATGTGATGTCCTTTCACTGCAGTATGGATTTTACTTTATGTATAGCTATTGGCAACCTTTATGTCCTCCTTCAGTGCATGTTTCTCAAGTTTGGAAAATAGTAGAAATTACACAAATGCTAAAGGATGACACAGATAATTAAGCATAGAGTTGATTTGCAGCATGAGGACATTTAAATCATGGAAATTCAGTGAGAGAGAGGGAGGGAGAGAAGAGAAAGACAGAGAGATGGAGAGAGTTAGAATGAGACAGAGTGGGGCGGGGTGGGGGGGAAATCTTTCAGATTTTGTCCCTTGATTTTCACTGAAACCAAATGGAACCAGACCTTCAGCCCCAGTACTTGGGGCATGATAAAGCTTTGTTTGTCTATGACTACTTCTATCATTAAAGCAATTTTATCATAATCTGTAATACAAAGCACATCAGTATACAATGGAATCAATGTTGCTCCACTTAGCAGTAATCATATATTATTTCAAAAATGCCATTATAGAAAATTGCATTATGATCTAGAGACCCACCATCTATAATTCTGACCAAGGATGATAGTCTCATCATTTTTCTTTTGCTCCATTGTGGCCTAAATTAATATCCTGTTTCTCTTTTGTTTTTAAGAAAGGTTTACCTTTCAATTTATCAATCCTCTTCTTTCTTCAGCCATAGAGAACCTGGGGCATAAGGGAGCTAGCAGTTGCCTTCCATTGCAGTCTTGCATAAAGAACACAATAGAAATAAGGGATTTTCAACCAATAAGATAGAAGTGGAAACTCACAAATTAAGGATGCTCAATTTAAATGGATTTTAACTGTCTGTGAATGCAAGTTTCAAGATCCAGTCTACTTTTAGAGTAAAAGTTGAACTTTAAAAATCCTAACAGAAAGTCTGTATTATTGTAGAATCAGGATCACTTCTTAGAATCAGATTCACTTCAGAATCACTTCTTAGAATCAGAAGTGTTTGCTGTGTTTAAGCCCCAGGTTTGACACTTAATGATTATATGATCTTGTTCAAAATAGGTAATGTCTCTGGGTCACAGTTTCTAAAATTAAGATATTACTCTGAATCAAGGGTTCTTAGGCTGAAGACTGTGAACTTATTTTTTTAAAAATATGCTTTGATATAGTTATTCTTTATCATTGCTTATTTATTTTTTGTGTACAAATACTTTATTCTGATATGCTCATAGGCTTTACCAGACTAACAAAATAATTCATGATGTATAATTAAGAACCCCGGGCTAAAGCATCCCAATTATGACTTTTTTTTATTAATTTATGATATCTTTTTGCATAGCAAATGGTCTTTTTTTATAAAGTGTTTCACAAAAAATGTATGTTTTTTTATCATCACAAGACGATGTCACAAACTTTTAAATTTAATTTATCCAGTAATCGGTTCAATTATATGTTTTATTTTTGATCATCTTTTCTTCTTAAGATTTAGCTAGGTCCATGAAAGGAATTTAAAATTTCCTATAATTATTATCTTACTATCTAGGACTTTTTAAATTTGATTAACTTATCACTTAAGAATTTAGATGCTATGCTATGAAATCTTTAATCATAATGTCCTTTCCACGTTTATCTCCATGACATTTTAGATTTTTATGTTCTGTAATATGTAATAGAAACTCATGATTTTGGAATCATGCAATGCCTAGTTTGTTTACTATGCATTTATGTTTAAGATGTTTTTGGTATGCCAGAAAAATGTTTTTCTTTTCATTTTGAAGTTTGCTAAATTTTATTGGATTATTCAATCCATTTATATTTAAGGTTGAGGGGATTATTCTCTGTTTTCCTCTATTTCTGTATTTATGTACTAATTTTTATTTCTATTTTCTTTAACTCATCACATTGTTTCAGTGATTACTTTTGTTTATAATAATTTGATTCCCATTCCATTTACCCTCTCCTTCCTAAGTTCCTTGAGTATGTTTGCTAGTAATTTCACTTTGTTTATTGACCTGACCCTTTCCTTTTTTGGTCCTTCAATTTCCTCAGCCAGAAAAGTGACTGGTTTAAAATAATTTTTAATTACCCCGCAAAACTAAGCATAATATTTTAGGTAAAGAGATGGACATTCAATAAAACAAGGGGTTTCCAGACATTCCTGATGAAAAATATTCAAATTCAAGACTCAAGAAATTCATAAAAACATAAACAGGGGTAAAAAAGAAACACTTGTTATTCAATATGGGCAAACTGTTTACATCCCTTAAGGGAGGATGATATCTGTTAATCTTGAGAATTGTATATTTATTATGACATTTAAAAGGGATATATATAGATAGAGGGAGTGGATATAAATTTACTGATGTGATGACAAAAAAAAGTTTGACTAAAGAGTGTGAAGGGATTGTAATGCCAGAAGAGAAAAGGAAGAGGCAGAAAAAGGTAAATTACATCACAGAAGAGGCATATAAGAACATATTATAAGAGCGGGAAAGAGGGGAGGGAGATTATCATTGTTTGAGATATACTCTTCTCTGATTTGGTTCTAGGCAGGAACAACATATGCAGTTAAGTATGGAAATCTAACTTGCTCTTTAGCCAGTAGGAGGGTAAAGAAGAAAGAAAAGGGAGGGGAGGTTAAAAGGGAAGGAAGAAGTAGTAAGGAAAAAGGAGAATAAAAGGGAGGGGGGCTGATAGAAGGGAAGGAAGGCCGAAGCAGGTGGTGGTCAAAAATAAAACTCTATTGTGGAGGTGAAGGGTGAACAGATAAATTCCAACTTTTGGGATAAGAACTCACTGTTTGACAAAACCTGCTGGGAAAACTGGATAATAGTATGGCAGAAACTGGGCATAGACCGATGACTGAAACCATATAAAAGAATAAAGTCCAAATTGGTACATGATTTAGGCATAAAAGCTGATAATATAAACAAATTAGGGGAGCAAGGGATAAAATACTTGTGAAATTTATGAAGAATGGAGAAATTTATGACCAACAAGAGATAGAGAATATTATAAAGTGCAAAAGGGATAATTTTGACTACAATAAATCTAAAACTTTTGCACAAACAAACTCAATGCAAACAAGATTAGGAGGGAAGCAGAAAACTGAGAAAATTTTTATAACTACTGTCTGTGATAAAGTCCTCATTTCTAAAGTATATAGAGAACTGAGTCAAGTTTACAAGAACACAAATCATTTCCCAATTCATAAACAGTCAAAGGATATGAACAGGCAATTTTCAGAAGAAGAAATTAAAATTATCTCGTCATATGAAAAAATGATCTAAATCACTATTGATTAGAGAGATGCAAATCAAAACAATTCTGAGGTACCACATCACACCTATCATATTGGCTAACATGACAAAACAGGAAGATGATAAATGTTGGAGAAAATATGGGAGAGTTGGAACACTAACTCATTGCTGGTGGAGCTGTGTGTTGATCTAACTGTTCTGGAGAGCAATTTGGAACTATGCCCAAAGGGCTACAAAAATATGCATACCCTTTGACCCAGTAATACCACTTCTAGAATTGTATCCCAAAGAGATCATAAAAATGGGAAGATGTACCACATATACAGAATTATTTATAACAGCTCTTTTTGTGGTGGGCAAGAATTGGAAACTGAGAGAATGCCCATCAATTGAGGAATGGCTGAACAAGTTTTGGTATATGAATGTAATGGAATACTATTGTGCTATGAGAAGTGATGAACAGACAGACTTCAGAAAAACCTGGAGAGATCTCTATGAACTGATGCTGAGTGAAACGAGGGAACCAGGAAAACAGTATGCACAGTAACAGTCGTAATGTGCAATGACGATTTCTTATAGACAACTCTTCACAGCAACGCAAGGACCTAAGACATCCCCAAAGGACTCTTGAGGTGAAATGCCATCTACATCCAACCATGAAGTTGGAACACAAAATGAAGCAGACTGTTTTCTCTTGTATTATGTTTTGTTTTGTTTTCTCATTGTGTTTAATAAGAATGTATGTGTAGAACTTGTATAAGACTGCATGCCATCTTGAGGTTGGAGGGCAGAGGGAGGGGAAGAAAATTTAAGACTTATGGAAGTAATAATTGAAAACTAAAAATAAACAAATTGATTAAAATTTAAAAAATAAAATAAAATAATTTTATAGGCCTTTTACAAACTCTTAATTTAAATGACATTATTTAAATAATTCTTTCCCAATAATTCTTCATTTATTGTGCCTTCTTCAACTCTATCTATTTCTCATTTCTTTTTAATTATATCTTTCCCATTTCTGAGTGGATTATTATTTATTATTTCTTTAGTCTTTCTATGCAACTCTGAAGATGTATAGACAATAGAGTATGAAATAAAAGCTCCCTTCTTTCTTCCATTTTGATGTTAACGCATTCATAGCTCTCCTACTAAACTCTCTTACTGCTGAATGTTGATTAATTTGGTTACTTCTTTATTGTTTTTGTGAGACATTCTTCTGGTTTCAATATAAAAACTAGTAATTTATTAAAATCATGAATGAACAATGATGTATGGAGGGAGTGACTGTCTCCCTAGTCATGAAACAGTGCTACTTCCTGCCTTTAAAATGATCACTTACAACTCTTAAGACCAATCTATCCTATCTCTGGCTTCTATCTCCCTCTGACTATTCTGGCTACACATTAAGAATATGAAATTTCAATATTTTCAGATTATCTAAGATCTATGTGGTTCTTTGTATTCCCTGCCCCGTTGTCTGTTTCTCTGAGTCCATTGCTCTAGAAATGGAAGAGCAGAAGAATGTGGAGCACAGAGGGCCCTTTTCCATTTTTGTTCATTTTATAGTTTCCCAAGGGTGAAACTTACACATATAATCATATATCTAGACATGCATACATACATGCATACACACATATATATGTACATATATATATATGTGCATATATGTATACATAATTCATCACTTGGTTGCCAGACTGCTGGTTGATGATTCTTCCAAAACTTCTCTTCAGATATAAAGACCCAACAAGGGAAGGAGTGAGAGCATTATTATTTCAATTTTATATTTTAAAAAATTGAGGTTGAAACTGTGAAAGAATCTAGCCTATGCAGAACTTAGATATCAGGCTTGTTTTTTTCTATTGCATCAAAGCTGTCTTCCTAATGAAAGATTCTTTCTCAGCCTTTACAGTTATGAATTTCTTTCTAATATATAGTTTATGAAAGGATTTTTTTTAAAGCATGTAAATCAGTAAGGAAACATTAAACTGACTTTTCTACAAAACTCTAGTAAAAAGAATGAATGATGCCATTCATCTTTGAGTCTTCTATTTCTCAGAGACTTAACTTCCTTCAAAAATAATAAAAGATAGTGCAGAAAATATTGAGCAAGTGGCATATCTCTATCTTGACTTGACATTGAACTAACATGAGTAATGTTTATGATATTGTCTGGAGATAATTTTACAACTGGAAAAATCACAACTTTGTTTATATTGCAGTAGACAGTTCAAGAGATAGAAAAAGAAAATATGCTATACCACTTTATATGCTTTATAAATTAAACTGTTTCCCCAGGCGGCAGGGTTTACTCCATGCTGTTGTTAAAATTATAGCCAGCAAGCAAATGTAGAGCCTTGAAATTCACAAAAATAAGGATGGAAATATAGTGGAGTCAAGACATCAGTCCATAAAAGGAACATGATGAAACCAGTACTATTTATCAGTGGAATGAACTTGAAGAGGTAAGATCAGAGATGGAATGGGAAAGCTTTGAGGAGATGTTAAAACTTCATTTTCTTAAAAAAAAAAGTAAAGTAGATGTCACCCAACTTTGCAAGGAATTCAATCTACATTGAGGAAGCCCATTGTGTTCTGCTCAAACTTGGGTGGAGACAGATCCTTCTGTCTAGATAGAGAAAGACTAGGGGTGGTCTAGATAGAGGTCATTTCTCAGTCTAAGGCTCATTCTCAGCGCTCCCACCCCAATGAAAAGAGTACATAAATTTTCAGCCCTGCTTCCATGATTGTCTTTGATCTAAGAGATGGCTAAATGACCATCTTTGTATTAATATCACACTTGCCTTATTAATAAAAATGATTAACCCAGAAACTATGTCTCTCAAACTTTTTTAAACATCCCCTTACCCACATATCTTTGCATAGGTGATTATGTATGCCTTGAACTAATTCTCTTTTTGTTTTTGCCTCAAAATATTTCCTGATTCTCTTAAAGAATAGTTCATGTATCAGTTCTTACATAACTCCTTTCCAAATATCCCCTAAGACCCATTATTAGCATTCTCTCCTTGAAAAGATTTTGTATTAAATTGAATATATTTTAATTATTCACTTGCATCTACACATATGAATGTAAGATTTTTGAGGGCAGAGCCTCATTTTTTATTTTAAATACTTGCTTTATGCCTAGCATCATCCCTATCATACTGTAAGTTGAAGTGAATATTCTGTATCAGAGGATAGTCATTAATATTAATAATAATTTCCCTAAGGATCGTGCATAACATTTGAGGGTGTGAACCTGAATTTTACTTTTCCATAGTGTCACAGAGCTGCAAGTTGAAAGAGCCTCAGATAACAAACATAACAACCTCCTCAGTTTATAGAAGTAGAAATTGAGGCCCAGAGAAGTTAAATGACTTACCAGAATCACAAACAAGTGCCAGGAATTGGATTTGAATTTAGGTTACCTGACTTCAAACAGGTGCTTATTCAGCTATAGCACACTAAGCCCATAGAATTGGAATAGACCACAGGGATCTTCCTATTTACAGTATGCTAATCAGTTACTTTTATTTAAAGATCTCTGATGAGGAAAGAATCACTTTTACTTGAGACAATCTCTTCTACTTTCAGAAGTCTCCACTGGTTAGGAAGTTTTCTTTATTTGCAGATCCTACTCCTGTCCTCTTCAGTCGAAAGGAAAAATGTAATATCTTATCTAATAGTACTACCATTCTGATACATGATGACAGCAATTATCACCCCCTTTCATTTTTTTAATCTCCAGGATAAAGAAATATCATTGTTTCTACTTCTCTTTATGTGAACTGAACCTTCCTTTTGTATCCCACTTAATTTTGGCGACTTTTGAATAGTATTGAATATATAGTCAACAAACAACCCATCCGTTGATTAAGTGAAAATCTCTCCAAAAAACAGCCCTGTGATTCCTGAAAAGATCAGTGACTTTGGAAATAGAAAATATGAGTTTAAATTCCATCACTAACACTTTAGCTACCTGTGAAATATCAAGTAAGACTTTGCTCAATATTATCTCTGCAAAGTTCTTGTATTATCCAGGAGATAAGAAATCCAAAGACTGTATAGTTACCATCATCAATTACTTCAATGACTTATTTTCTCATCAGTATTTGACAAATTCTGACGTTTGAGAACCCATCCAGCTTTTTATCTATGCTCCAGAGATTCGTACAGTACTTGATGCATAGTGGGTACTATGAAAATGCCACTTAATACTTATTATTATTTTATTCTTTTATTATTATCATTACATCTAAATCACTTGAGTATGATTACTATATCAGCACTCAAGTGGAAGGGAACCATCAAGTGAAAATTATGTTCTGATATACACCCTACATAAACTTTTTGTCCCTTTCTTGAAAGTAAAATGTTGGGCATAGGGTATGAAGGGGGTCAAAATAAAAAGTTGCAGCACAAAATTTGATATCTACATTAGAATGTTATCCTCATAGCACAAGTTTAGTATAAAATTAAAGAAACAAAATGTATCAGAATGGCCTATCATTGCATCAAACTGAGAAACTCAGCTCTTTTTTGAAATGAAATATATTCAATTGCCTAGGTATTTGAAATTTAGGACTTAGCCTATTACACAGATAGACACTTACCTTTAGGAAGTTTTGATTATGAATCTGAGGTACATTCTAAAAAATATTAATGTATGATCATGGAGCAGAAAACCCACTAAAGTCTTTATTTGATTGACAGTTTTATGCTGCTTGATTTCAAAATGATCCTTGCTTTTCTCCTTTCCATCCACACACCAAGGACTCTATGTGTTGAAGAACTATAGCCATATAGCTAAGTTCTATTATCATACATGTGTCATATGTATAAGTCAAATTCAATGGTCAAAAGTGGAAAAGAAAAATAAATATGCAATCCCCAAGTGGGAAAGAGACTAGTGAGGCAGAGAGCAGCTATGTAATAAATCGTAGCACAGCTTGACAGGCAAAAAGAAAGTAAGGTAATGTTGTGTAAAAGGTACAAATTTATTCCTGGATTACTATCCATCTTCTGGATCAGAGTTCTAAGATCCCCCAAAATAAATCGAAGTAATTTCTTTAGACAGTTAAAACTTTAAAATCTTTTCCACCACAGATTTTACCACTTCCCTCAGTGTTTTCTATCCATAGGCAGCTCAGAGATGTAAACATAATCAACAGATAATGAAGGTGGAGCATTGTGGTCCATGATGTATATCCACATAATGATTATCTTTTTTTCAAGGAATTCACAATTTATGATAGGAAAAAGGAGGAATTGGTGAAATTCTTTAAAATGTCACTCGGATTTCGTGTTACCAATTTATAAAACTGCTGTTTCTCCCCAGGAAGCTTTCTTAAAAAATACTTTTCACTTTAAAGCTGTATCTGGCTATGTGCTACATAGTTTTCCTTCTCCACCCCAGATAAGAAAAGGTTTCATTGAAATGGATTGCATTCAATGTTACTTCATCTTCTATTTATTCTAGAAACCTTTGAGGTGGGGAGAATGGAACCTTGGGAATATATTAGATCCACACATAAACATTAACCCCTTGACAACTGCATTACTCAAATTTTCATTTTTGTTAAGTTGGTTTTATCATTTCCATGGTAAGAGAAAATTGAGATCTGGATGCTTTTCAATGAATACTTCCAGGAGAAATATGCTTCTGAGTGGAAGTTATGAATATGAATAGTTGCTTAGTGAAGATATGGACATCAACATTTGCTAACTTGTTCTGAACTTCAGATTTACCCTGACCACTCCATTTACAGTTATATGACAAAATGACTCAGTCTAGGCCATAGAGAAAGTACCTCTATTAAGGAAGAATTTGTAATATGTTAACCATCATAGAGTACGGTTAGCCAACAATCCAGTCTTCTTTAATAAGAACCTTCAAAATTTGCATGCCCATCGTATTCACCCTAGCTTTTATGACCTCAGCCTGCTTCCTGAGTACATTCACTGGAGAAACCTATGCATTTTATACTTCTTACAAAGTGAAAGGCAACTCTTCTCCCATATACCTCTTGTTTTGTCTGATTGTGCCATGTAATTGGTTTAAAAGATATGATTTGGGTTAATTTATTCAATCAGTATTTACTCTAAACCCCACCTACTGTTGATCCTGATTGCTCCCTGATATTCTTTATTGTACAAAGCCTTAATGACATAATCTTGTAATGATCTGATAGGCATATCAGGCAGTATGCAAAACATACTTCATTCCACATATCATTTTACTCCTTGTATAAAATAAGTAACAGGGATGATGTAATATATAATAAAATATAGCCTATAAAAGCAGGTACAGCTAGATCCAGAGTGGTCCTAATCAATACATGGAAAGTGGACTTGAGATTAGGTACAGGGGGAAAAACAACCAGGCAACCATTTTGTCCATCATTTCTCCATTTGGCCTTTTGTAACTTGAAGGGATTTCCATCTGTTTCCTGTTTCCTGCAGCTCTCCACCAAGAAAACAGCAGAGTCATTCAATGACCAACACATGGTCTAAATGCATTAGAGGACAGAAGCAGTATAAATTTCATAATAAGAAGTTAAGCCAAAAAGGAAACCTGGGCCACAGATTAGTTTCAGGTGGTTGGTAGCCTAGATAAAATGTTGAAGGAAACGAGGAGTGAAGGAAAGTGAAAGATGGAAAAAAGACAAAGACAGAAAGGCACAGTGACTAGATATAGAGGCATAAACAAACAAGTTCAAACCGAGAAAGACAGATGAAGAAGAGAGACAGGGATAGAGAGAGAGAAAGAAAAGAGAGAAATAGATTAAAAAAGCACTTTGGAGAAGATGTATATTAGACATCAAGTCCTGAAAAGTGGGGGAATTTCTTTGGGTGTCCAGTAATGAAGGATTTCCCTTGCCTACAGGCAGAGACAGAGGGTGTGTGTGTGTATGTGTGTGTTTGTGTGTGTGTGTGTGCGTGTGTGTGTGTGTGTGTGTGTGTGTGTGTTCTATTATCAGAGCATTCAAGATAAGGTATTCAAAGATAATATGAGTTTGGACACTAAAAAAGAACTGTGAGTAGGACTTAAACTGTCATGTCACTAATAGAGAGGTAGAGACTTCAGAATGTTAAAAAAGCACCCTAGGCTGTTACGTTTGCAGCAAAATAACTAGAAATAACTAAAAAATAACAACAATAACAAAAATTAGAAATAAGATAGTGGAGGCAAGATTTTATAGGCAATCATCTGGTCGGTTAGAAGAATAGGTCTTGCATAAGATCAAGATTGAAATATTAGAACTTTGTAGGATTTAAGCTCCTTGAGAAAAAGGAATGCCTACTACAATACCTAGTACATAATGGGGGCTTTACAAATGATTATAAAATTGAATTTAATTGTGATATTTAAACACAGACAATTTAATTATTCTAGGTAATAGCTAACGATATTTACCAAGCTTTGACTAAGACCATTGTAATGTTAATGTAAGGTTAACAATGGTGGTGAGAAGAGTTAAATATCTTCCTCACCCATTAATAGGTCTCAGTATCTTTTGTTAATTTCTATTGAGGCATTGGGTCAGAGGGTTGTGCCCTCTGGCTCTGAAAAGTGTATAAATACTCTGAAGTGAGGTTTTGCTTTGGGGCTTATTTATTGGAAGTGTTTGTTTGGCCAGATGAGACTCTGGCCAACTGCTAAGGAGCCCCCTGGTTTTGTAAACCCAGATGTTGGTGTTTCTCTATTTGGTAACTATGTATGTATGCATGTAATGGTCAGACAGTTAAATCTGTCTATTGATCTGTGATGTATGTATTGCTTATAGGCAGACAGATGGAAACTCTGCCTGTTGTTCTTTATTTCTCTGCTTGTATTTTCTCTGTTGGTGAATGTAATTAAGGAAGATTGTTGAACCCTCACCCCCCAAATTTGCTTTCCTTTAAAAAAAGATCTAAGAACCTGTACAGTAGACTCCCCTGTGTATGCTGGGGTCCTTGCTGCTACCACCATTTAATGAGTTTCCACTCAATCCCCAAACATTATTATCTATACCATAGTTCTATTTTCCCTAAAAGAATAACATAAGAGTCTTTACTAAAAACTTCATTTAAATTTGGGTAGATAATAGCTATAAGAGTCATCTGATCAATCAGTCTAATAATCCTTTGACCAAAAAATAAAGCTAGTTTGGCATGTTCTATTCTTAATGAAGACATGATGTCTTTTTGTGATCACCAAAGTCCTTTCTTCTCTAGATATTCATGTATTATCCTTTTAATAATATGTTTTGGTAGTTTGCCATAAGTTGAATTTATACCCAATAACACAAAGATCAAAGTATTAGTTTTCTTTCAGATCCCAGGACGTAGTAATAACTGCTTAATGAAGTGGGTACATTCATCAGTGGGAGAAAAGAAGATGGAATAATACAGAGCAGTAGTTCTTTTTTTCTTTTTTTGTGATGGTAGGATGGGGCTAGGGGTGAAAGGATGATTGACAATCACTGAATACAATAATGTTGGAATATACTGCCAAATTCTTCACCCTCTATCCCTCTCAAACCATCTGCAGCTGCAGCTGTAGATGAGTTACATCGATAACCTTTCATAGAAAATGATGATCATAATGATGGCCCGAAATCATCAAGGAACACTTAAATTATGCCTACTATACTCTACTTGGATAAGCAGTGTCTATGTACTCCATTTCAGAAGTATTTACAACAAATAGGAGTTAAATTGTAATGCTTCTAACACTGAGAGTTACCCCTCAGTATAACTGGGTAAGACTGATCATCCAGAATTCCTCTCTCTCAAGGGTCAGGATAACTGAAATTTTGATATAGGTCAATGCTTTAATTACAGCAACATATGACTCAATGATATATACACATATCCCCACATGTGTGTATGTATTATATATGTATATTAATTCATATATGACTATTAATACATTAAGATGGTTATACATGAGTCTGTTGATAAATTGAACATGTTTAAATGTGCATGTAATATGCACATGCCAATATATGTGTATTATGTATATTATACAAAACATTTGTGTGTATATATGCTTATATGTGCATATATTATAATACGCATGTTATACATACATAATATGTACATATACTTTGATACACATGTTCATAGATGAATATATACACATACATAAAGTCACATGTTAGGCATACTTCTGTTACTCAGACTCTCTAGCATAATTCATTTTTAAAGAGAATTCAATAGTATTCTTTGGCTGCTAGTGTTATTGCTTTTTTGTCCTTAATTCTGGAAGAGGACCCATGACATCCAGGTGGTGGAGCACTGATTTGCATGTGAAAGATATTTAAGTGAGGCAGAATTGTGCAAAGTCATCAACCTCACTCACTCCTCTAGAGTCATCAGAGTCTAGTGGCAAGACAAAAGGCAATACTGGAGATGGCCTTGGAAGCACCAGGTGACCTTGGCTTTTTAAAATCTAGGTTTTTTCTAGGTCTCAGTTTGCCTAATATAATATTCATTCAATGATTAAGGACTAGGTAAGAATGGAGACAAGAAGCCAAGTTTGTCATCACAAAAGAATCAATCTGGGAGGGGAAAAGCCCTCAGAATTTTTTGCCAGAAGAGAAAACAATTTTTATTTACCCAAACAATGAGCAAGAGATTCTTGGCCTGGGATCATTCATAATCACTCATTGCCCATTAAATGGATACCAGCATGATTGGGGTTTAAAGACATAGTCAAGTAGCTCCATTTGAATTACAATGGACTTTTTCAAAGACTTTATTCAGAGCTATATTTCAAGAAATCATAAATGAAAACTTTGCAAGATAAAAGTTAATTATCCCAACTTTTTGAAAAAAATGAAAACAAAGAAATAGGAAATTTAAAAATGTCTAGGCACTCAAACCAAAGACATTTTACAAAATATGTGAATGAAAATTCCATTCCTTTGGACAAAGTATGTACATGTACTCCTCACATGGACAGAGTGACCACATGTGAGAAAAGGATGAAAAAGAAAGAGAAGCAGGGGTGGAGCCAAGATGACACCTGAACTCTCCCACCAAACTCCTCCAAATACCTGTATAAAGGCCTCTAAACAAATTCTAGAGCTATAGAACCTACAAAATGATGGAGTGAAATCAATCTCCAGTCCAAGGCACCCTGGAAAGATGACAAGAATGGTACATCACACTTGACTGGGAGATGGGAGTGGAGTATGGGTCACACTGGCACAGACAGGCCAGAGCAGGCCTCAGAGGACAGAATCCCTGGCAGAAGTGGCAGTTTCCAGACTTCTTAACACACAAACACCAAAGACAGTATAGAAGTTTAGCAGGAAAATTCTGTGTGACCTGGGTGGAAGAGGAACACCTAATCTGACCATAGTCATGCCACATGCCCAAGGCAGTGGGACTTGTGAGGCAGCAGCAGCAATTGTTTCCAGAGCTCTGGGTCCACAGATGGTAGGGGAATCAAGCATATAATAGCTTAAAGCCTGGGAGGCTACACCCATTCCCCTACCCCCACTCCCACTGGAAGCAGAGTCCTATCTTGACAAAGAGTTAGAAAGTCAAGTATCTGGCTGAGAAGATGAGTAAACAGTATTAAAAGAAAACAGCCTTAGATTTCGTGACCAGGAAGACAAAAACATGCAATCAGAAGAAAACAAAGTCAATGCTCCTACATCCAAAGCCTCCAAGAAAAATATGAATTGGCCTCAGGCCAGAGAAGAGCTCAAAAAGGATTTTAAACATCAAGTAAGAGAAATAGGGGAAAAATTGGAAAGATAAAGGAGAGCAATGAAAGAAAATCACAAAAATGAGTCAATGGTTTGCTAAAGGATATCTTCCAAAAATACTGAATAAAATAACACCTTAAAACATAGACCAACTGAAATAGCAAAAGATGTACAAAAAGTCAAAGAGAAGCAGAATGTCTTAAGAAGCAAATTGACCAAGTAGAAAAGGAGGTCCAAAAGCTCCATAAAGAAAACAATGCCTTAAAAATTAGAATGGAGAAAATGGAAGCTAATGATTTTATGTGAAATCAAAAAATTACACAACAGAACTAAAAGAGTAAAAAAATTGAAGACAATGTGAAACATGTCATTTGAAAAGCAACTGACCTGGAAAATAGGTCCAGGAGAAATAATTTTAAAATTATTGAGCTACATGAAAACTATGATAAAAAAAAGAGCTTAGACATCATCTTTCAAGAAATTATCAAGGAAAACTGCCCTGAAACTCTAGAACCAGAGAAAATAGAAATAGAAAGAATCCACTGATCACTTTTGGAAAGAGACCCCAAAAGGAAAACTCTTAGGAATACTGTAACCAAATTCCAGAGTTCCCTGGTCAAGATAAAATATTGGGAGCATTGAGAAAGTAACAATTCAAGTAATGTGGAAATAAAATTAGGAAATACAAGATCTAGTAGCTTCTATGCTAAGGGATCAAAGGGCTTGGAATATGATATTCTGGAGGTCACAGGAGCTAGGATTAAAACCAATAATCACCTATACAGCAAAACTGAGTATAACCTTTCAGGAGAAAAAAATTATCATTCAATGAAATAGAGGACTTCCAAGCATTCTTGTTAAAAAAATAAAAAATAAAAACAGAGCTGAATAGAAAATTTGACTTTCAAATATAAGCATCAAGCAGAGTATGAAAAGGTTAACATGAAAGAGTAATCATAAGAGACTTATTAAAACTAAAACGTTTACATTCCTACATGGAAAGATGATACTTGTATCTCATGAGACTTTTCTCAGTATTAGAGTAAATGGAGGAAATAGATAGATGGATAGATAGATAGGTAGGTAGGTAGATAGGTACAGGATGATTTGAATATGAATGATATATCAAAATAAAATTAAAGGGTGAGAGAGGAATATGTTGGGAGAAGGAGCAAGGGAGAGATAAGATAGGGTAAATTATCTCACATAAAAGAGGCAAGAGAAAGTTTTCACAATGGAGGGGAAGACAAGGGAGGTGAGAAGGAATGAGTAAACCTTGCTCTCATTGGATTTATCTTAAGGAGGGAATAGTATTTGGTAATCTTACCCTATAGGAAAGTATGAGGGTGGAGAAAAGAGGAGGGTGATAGAAGGGAGGACAGATTTGGGGAGGGGTGTAGATGAGGTTTCAAAGGAGAAAATAGAACAAAATGCAGGGTTGGGATAGGATGGCAGGAAATATAATTAGTCTTTCATAATGTTACTATTATGGAAGTGTTTTTCATAACTACCCATGTATAATATAGACTTCTGAGTAAGGGTGGGTGGGGAGGGGAGAATGGAGAAAATTTGGAACTCAAAGTTTAAAAAAAATATTAAAATATTGTTTTTACATGCAACTGGGAAATAAGATATACAGGCAAGGGGGTATAGAAATTTTGCCCTTCAAGAAAGTAAAGGGGAAGGAATTAAGAGGGAGGGATGATAAAAGGGAAGGCAGACTGGGGGAAAGGGTAATCAAAATGCATGCCACCTTGAGGTGGGGGGAGGTCAGAGATGGTCAGAAAATTTGTAACTCAAAATCTTGTGGAAATGAATGTTGGAAACTAAAAATAAATACATTAATTAGTTATTAATTAATAAAAAAAGAAAGAGGAAAAGGATAAGTGGGAGCAGGAGACCATGACCTACAAGACCAATCTGGAAGAAAAATATAACCCTAGTTTGATTTATCATTTTTTTTTACTACATCATCTCATAAAGACTATCACAAAAGTCATAAATGGTTAAATGGTGTGCAGTGGTGTCATGTGGTACATTATTGGATTAGTTGATAGACTTGGAATCAATAAGACCTTAGTTCAAATCTTCCTTCATCCACTTATTAGCTCTAGTACCTAAGTCAAGTCACTAACTTCCTCAAGTCTCAGTGTATTCATTTATAAAATGAGGGTAACAATAGCACTTACTTTATAGGATTGTTATGAGGCTTAAATGAAATAACATATATAAACACTCTGCAGATGTTAAAATTCTGTACGTAATGAAACATTTTCCAGATTGTAGGTGACAAAAACAAACACATCAATATTAAAAAAAACAAAACATAAATCAGACATAACTAAATACCCCTTGGATATATTGTGTGCAGAAGCTTTTTTCTCCATATTGCTGATCTTTCTTCATTTCATTAGTGGCATCATCCTTCACTCCTTTAAACATGAGTTATATCAAACCATAGGTAGCTGGAAAAAATTAATATAAACAGTTCCCTTGGGAAAATTCCCTAAGACCTGCTTGTTTTTTTTATTAGCTTCCATGCTGTGCCCTGAAGCCCACCTGAAAGAATGAATTATTTTTCCCTTTAATAGAGTTTTTGTATTCTACTAGTTTAAGTCAAAGAAGGGTTAGTTTGATTAAATTCACTTCAACAACAATTCAACTTTTGATTCATAATCCATCAAAATCTGAATCTAATAGCAAATAGCTTTGTTGCCATTGTTTCAGCATCTACCAAAATACCTTCTCAGTGGAGAGAATGGGTGGGATGGACAGGAAAACAAAATAAAACACAAAACACTTGTTTGAACATGGATATATTCAATCCACTGATTCATTGAATGCTTACATACTCTAGAGATAAGTATGTAATCTCCTTGTCTACTTTTAAAGAAGCAGGATTCTCTGCTATACTTATGAGAAGGGATAAAAATAAAGCTTCCACATAAAGCTTCTGGGCTCCCTATGAAGAGAAAAGAACAAAGCAGGAAAAGAAAAAGATAAAAAAAAAAAAAAACTCACTCCAAATGTTCAAAAGTCAGCCCTACAGAAATATCCCACTTGGTAGGTTTTTCAGATCAGGTCAAAAGAGACATGGAGATGCATACTTGGCAGAAGATGTTGAAGCTTAATCAGTTCCTAGTTTTTCTTTCTTTGTTTCTGTTTTTGTTTCATAGAGGAAATGTGCTCTCCTAAGCCTAGCTGTAAAGGAAACTTCTGAGGAGAACCATTTTTCCAGCTGATCTGAAATCATAGAATGTTGAAGAGATCTGAGACTGTCCATTACAATCCCCTCCTACATTTTGCAGGGTTGGAAAATGAGATAAAGAAAGGTTAATTGACTCACCCAACTTCATGAAGGGCATTTTAATAGAGCCAAAATAAGAATCCAATTGTCATAATTTTTTAGTCTAGTGTTATTTTCCCTAAACCCGGACCCCAGAAATCCCATCATCCAGTAACAAGAAAAGACATCTGGGAAGCAAGGCATTAGAAAAAAAGTCATGATCATAAAGAAAAGGGAACATTTTCAATTCCCTTATAGATCATCTAGGATTCTTCCTGGTAGTGACAGAAAAAAAAAAAATCAATGGGATGGCATAAGATTAGATGACAGACCTCCTAGATTTAGATCATATGAGGTTAATCATTGGAAAATCTATTTTTAAATAAATGATATACTAATTATACCTATTTTAAAAAATGCAATGCATTCATCAAAATAATTCTAAGATCAGAAGAATTCTTCTTTCTGAAATATTTTAAATTTGGCATTCTAGGGACTGAGCCAAAGGATTTCTGAGTTATTTCTTCAGAAGAACAAAACAATCTCCTCAGAGTATCATGGAAGTTCATGTGACAGAGACATTCTAAAATCAGAGTTAATATCTGTAGTTTCAAAGCAGGAACTCTGCATTAGAATAATTGGAAGTGTCTGTGGCTTTGGAGAACAATTTCTTTAAACGATAATGAAGGAAACAATTTTGTGTTTTAGAATGTGATTAATGTTCACTGTAAATGGTAAATAAATAGCTTTGTGTTTGCGTAAAGTGGTACAGTTATCTGAATTATGATCTGATTTATGCCGTTTGAATATAGTTAGGGTTGCTGGTTGGATGACAAGTAATCATGTGCTATTCCTAGACATGTTTAGCATTTGGAAATGGTAAATTTGAACTTACCTTGGGGGACTCATTTTCAAACCTCACAGTATCAAGTCTGTTCTCAGGTTTTATTTTTTGCTTCTCAAGTTTTGCAAGCTGCAGACCTTAAGGCAGATGGTTTTTTATGAACTTTTACTTGGAAAATAGTTAGATACCATTATTACATTATAAAGAAACACGATTTGACCCATGTGCCAGAAAGTATCCATAACTTCTCTAAAAGTGATGGCATGCAGAATCATGCAAGAGTTTACATTTAAATAGGCACTCAAGATTGGCAAAGATCTTTTCTCTTTTTTTCTACTTTCCTGCCAAAAAGTAATCCAAGTAAATGTAAAACAAAAGAAAATATCTCTCCAGTAAGAGTGAACTTCCCTGTGATGAAGAATGAAATCCTCTAATGTTTTGTAACCCTTAATCAAAGTGGGTAGCTCTCTTCTAATGGAACAGCAAGTACATAGTTAGGAGGAGTTGTCTCATCAGAATTTCCCTTTCCTAGTGGCATGTTAGCTGTAATCCAACAAAGAGAGCAGGGGAAAAGGTATTAGAAGTGAGATTTCTTCCAGACAAATGGGGAGTGTGGGCTACAAGACATTTCCTAGATACTTTCCCTCCTTCCTAGAGTCCTGGGGAGCTTTGTTTAATTATTTCATATTCTCTGGAAAGGAAGACTTAAATAAGAAATCTATATGGAATTCTTAATTACTCCAGAAGGGGGTGTCACATGTAAAATAATAATAGTAGTGGTAGTGGCAGTGGTAGTAGTCGTGGTAGTTGCAGTAGTAGCACCAGTAGTAGTAGTAGGAGTAGTAGTAAAAGTTGTACTGGTGGTGGTGGTAAAAGTAAAAATAATAATACAAAAGTGTTTCCAGATCAAGGTAGGACAGACAGGCCTTGGGAGGGATGTGGAGGCGGTTTTCCTCTGGCTAAAGAGTACGATACTGTATGCAGAAAGACAACAAAATGGCTATGTAGTGATGATTCTTGTTGCCATATCAGCTCATGAAGATCATTTTGAAAAGCTTAAGTATGTGTGCCCTGCATTGAGGCAGTGAGGTAGCAGTGTGGATAAAGTACCAGAAATGAAATCAGGAGGACCTTCTATCCTATTTTCATTCAACAGGTTTTTAGCAGTATAACCCTGGTTAAGTAATTTAATTTCTCAATCTCACTATCTTCATCTATATAGTAAGGATAATAATAGGTCATATGTGGCAATATTATTTTGAGGTTTAAATGAGATAAGATATATATTCTGCAAACATTAAATTTCTTTGTAAATGTTAGTTACATTATCAGAGATTTGAAGATTGTCTCTGCATATGTACATATATCCATACATGCACATGTATGTGTACAGAGACAGACATATATCTTAAAGTTCTGTATAAGTGCTAGCCATTTTTATGAGTATCTACATTAATACAATTGTAGATCCCTTATAATATGGAAGTCTATGTGTGAACATTTTAGTGATATATAGATGAGGAAGAGGTTTCAAAAATCATCTCACTCTGCTAGTGTTTCTGCAGAAGAAATATCCCACAGAGAGCTTGGAACAGACATTTAAGGTTGGCAAAGATCTTTTCTCTTTTTTCTACTTGTCTGTCAAAAAGTAATACAAGTAAATGTAAACAAATGGAAAAATCTCTCCACTAAGAATGAGTAAGAACACATTATCATCCTAATAGGACTGGAAGTTTATGAGAAAAAAAATAAAACAATTTAGTTCTAGTTCTTCATGACAAAATAGATCCGAGTTCAACTTACATTGGATGATAGCATATGCCAGGCAGATAATTGCTACACTGCTAAATTCTGGGAGAGCTATCTAGATGCATAAGGCCTGCAATGTAGACTCAGAGATCATAGGTTTAAAACTGGAAGAGCCTTCAGAAACAATCTAATTCCACTCCTTACTTATTTTACACTTGAGGAAACTCAGTTCAAGAGGAACTAAGTGACATGCCAACAGATAGGCAGGCATTAAGGGTCCTCTGTGGATTACTCAACCAGTGCACTTTCCATTGTGCTATCCCACCTGGTCTCTGTGGTAGAAGGGAAAGAAATTCAACACTAGATAAGTCATTTTTGTATTGTTCATCATTCTCTCCACCACTGCTCAGGGCAGAACTCAGTCAACTCCATTATGTTCTATAGCTACATTAATATAGTAATAACACTATTTACTGCAGCCAGGACTGGTTCTTGTATTTACCTGGGCAATCATGCATAGCCTTTTGAATAGCACGCAGTAGCTTTGTTCCAGGACTCATTCGAGCATATAATAGAGTTCCAATGAGTTGCAATTTTCTGCTTAAGGGAATATTTTGACCAGTTGTTTTCCTGTTTTAGCTGGGTCAGGGTGTTTGTGCTTTGGTAGAATGACTGAAGCATCCTTCACTGTGCAGCGTCAGGCTCGCTGGGTTTAACATCATTAAGAGCTAGGAAGGCCCATCAGTGGCAAGTAAGCTAGAATATAGGGTTACATGGCAAGCACGTTCCCAAAACCCAGAACTTTATATGGGTTAAGAGCAATTGAAAGCCCTAAATTATCTCTTTCCTAATAAATGCCTACAATCCTTACCATCAATAATAACAATAGCTAATATTTTTGTGGTGTTTCAAGGCATACAAAGAAAGCACCTGATACGAATTTGCTTCTACTACTCTTCCTAGTATTTTTTTTCTTTTTAGGATTTATTTAGTACTCTCTTTTTCTCCATTGACATGTAAAAAATGTAGCATTTGTTTTTAAAACTTTGAGTTCCAAATGCTCTCCTTTCCTTCCTCCCCACTCCCTTCATTGAGAAAGCAAATGATTTGATACAGGTTATAGAGGTGTAGTCATGTAAAATATTTACTTGGAAATCATGAGAAAGAACATGAACTCAAAAAAAATCTTCAAGAAAAAATTTTAAAAAAATAAAAAGAGTACGCTTCAATCAGTATTCAGACACAATCAGTCCTTTCTTTGGGGATTGATAACATTTTCCTCATAAATTCTTCAGAGTTGTCTTGGATCATTGTGTGGCTGAGAATAGCTAAGTCATTCACATTTGATCAACTTACAATGCTGCTGTTAATTTGTGAACAGGGTATTTCACTTTGCATCAGCTCATATAAGTCTTTCCAGTTATTTCTGAGTGTGCCCTGCCCATCATTTCTTATAGCACAATATTATTGCAGCATAATCACTTACCACAATTTGCTTAGTTATTCCTCAGTTGATGTCCATTCCCCCCATTTCCAAGTTTTTGCCCCTAAAAAGGCATTGCTATAAATATTTTTGTGCATACTGGTACTTTACCTTTACTTTTTATCCATTTTTGGGCTATATACTTAGCATTGGTATTGCTAGATCAAGGTTTTACAACCCTATAGGCATAGTGCCCAGGTGCTCTACAGAGTGATTGAATCAGTTCACAACTCCACCAACAATGCATTTGTCTCATTTTTCCCACATTCCCTCCATTATTTGTCATTTTATTTTTCTGTTCTATTAATCAGTCTAATAAGTATGAGATAATACCTCAAAATAGTTTTAATTCCTAGTTTTAATTTAGTTTAAGATTTAATTATAATTTATTTCAACAATCAATAGTGAGTTAGACCATTTTTCCACATAGTTATAGAGAGCTTGGATTACTTCCTCTGAAAATTATTCAGAGTTTTTGATCATTTATCAATTGTGGAATAGTTTTTGTTTTTATAAATTTGACTCAGTTCTTTAGATGTTTGAAAAATGAGTTCTTTTTCAGAGAAAATTGCTTCAATTTTTTTTCACAGTTACTATGGCTAGTTGTATTTCCCTCTATCCTATATTTTCTCTCTTTCACCCTGTCCCTCCTCAAAAGTATTTTTCTTCTGACTATTCCTTCCCCCAATTTATCCTCCCCTCTATCATGCCTTTTCATCTATTCTTTGTACCTTTCCCTCCTGCTTTCTGGCAGGGTAAGATAGATTTCTATAAGCAACTGAGTGTGTAAGTTATTCCCCCTTACAGCCATTTCTGATGAGGGTAAAGTTTACTTTCTCTCCATTACCTCCCTTCTCTTCCAGTTCACTGTAAAAGCTTTCTCTTACCTCTTTTATGTGAGATTATTTATCCCATTCTAACTTTCCCTTTCCCTTTTTGACAGTTCATTCCTCATTCTCACTCCTTGATTTTATTTTTTAAAATATCTTATCATATTCAACACGTGCCTGTGCCATCTGCCTAGATACACTCATTCTAACTACCATATTGATAAGAAAGTTCTTTTGAGTTACAAGGATCATCTTCCCATGTAGGAAGGTAAACAGTTTAACCTTATTAAATGTCTTATGATTTCCCTTCCCTATTTACCTTTTTATGCTTCTTTTGAATCTTGTTTTTGAAAGTCTAATTTTCTATTCAGCTGCGTTCCTTTCACCAAGAGTGCTTGAAAGTCTTCTATTTCATTGAGTATCAATTTTTCCCCTGATGGATTCTGCTCAGTTTTGTTGGGGAGGTAATTCTTAGTTGTAATACTAGCTCCTTAGCCCTCTGGAATTTCATATCCCAAAACCTCTGATCCTTTAAAGTAGAAACTACTAAATCTTCTGTTATCCAGAGTGCTGCTTCACAATATTTGAATTGTTCCTTTCTGGCTTCTTGTAATATTTTCTCTTTGACAAGGGAGCTCTGAAATTTGAACATAATACTCCTAGGAATTTTCATTTTGGGACTGCTTTCAGAAGGTGATAGGTGGATTATTTCAGTTTATGCTTTACTCTCTGGTTCTAGAATATCAGGGCAGTTTTCCTGGATAATTTCTTAAAAGATGATATCTAGACTCTTTTTTTATCATGGTTGTCAATTAGTCCAATTAATATATGTATTTTTGTATGTGTCTTTGCATATATATGTATAAACACATGCACATATATGTATATATACACATATGTAAGCATACACGTACATGTGCAGGCATGCACACATATGTGTGAATACATGCATATATATACATATATGTATATACTATTGTGCTAGGTATTATGGTGTATAAAATATTTGAGTTTTTAGAAGACATTGCAATTGGAGTGGAAGGATGATACATAGAGAAAAAAACAACTAGATTATGTGGTAAATATGCAACAATACATTATAAATGTCTTTGAGGTTCAGAGGATTAGCATAACATGCTTGCTATTGAGGGAATGAGGCTTATCCTATGGGAAGATTCTGTATCCTTCTTTTCCAAGGTCTAGCTAGTCTGCTAGTACATTTTCATGAATATTAACCTACTGTGAGCTTCCTTGCAGTAGCACATTGTTTTAGGATGCCATAGCTTAAGTTGTCGAGTCTCAACACAAAATTATGCAAATGGGAATCTAAAAGTTGTGGACACAAGAGACACTGATGTCAGGTCCTTGGACCTATACAATTCTGTAGGTCATCATATTTATTAAAAAGTATGTGTTGGGAAAGGGAAAAACAGAAAATATCATGAAATGAGAAGCAAAAGGACCTAGAGATATTCTAGCAGAAAGTCTTCATTTTGCAGATAACAAAATAAAAGTTAAGAGAATCTAAGTGACTAGCCTATGGTCATATGCCTAATAAAGTTCAGTGGAAGATTTGAACCCAATCCTTTGACTCTAGCCTGAATCTCTGGATCCTCCATTACACTACCTACCTAAGGGAATGACTTAGCTGGGACTGGACTCTTTGTTCATGACTTTGAAATCTCTTCCACATGTGTTTAAGCAAAGGTTATGCTTATCCTTCCATGTATGCTCATGGAGACTCTCCAGTTAGGGACAGAATCCTATTCCTCTGCTTCAAAAAGTGTTCACAAAGAGTTCACAATTTGTCTCACAATGAGACAAAATACTTATTACATGCTACAGACTATTTTTTTACCTGCTTAAGACATGTCATTTTAGCCATGTTATTTTAGCCATGTTATTTAGACATGTTATTTTAACTCATCTTTACGACTTCATGAGGATTTTCATGACTTTCATGGGAGGGAAAATAATAGAGCAATGGGAATAAAAGCACCTGTTTCCAAATCAGAATTCTAGTATACACAATACATACGATATTGCAGAAATCACGTAATTTCTATAGGATTCAATTTCAATGTGAAATAAAAGGAGGTGTTCCAAACATTGTCCAGGGTAATTTCTTCTTATAAAAATCAATTCATCGTTTATCTGTTTCTAACCATTTTCTTTTAATTTTGGGTTCCATATTCCCTTCCTTCCTTAGATCTCTCCCCCACTCACTGAACAAAAAAATAGTATTTTAATTATACATATGAAATCATGCAATTTCCATATTGATCATATCACCAAAAAAAAAAAGAAAAAAATTACATTTCAATTTGCACTCTGAGTTCATCAGTTCTTACTTTATTTTTTTTCACAGTAAGTCCTTTGGAATTGTCTTGGATCATTTTATTGATCAGAGTAGCTGTCTTTCCCAGTTGATTATCATAACAACATTACTGTTACTGTGCACGTCGATCGCTTGGTTCTTCTCATTTCACTTTCCAACTGTTCATCTAGTGTTTGCATGTTTCTTTTTTTTCTGAAAACCCCAACCATGTAATTTTTTAATGGCACAATTGAATTACAACACAAGGTAGTCATTCCTGGACTGATTTAAAGAACAATGAAATCCAATGCTGTATAAAGTATTTGGAAAATAGATAAAAGAGTCCCATTAAATTATTTCTCTGACCTTAATATGTTTTTGATATCTAAAGCAAGCAGAGCAAAACCAAAGAGGATTATAGACCAATTTCTCTAATGAATTTTGATTAAAAAACAAATAAAATACTAGGAAGGAGATTACAGCAATACATCACAGAGATCATACACTACAACCAGGTGAGATTTATAGTAGGAATACTGGACTGGTTCAAGATTAGTTAAACTATAACATAATTGACCATATCAATAATAAAAACCACAAAAATCGTATGATTATTCCAATAGATTCAGAAAAAAAATGACAAAATGTAACACTCATTCCTATTAAAAAACACTAAAAACCAGAAGACTCAATGGAGTTTTTCTTAAAATAAGTAGTATCTATCTATCTAAAAATGAGAGCAAATTTTATCTGTAATGGAAATATAGATACCTCCTCAATGAGATCAAGGCTGAAGCAAGGATGCCTATTATCAAAACTGTTATTTAATATCATCCTAGAAATGCTAGCTGAGCTAGCTCTGGCAATACATGTGACAGCCTCATGATAAATTTGTACATCCCTGGTCAGAAGTAGTGATACAAGGGCACTCTCAAAAACTTTGGAATTGATTGTGTGACATGGGAGATACTGGCACAGGACCACTCAGCATGGAATGCCCACATCAGAGAAGGTGCTATACTCTTTTAGCAAAGCAGAATTGAAACAGCTCAAAGGAAATGCAGGGTGGGCAAATTTGCAGTATCCACCCCAAATGTTCACATGGACTATCTGTGCCCAATCTGTGGTAGAGCATTCTGAGCTCCTATTGGTCTGATCAGCCACAGTCGGACACATTGAAACGTGATTTCATCATAGTGATGTCATTTTGTTCCTCTTCAAGAATGAAGGACATAACCAAGCAGAAATGCCACCTATATCAATAAGACGAGAAAAAATAAAAGATCATTAACAGGCAATGAGGGGAAAAGTCACCCTTTGTAAATGATATGATGGTACACTTAGAGAACTCTAGAGAGTCAACTAAAAAATGAATTGAAATAATCAACAACTTTAGCAAAGTTTCAAGACAGAAACTAAATCTTCACAAATCATTGGTATTTCTCTGAACCATCAATAAAAGCAGAAATAGATAGAAAGGGAAGTTCCATTTAAAACAACTGCTGATAGGTGAAATACTTGAGCGTCTATTTGAGTAGGCCCAGGAATTATATGAATATAATTACAAAGCACTTTTCAGACAAATAAAGACACATCTAAGTAGTAGGAGAAATATTGCTTATTGGTAGGCTGAGATAATATAATAAAATGGTAATTCTACCTAAATTAATTTACTTAATGTAGTCAGTGTCAAAGTACCAAATAATTATTTTGTAGAGCTAGAAAAAAATAACAGCAAAATATTTTTGGAAGTACAAAAGTTCAAGAATTTCAAGGCAATAAATTTCAAAAATGTGAAGGAAAGTAAGCTATCAAAGCCATATTCAAACTGTACTACAAATCAATGATCATCAAAAATAATCTGCTATTGGTTAAGAGAGTGATGAATGAAATGAAGAGATTAAGTAAATAATATAGAATAATAAATGACCATAGTAATCTAGTATTTGATAAATCCAAAGATGTGAGCTTTAGGGTCAAAAAGTCAGATGAGAATCTATCAGTTGCATAACATAGAAATCCATTCTAAAGGTGAGAATCTTGAAACACTAAAGAATCATGTTACAAGATGTTTATGTAGTTAACAGGATTTGAAATCAGAAGAACTTGAATTTGAAACATGCCTCTGACATTTACCAAGACTTAACTTTCCTCAACTGTAAAATAATATTATTTCTCAAAGAGTTGTTATGAAGACCAAATGAGATAATACATGTAAAATACTTTCAAATTTTAAGACATAGACAGATAGATAGATAACCATCAGGGAGATAACTTTCTACCTCTAAAGAAAAATCTCAGATAGCATTCCTCAAGTGGATCAGTGATATCATATTTTTACTGCCTCTAATGAAGTAGATGGTAAGCCAGCCAAGTCTATTCATTCTATTTGACCCTGATGCCTTTTAATAAACTTGTCAGAGGTCTCCATCAAACATGCTGGAGAACTTCCATGCTTTGCACTAACATCATAAGGGTACTGGTTGATCACGCTAGGTTTGTTTCCCCTAGCCATGCCTTGTACTTTCCCTCCGATCAGCCCAGCTTCTCTTCCTATCATCTGATCCTTTAATTAAATCTTTAACTTTTGGCCATCCTAAGAGCTCTTCCTTAGTTTTATGTTGCCAGCCTCTTCACAATCATTATGTGGCTTCCTAACATTTCCTGTGCTGCACTTATTTTGTGATGATAAAAAACACAGCAGTAGCTACAGATTTGTAAACATACTTAGTCTATACAATTTTGTGATGTTTGTCTGCATGCATATTAGAAGTAACCTCAATGAAAATGTGAGAATGAAGAAGGAAGGCTTTAAAACGATTTACTAAAACGTCATAACAGTCGCTCATTTGACTGAAAATACAAAGAGTATATGATCCTGCCATGTTATTACTAACTTTAAGTATTTAATTTTGTTTTTAAAATAAATACCTTTGACAAGAAATTTTTCATAAAATTAGATCGCATAAAATTCTTTCATTAACAAATCCATAAAAATAGCTTATCCAACAGTTTTCTGATTGTCAGGCAAGTGATATCATTTCCTGATGATCACATCATCACCCTGCCTTCACTTTGGCCAAAAAAATCCATCTTTCATTCACCAGAACCTTGGTCTCCATCTTAAGGATGCTGTTTTCCTATAGGTGAGAATTCACCTTATCTTGTCTAAAATTAGGTTTACATTCCCTTTCTTGTTGATACCTATAACATGTTGTCTATCCCATCTCCCACCACTACTTTCCTGTTCTTGGTATGGTATCTTCTCCTCTAAGAATATAAGCTCCCTGAGGGAAATGACTAATTTTTCTTGCTTTTATCTATATTCTCAGTGCTTAGAACCTAATAAGCACATTGTAAATGTTTTATTTATTTGTCTGTTATCTATTGGACAATGAGACATATGCTATATGTATGTGTATGGGTGTGTATGTATATATGTGTGAATATAACCACCCTGCATATCTACTATTCTTATGTTCCATGACTTGTACTGATTCCAAATGAAATGTTTTCAAATAGGTGACCAGGTCCTCTAGAGATTCTTGTACGTGGATGTTTTTTATACTAATTGCATAAATCCTCAGAATATTTCAAGTCATTTTTACTTAGGTCTGTTGAATGATTCAAAAGTTATTGGTCTAAAAATCCATACAAGAAAAACTAGATTGATGAAACAAGTATTCTGTTTCTTGACATGGCATATATTTGAATGACACGGACTCAGGTTATGTGCTATATGCATTGCAAATGGCATACAATTGAATAGGAGGAAGATAGGATGCTGGACTGCATTTAGGTTTCTATGCAGTGCTTTGGAAGATTCCATGGTGATCCATGATCAAAAGGCTAACCTTTTTAGCATAACCATTTTAACAATGATATTATATGGTTGAAAAAGTTAGAGCACCCTAATTTCTGATGGATCAAATGTTGGATGACCCAAAGATCAACGAAGAAAGATTCATGCTATTTTCAAGAAAGGTACACTATATTGTCAATGATAATCTATGTTTAAGAAGAAGCCCAGGGGAAAGAATTATCAAAGGCATGACTGAAAAAAAAGTAGGCTCATCATGTGGTGAGAGCAAGAGATAACAAACAGAATGCTCAAAATGTTTTTTTTTTTTAAAGTAGAGGAAGATGTCTAACATGTTAAACTGACCCTCCATAGAGAAAAAATTGGAGGAGTATGAATAAAAATCAAACAAGATAAGATAGCAAAATGAAGAGCTGCAATGTGCACTTATAGAGTATCCACAACCATGAGCTTCATGGTTGTATTCAGATCTCCAATAATGTATTCAACTGAATAGGGGAGTTGAATCAGACCTATTCAGAAAAAAAAAAAAATATGGGGCATGCAGTGGCTATACCTTCAGCTAACTTAGGACCATTTTTTAAAAAATCCTTTCTTAAGTCTAATCAACTTTTTTCTTCACTTGCTTTAGTAAAAGGAAAAGGAAATACTTCACATATTACAGCAAAGAAAATGAAGTCTAAAAAGTTCCATTCACACATGTTAATAACAATCGCTCTATCAGCAGGACTACAAATCTCTTCCAATGCATCTGCAATTGAAAAGTGGAGATTTTCAAAGATTAAGTGGAACTGAAGTTCCTGAAACCCTGACTGATGGATTAATTTAAGTTGTGAAGGTAACAAGCTCTGCGAATATATACAGACTTCGCAAGCACAATGAAGACAGCCCTATTTTATTAACCTTGATAATTGGGTTCTGTTTCATTTCACACAATTTTTCCTACTCTTTTCCTAACTTCAGTGCTCTAAAAATTCAAAACTGATCTGTGTTTTCTAAGGTAAACTGCAGAGGAGCAGCATGGTGAGATAGACAGAGTCATGATGACCTGAGTTCAAACCCTGCATCTAATATGGATTATCTACATGACCCTGCATAAGTCATAAATCAACAATGAACTAAACATTATGGAAAGGCTTAAAATGAATCATTTTTAAATAAATGTAAATTTTCTGGTAAAAAGTGAGGAATTTCATTTATTATGGTTATAATAAAGTAGTGACTAGCAGAAAGTAAACTTTAGGGGAGGAATTGTTTTATCTGCACCTTGCATCCCTAGTTCTTATCCTATTACATATCTTAATAAGTATTTGTCCTCTTTGTTTTAAATAATATGTTATTCCTCTCAATTATTAGCTTTTTAAGTTTTGAGTTCCAAATTTTTTCCCTCCCTCCTTGTTCTCCCTCTACCTCTGCTGATACAATCACTGGTATTAAATCGGACCTGTTACACATGTGTAATCATTGAAAAATTTCTATTAATAAATATTTGTTGAAATGAAATATTTCTAGACAAAAATAATAAGAAAAATAGTTGAATTTTTCTTCTTACTGTGCCTAGTTATCCTAGGATCAAATAAATTTGATATTATAAAACAAAAATATATTTTCAAACCCTTTATCAGTTTCCCTGGGGGTTTTTAGGAATTTGAAGACATCATTATTTATAATTATAGGTGAAAAACTTGGAGCAGCATGTTTTAGAGATCTTAGTGACCTTAGAGTTGATGTAGATGAACTCTCTTATTTTAGAGACTTTATAACCATAGATTCACAGATAAAAGGTCACTTAGAACACCATCTAGTCCAATTCACTCATTTTTTTATCATCCTTCAGATGAAGAAAATAGATGTGAGGGGTTCTATAACTCATCCTCTAATTAGCTTCAGACTTACACAATTCTACTCATTTCACTTCCCTGTAGAAGGCCATAGCTGGAAGTTACCCTAGTGTAAAAACAAAAGACATCAATGATACAGAATAAATAAAAGATAATGAATAAATTTGGGTTTTGGTTAGGAACACAGATTGGTTTTACCTTCGCAATCCCCTTGAGCTACAAAGTAGGGATTAGGCATGCTCTTAGAAAATTCTGAATATTGTCCCATACCTAAGAATTCTATGGATGTTTTTAGTACTAAATCATGGGCGTCTGTTAGAGCAGTGTTCTGTGGATTCAAATTTGAGAGGAGGAGTGTGAGAGTTGACCATGTTCCGACCTAAGTTACCCCAGCAAGAATCAGAACTAGGACTACATTATAGATGTGTGAGCTTACTGGTTTGGAAGCCTGTCCATTATGCCATGCTAACTTTCAAATTAGAATTTATTTTTCACTTTAGTAATCTATTCAAGTGATTCTTCTGTTAAACAGTACTTTCCTCTAGTGTACTTGGGTATGTAATGGAAAGCTCATTGTAGCATCATAGCATCAGAAAACCTGAATACAATTTCAGGTTTTGGTACGTACAAGTTTGTTGACCCTAGACAAATGACAACCTCTTTGCCCCCAAATTTCCTCATTTTTATTTTGGGGATAATTATTCTTAAGAGGCAGCATGCAGTAGGTACCAGAAAGAACCATAAAACTGAAGGTAGAAGATCTAGATTTGAATCCTAGATCTGTCAATTGCATCTGTATATACTTGAGAAATTTAATTGATATCTTTAGTCCTTTTAAAAAAATCTATATAAGAAATTAGATGACATAAAAGTCACATTAAGTAAGCATAAAATCAGTATGAGCAAACATTGGAGGAAGAATCTTTTGTTTTACCTTAAATTCATGTTTCCTTTCCTTCTTTCTCAATAATCCACTTACCTTCATTCATATACTATTAGGTTATATGTCTTACAAGTCATATCCATTTAGATATTTCTATAAATGTACAGGATGGAATAAAAGGTTTCTGAAGCCCTTTCCAACTCTGAGATTGTGCTATATAATCCACTTTCTATCATTTTCTTCATCCTTTTCATCACTTTTTCTTCTATTCTACCAAAGTATCCATTTATCAAATGTTCTACTAATGCTCCATTAGTTATTCACGTTCTAAATCCATTTTAATCACTATTCTGGTGAAACAGGCTTAATGAAGACTTGTGGAATATTTCCTTTGCTGTTTGATATGTAATTTCTCAAGGTTGCTTATCTTAGATAACAGAAAATGTGAAAACTTTCCTTCCAGTCTACTCTGAAAAATGAATTTATAAAAGAAAGAGCTCACCTTAGAACAAAAACAGGAGGGAAAACAATATGTTACAGAAAACTGAGGTGAACATTGGTTTTTTTCCAAAACAAAACTAAATGACAACCATGTATTTCCCATAATAAAAGTGTGTTTACTAAACAAATATGATGGAATATAAATGGAATATCAATAATAAATGTAGGGCATTCTTCCTTTTCACAGTGTTTTCTATGTACATGATATGCTATGTATGAAAACCATGCCAGGAACAATTGCCCATCTGCCTCTGAGTCTTTGTAAATAATGAAAAAGAACTCCTCCTTTGTGAGACTGCCCCTCTTGAATTTGTTCAGGTCAAACCAATTCTGGCCTAATTTTCCACAGTTTCAAAGGCCAACTTCTCAGTTCCACTTTGTAAAGTGAAATATTGATGAAGGGGGCTTCATGGAGAGAAGCTCAGCCTGTGTTAATGATGAATATGCTCTTCTTGTTTTCAGAACAACTCAGTTGTGTGTAATCCTGTCACCATGATTCTGATCACTGTTTAAGGACATTAAGGGATCTGTGGGAAGCAATATTATCCACCAGGAAAATGGGGTTCATGAAACATTATTACATTCACACAGTCTCATGTATTTTGCTTACTTTGAGGACAAGAATCAACCAACCAGATAATTTCAGGGTGGAACCTCAGTGACCAATTGAACCAACCAACCCAGTCTTCAAAAGGAATTTCTTCTACCCTGTACCTGACATGTAGTTAACCAGTTTATTCCTCAACAAGTACAAAGAGAAAGAATTCACCACCTCCTCATATACTCTCTTTTACTTTTCGATAGCTAAATATTAGGAAATTGGCTTCCCATCAAAGTCTAAATGCTCATTTGATCATGTCATAGGACTCAAGAGAGTTACTCTATTTTGTAATGAATCACCATGATTTAGGATAATAAAAATATTAGAGAAGACCTTCTTTGAGATTATCTAGTCAAACCTCTTTTGGGGAAACCTTAGACCCATAAGAATGCAGTGATACATCTGAGGACACATACTTTGAGGACAATAATATTTAATTGTATATACATGAAATTAACATATCATGAGTAAGGGGGAAGTGATTTTTCAGGCTTAAAGTCCTTTATTAGCCTGATTTTTATAAACTAACAGCAATTAGAAGAATTAGGAGAAGAAACTTAATATCTAAGCTCTCTGTTCAGTCTCTTTCTCTTGATATCTCAGGGCCTCAGTGTATTATTGGTAATTTCATTGCATGTAGCACTGTTCCTGCCAAGAGAGGCTAAATTAATTCCTCCTAAGTTTTCCCTGAGGACTTGTGTGTTCATCCTTCATTGTTGAAGAAGACTATTCCATCAGAGAAATCCCTTTTTGAATCTCTAGGTAATATTGTAAGATTGGCAAAGTTTGCCTTACAAAGGTTCCAACATTTGCTCCCCAAATGTTCCTCTCCCAGATGTTCCAAATACCTATCTTCTCTTTGCCTTATTCATAGAAAACCTTCATTTAAGAAAGGACCTGATAAATCATTTCACAGTGACTTCTGTATATTAATTGACCTGTGATCTTTTTGATTATAGTATAGGTCATTTATAAATATAGGTCACCTTTAAACCTGTGTGATTTCTATATATGATCTTCCATCTTTCACATGAGATGCACCTATCACACTAGGATCTAGTTCTTTTATACATTATGCAGATACCAAGGGAGAATATAGGCTTTCTGGATGAAGGACTCAATTAATTTCTGATAATACATTTTCTAATGTTATATCCCATATAATATCCAATGCCCTCTTCTTGGCTCTCATCCTTCTTGACCATTATAAAGCATTTGGCATTGTTGATCACTTATCCCTCCTTAAAATTCTATCCTTTTTAGTGTTTATAATACTGTTCTTTCTTCAATCTTTTTCTACCTTTCTGGCTACTCCTCAATCTCCTTTGCAATCTCATCACCCATATCCTGGGCCATATATGAGGGTATCTCAAAAGATTTTGTTCTGCTTTATTCCCTTTCTACACACTCTCAATGACCACATTAGCCCCCAAGAGTTTGATTACCATTACTATGAATATAATTCTGATATTTGCATATATAGCTCTCACATCTCTCTTGCATACCAGTCTTTGGTACCTTTGGCCTTGTACTAGACTTCACTATGTGGATTCCTATAGACATCTCAAACTCAACATGTAGATAACCATTAAAAAGATCACCATTTTTTATTGTGTCACTGAGACCTATACTAAAGTGTTCTTGAAACTGAACTCTCATTTGAGCCCCTTATCCAAACATTTGCAAAGCCTTGTAAATTCTACCACCACATAACCTCTTATATTTGTCATTTCATATATTCATGCATCAATCACTCAAAATCTAGTTCTTATCACATCATGCCTAAACAACTAAATTGATCTCCTAATTGAATTCTCTGCCTCTCTTCTCTCCAGTCCATCCTGTAACCAGACCAAATTTAAATGCTGAAAGACAAGATACATGAATTGAGCCAATATATTTTTAAAATTAAAAAAAATAATTAAGATCACCTGTGTAAATGCACTTTAAATACAGCTCACTTTTTTTAAATAAATATTTTCATTCTACTATCTCTAATAGGTGCAAATATAGTTTCATCAAATTGAGATAGTCTTGTCCTTTGAAATGTAAATTGTGGATCTTCTTTTCTAGAACAAGTGGGACCACCGCATTCTTCACATCATGAAGCTTCAGTGACTTCCAAGTACCTCAAAAATGAAACACAATAGGCTATTTCAAGCATTTTAAGCTTTTAGAGTTTAGCTATAGTCTGCCTTTCCCAGACATTATTTGAAGATATCTGTTATGGTAAAATTAGAGTACAATGTGTTCCTTGCATATGGCACTACTTATTTGTCCCTAGTGCCATAGCACAACCTTTTCTCCATGGCTGGGATCAACTTCTTCCTCACCTTTCCCTCTTGGAACACCCAAACACTCAATCAGTCAACAGTTATTAAGCACTTACTATATTACAGGAACTCTGCAAAGACCTGAGCTTGTAAAGCAAGGAGAAAATTCTCCCTACTTATATAAGATTTCAGAGACAGAATGTAAATTATCCAAATTATATAAAGACTAGAAGGAAGGCAATCTGAGTGGGAAATGCATTAGCATCAGAGAGATTGGGAAACACCTCCTGAAGCAGGCATGAATGAAAGTAAGTTTCAATGGGAGAAAGGACATCTAAGAGAAGAGGTAAGGGATAACACATTCCAACGAAATAGGATAATACATAACATAAAAAGGCACAAAGATGGGAAATGAAGTTTTATGTTTGGAGAACTGAAAGTAAATATTTTGTGTTTAGTATGAAGAGGTACAAATGTTAGATGTAAAGCTTGAAAAGGTTTTTGCTTGATCCTACTTGTATTGGCAAGTTTAATGCATTCATTTCATGGCATGGCGATATAATCAGACCTCTGTTTTGGAGAAATCACCTTAGCAGTTGAATGAGGATGGTCTGGAGAGGGGGAAACTTGAGGCAGGGAAACAGTTACAAAGGCCATTAAGCTACTCCTTATGTAAGCTGATAATTCATTGAATTATGGCTATAGCACAGTGAGTGGAGATAAAGAGAAATATGTGGCATGCTGCAAAGGTAGAAATGATAAATTTGGCAATAAATTGGATACATGGGGAGAGATTGGGGAGTTGAGGATGATAACAAGATTGGAAGTCTATGTGATTGTAAGCATGGTGGTACTCTACAGTTTAGTTCAGAAGAAGGAAAGAGTTTCGGAAAGGAGAGGAGATGAGTTTTTGTATTTTTTTAACAGATGTAGTTAACAGGACATCTGACTCAAAATGTCCAAAACATAGTTGATGGTGCATTACTGTAGCTCAGGAGAGAGACTATGGCTGGATACATAGGTATGTGAATCATCTACAAAGAGTTGGAACATATTGATGAGATTACAAAGGGAAATAATATAAAACAAAAATTTAAAGGACAAGGACAAAGACTTAGGGGACACTCAGGGTTATTGTATATGACATGGATGAAGACCAAGAAAAGGAGAATAAAAAGCAGCAGTCAGTTTGACAGAACTATTAATAGGCAGTGTCACAAAGACCTAGGAAATATAGTGTATCTAGTAATAGGTAGTATTATGAAATATTGCAAAGAGATCTAGAAGGGTAACAGTGATAAAACACCATTAGATTTGGCAATTAAGTGGTCATTGTTAGCTTTGGTGAGGGTATTTTCAGCTGACTGATGAAATCAGAAGACAGATTGTGGAGGTTTTATATACAAAAGCAAGAGGAAAGGAAAGAGGGGCACTACATATAGAAGGCTTTCATCTAAAACACTGTGACAAGAAGTCTTTCATCTCCAGGGTTTTTGTCCTCTCCCACTGTGTATTTAGAATGTGTTTATATGACTTTATTTGCTTGTTTTTGTGTATGTTCCCCCTCTACTGTGACCCTCAGGTGAAGGTAATCTCCTTGTTGGAAGGAAATTATTTGCTTTATCATTAAATCTACACTGTTAAGAGTAGTCCATTACACATTAATGGTGCTTAAAAATACTTGTGGAATGCAATTACTGATCATATGTTGAAACTTGCTGTGCTCATTACATATATTTCCGTGCACTTTTGTGTCTTATATAAAAATTTTAATAGGAGATTGCTGTGCTCCAAGACTTGCAATAGTATAGTCAACCCAGGAAAATATTTGTGTCTAAAAATGGTTCTTTTCTCTGAGTACTAGCTGAAGATGGTTAATGTCACTGTGTAATTTCATAAGCACAATATGAGCTACTGTCCCCCTGCTAGTAATTTTGGCCCCATATTGGTCATATGTCATGCCTGTTGCAGATAAATGGGCTGATACACAAACCTACTAGAATGATAAAGACATTTGTAATGCCTGAAGCTTTTATATCTCTTCCTTCTTGATCTCTGTGTAGCAACTAGCATTCAGCAGAATTTTGGCACTAATTGTCTTTCTTAAAACTCTTTCTTCCTCAGGCTTACAGAGCACAACATATTCCTGCTGTTTTTTCCTACTCCCATTCTGATGACTATGAAGTCCCCTTTGGCATGGGAGTTCTACCTCTGCCCTCTTCTAACTGCGGGTATCTGAATTGTAAGTTCCTTGACAGTAGGGGATACTTTTTACCTTTTTTGTATCCCCAATGATACAGAGTGGCACAGTGCTTGGCACATAGTAGGCACCTCATAAGTGCTAATTGATTGATTATAGGTTTAGAGCTGGAAGGTATGTTAGATGTCATTGAGTATAACTTTTCTATTTTGGGGATAAGAAACTTGAAGTAAGGAGAAGTAAATTAATATGTTGTTCTGCAGTATTTTCTACACGTTAAATGAAATGCAAAGTAGGAGTCTGGAAACCTTTCTTAATTCAAGTCCAGGCTCAGACATTTACTAACTGTGTGACATTAGACAAGTCATATAACCCTTTGTATCTCAGTTTCTTCACTTGTAAAATGAGCTGGAGAAGGAGATGAAAAACCACTCCTATATTTTTGCCAAGAAAATCCCAAAGGGGTCACAAAGATTTAGACATGACTGAAAAATGACTCCACAACAGAAATAAAATTCTGTGTGCAATAATTCTTCTATGATGTGATGAAAGATAAACACTTTAAGTGTTTATTAAGCATAAAACACATGGGGAATAACGGGGTGGGGGGGAATTCAACAACATGAGCTCTGATTTCAAGTAACTTACATTTAAATTTGATGGAAAAAAATGACTCATCCAGGGTCATAAGGCTGTGTCTGAGAACAGATATGAATCCAAATTGAAAGTCCAATGCCCTCATTACTATATCATGCCCTTCTCTCTGAATACTGTCTTCTTCTCTTCATAATCTCAACTTTTCCTTTGAAGTCAGTTATTACCTCAAACCAAATCAGGCTGTCCTTGATGATCAGCTATGTTTTGTTCTCATATCAGCAGCTGCTTGGAAGACATCACTAAGTGGATGTCCCAATGTTTCCTCATCCACTGAGTTAACATAGACTAAAGCCTCAAGGAAAACACATGCCTGTCTACTTGTCAATTACAGACATCAGTCAGCTGGGCAAAGAAGGGTATTGAGGTCCACAGAAGTTGCCATTACCTACTTTGCTCCACCCTAGGCAAGATGATGATTAGAAACAACCTTTCATAAAGTTTCCTGTACTACATTATTGCTTAATGCAGAAATTCCAGCATACTTCCTACTGGTACCATGATGACTTTTGTCCTCTTGAAGTTTCCTGACTGTATCCTTATATAGTCACTTCTTGCCAGATGTTTTAGCTCATCTCAGCTTTGAGGCTAGAGGTAAATATATCTATATAGATATACATATATATACATACATATACATGTATATATAGATAGATATAGTCCCTAGGCTTCCTTCCAGCTTTATATTATATAATTCTACACAAAGCAATAAACCTTCACTAACCAAGGTGAATAAATACTCCACCCTCTCACCCCAATATTGTTAGTTAAGAATAGCTTAACATGAATAGTGAAATGACAGAACATTTTTCAACTTTTCACAACTTGTAATGAGGCAGGAGACCATATAAGGTTAGATACCCTAATACATCCTCACCCATGCAATTCTTAATTAAGGAATTAAGGAAATGTCTGATGTGAAAATTTTGCTCTGGATGCTCATCATCTACTAGTAAGAGGGTGCAACTCTGCAAATACTTCTTTGCTTAATGACTCTCTGAAGGTTATGCAATTGACCAATTGTGAATCTGGATTTGTATCCTAGGTCTTCTTTATTTTTTATCTTTGGGGGGGGTGTTTTTGTCTCTTTTTTGTTGTTTTTAAGGTGTTTGTGGTTGTTTTTGCAACTCAGAGAGGGGAAAGGAGAAAACGTAGTTAAAGCAAAAGAAGGAGGAGTGAGTGTGTGTGTTATGTATGCGTGTTAATGGGGGGAGAGAGAGAGGGGGGGGAGAGAGAGAGAGAGAGAAGAGGAAGAAGAAGAAGAAGAAGAAGAAGAGGAGGAGGAGGAGGAGGAGGAAGAAGAGGAAGGGAGAGATGATGAAGAGTATAGCTAAAAGGGACAGAAAGAATGATAGACAAATAGGGAAATAGAAGGAGGCAGAGACAGAGATTGTATAAAACACAGATACATGCATAACATGAGAAAATTAGAACGATGGGAAAGGCAACAGAGAGAAGCTTTCTCTTTGACTTGGAGTGAGAACCACCACTCCCACCATCCCACTATAAAACTCAAGGGATCTTTAGTAGTTCCAAATCTCCCTCTCAGGAGTAGATACAGAGACCACTCCTATTGCCTCCAATGCCCTCTACTGCTGTGGTAATTTCAGACTAAAAGTGTCAAATCGTATGCTACTCTGCAGTATTTTCTATACATCAAATGAAATGAAAAGTAAGAGTCTGGAAACCTCTTTCTGAATTCAAGTCCAGGCTCAGATATTTATGAGCTATGTGACACTAGACAAGTCATATAACCCTTTGTATCTCAGTTTCCTCACTTGTAAAATGAGCTGGAGAAGGAGATGAAAAACCACTCCTATATTTTTGTCAAGAAAATCCCAAAGAGGTCACATGACTGAAAAATGACCACCTAACAGCGATAAAATGCCATGTGCAATAATTCTTCTATGATCTGATGAAAGACTCAGGTCAAATAAAATCTTATTATCATTTATATATCTTTTAAAAAAAAACAAAAGGAAGCAATGCTTTGCCAAAACAAAACATGACTATTTTCTGATCAAAACTCAAAGTATCAGATAATATGCTATCCTGGAATGAGAGGATTTTTCACCCTTTATACCATTCAAAACACTGCCAGGCCTTAGCCATGACTATTGCCTGCTTATATCTTTCTAAATAACTCTGGCAACCACAAGCCAACACTTTTCTCTCAATTCCTCTACTTCATTTTGATGTAACAAATTTTATTACCTATGAAAAAGGTGGCTCATGTTACCTACAAACTTGAGAATCCCCCTTTTTTACTAAACTAAGTAGACACTAAAGTGCAAATTTAGGTACAAGACTTTATGAGTTTTTAATCATATTTCAAAGCCTACCTCAGGGCCATGTTGAAGTAGAATTCCACGATATCCCAACCTGAAAGTGGTCTGTCATTTTTCTGATCTCCTATTTTCCACAGGTTAAATGACTTGCCATATGTCATCCAGATAGGCAGCAGCACAACAAAACTGTAAGGTCTTTAGGTGTCGGGAGTGCGGGGAGTTGAAGTTTAAGAGAGAGGGACTGTGTTTTGTTTCATCTTTGGATCTCTCTGTAGTTATATAATGAAAGTGCTTGTTGAATAAAATAAAGCAGTAATTCTAATTCACGTCTCACTACAAATGTGTCTTTGCATCATTCAGTTTGAGCAAGGCCTAACTACTGAACTGCTAAATATGACAGACAATAATTGTGTTCTGTGAATGCCTCCATGCTGAACTTAAGTCATGATTCTATTTTGTAACCACAGATAATCTAAGGAATTTAAAAAATTATCAATAACAACACATGAGTTTTACACACAAATATATACATACTTACATTTATATACACATATGTATATGTAATCATTGAAAAAGAGTATTAGTATCAAAAAGGATCTTTATTCTCACATAATAAAGTCCATTTCATGGGGAAAAACATATCAGAAAAAATAGGCATCCAGTTTTCTCCAGAATTCTTTTGGTGAGGGAGAATTTACTACCCTCCCACCCAAACCAGTCAATTACACCTTTGGGGAGACAAAGAAGAAAGAAGCCAGCATTTATTACGTGTCTTCTCTATAGAGCTTGTACCAACACTATCTCATTTAATCTGATTGTTTACTTTAATTGTTAGCATTTTGTTATCAAATCTGTCTCTTTCCAGCTTCTTTCCATTGCTCCCAATTCACCTTTCTGAGGTCAACCAAAATATCTTTATTCATCTTCTACGGGACAGCCTTTTAAATTCTTGAACATTGGTACCCACTCCCATTCTGAGTCTTCGCTTCGATATCCCCCAGTTCCTTTGATAATCATATGGCACAAACTTGATTTCTTTCTGGTTTTATAGCCTGGGAAGCAGAAGTTCAAAGGCGTTAGATAGCTTGTATAATCAAAAAGATAAATGGTATAGCAAAGACTCAAACCTAGGGTATCTAATTCTATATTCAGTCATTCAATAGTAAGCTCCTACTATGTGCCAGCAACTATGCTATGTGCTAGGGATACAAAGAAAGATAAAATACAGTCCCCATTCTCAAGGAGGTCACATTATAATGGGGAGACGACAACTACAAATGATGTATACACGGCAGAAATTGGATAGAAGCAACAGAAAATAGGCACTAACATTAATGGGATTAGTAGAAGGTGAGGTTTATCTGGAACTGAAAGAAATCTGGGAAGTCAGGAGGTGGAGATAGGAAGGGTGAACATTCAATGCATGGTTATAGCTTATAAAAATACACTGAGTTGAGAGATGGTGTGTCTTTTTGGAGAGAGAACCAAGAAGCTAGTATTATTGGTTGGGGGGAAAAGAAAAGTGAAAGAAGACAGAAAAGGCAGGGGGGATCCAGGTTGTGAAGAGTTGTCAATGTCAAATAGCAGATTTGACATGTGATTCTGAAGGTTAGAATGGGCAAATAGAGTTAATGGAAAGGGAGGGGAGGATGACATGATCACACTTGTGCTTTATGAACATTGCTTCGGGAGGCTGTGATGGACTAGATTGGGAACAGATTTTTGGCAGGAGGACAAACCAGCAGGCTATTGCAATAATACAGGCATGAGATAAGGAGGGCTTGAACCAAGCAGTGTCAGAGGAGAAAAGGGGCATATAAAAGAGATGTTATACCACCCTGATGACTTTGCGCATTAATATACGGTGAAATAAAGGAGAAACAAGTTTCCATTAACCATTAATTTTCAAATGGAATCAAAGTTAGGCCAAGATCTTTGAAGAAACATTATACATGCATACATATGTACGCACACACACACACACACACATATATATATATCCCCTATTAAATGCATAATTAAATTTAGCATATTATATAGTTATATATAACTATATAGTCAATAAAAATAGTAATAATAATAAAAATAATAAGTAACTATTAATGTGATATAATATATGTCCAGCTAAAGAACAGACTTCGCAGAAGACAGATCTGAACAATTATATAAATAATAATTATGTATGGGTAGGTAGAGTTTATATAATAAAAATCACAATATTACCTAAATGAATTAATTAGTTACTCTTTTAGAAATTAAACTAACAAAAGCTATTTTATAAACCTAAAAACATTAAATTTCATATAGCAACATCAGTCCAGCAGTTTTAAGGGCAAAAATAATTAAAAAGTGGGAAGGAAAGGGTTCTATAATTACTAGATCTTAAATTACACTATAATACAATTATAGTATAATGCAGTTATGAGTCTAGAGATACGGTTAAAATGTAGATACTTGTTGATGGAACAAACTAGATACATAACATACAGAAATAAGTGAATATAGTGGAATAGTACTCATTAAACTCAGAGATCCTAGTCACTGAAGGCAAGAACTCACATTCTGACAAAAATTGAAGGGAAAATCGAAAATTGGTTTGACAGTTATTATATTTATATGAACATCTCATTTCATATGCCAAGGAAAACTCCAAATAGATAGATTTAAATGTTTGCATAAAATCAAACGAGAGGAACAAGTTATGACCTTTTAGATCAATTCATAGAAGAGTTGATCCAGCAAGTTATAGAGAGTATCACAAAAATTAAAAAATTTTCATTGTGTAAAATGCAAAACTTTTGCACAAAAAGATCAAATGATGTTAGTTAAAAGTAGAAGAGAAATGAGTAACTGGGAGAAAATATCTTTGTAGTGTTTCTTGGATAAACATCTCTTATGAAGAATGTATGACAAAATAAATGAAATTTATAAGATAATGAATCTTTCTCCAGTAAATATGTTGTCAAAGGATATGAACAGGTCCTTTTCAGAGGAAGAACTCAAAAGGTATCAAAAATCACATGAAAAAATATTTCAAGTCACTGATAATTAGAGTACTAAAGTCAAAGCAACCTGGAAATTCTACTCATATCTCTCCAATTGGAAAAGATAACAAAAAAGGGAAATTGCAAGTGTTAAAAGGACTATGGGAAAACAGGCACACTCATGCATTATTGTTGAAACTATGGATGGAAAAGAATTTGCAACTATGCTCCCAAGTTTGTTTTTTTTTTAACTGTGCATAACTGTTCCCCCAACTGTGCATATTAGACCTATACCATAAAGAGATCAGTGAATGAGGAAAAGGACTCACAATTTAAAAAATATGGCATTTCTTTTCATAGTAACAAAAAACTAGAAACTTTCAAGGAAAGAGCTAAACAAATCATGGTATGTCAGTTAATGAATTATCATGGTGCCATAAGAAATAATGAAATAAAAACATACAAAGAAAATGGGTAGATTTTTATAAACTGATGATGATAAGCAGAACTAAGAATTTCTACAATGACAATAATATTATAAAGACAAACAATTTTGAAAAACTGTGAACTGTGATTAACGTGATGAAAAAGAGAAAGTATAAAAGACAAGATGAATCATGCCACCTACCTCCTCCCAGAGATGATGATGGACTACAAATTCAGACTCAGGCATACTTTTTAGGACATAGCCCCTGTGGGGATTTATATTACTTTCCTATATGTGATTGTTATGAGGTCTTACTTTTTGTTTCCAAGTATTAAGATAAGAGTAGGCAAGACTGAGAAATAAGAAATCTTTCCATAATTAATATGAGATGGATATTATATTGAATTTAAGAGATTTGTGATTATTTTCCATTGTATATAATGTAAAAAGCCATATTTTCATATGTGGAAAGATACTCTCAAATTAAGAATTGCCACTCTCCAACACTCTAAAGATAAAAGTCTGAATTAAAACAAGAAAATCTAATTTTCATCTCTTCACTTTAAATAGGTTTCTTGATGCAATATCGAAAGACAAAGGAGACTCAGAGGCAGATGGATGAGGTGATGGCATGATAAATCTGTTGTTTGAGTTCCTAGTTAATTGCCCATCACACTTAACCATATCATATGTCCCACCTCACCCCATAACCCCCTTTACTGAAAAAGGAATGGCGTTGTCACAAATGTCTTCTCATATGCTTTATTTGATGAGTCTTACAGATTCAGCATTATAATTGAAAGACAGATTATGTCAGCATCTGGGAAACACATGTCCTTATAAAACAATCTTTTCCATACATCCTGAAGTGAAATGCCACCCTTAACAACATTATATTAATTTACTCATTTAGCAAATTCAGTAGTTATATCTCTGATAATAAATATCCTCCTCTTTTCCCCAATACTGGTTTTAAATAGTTTTAATGTCTTTAACATTCATCATCATTCATTATCTATCTTAATGTACCTGAAAATATATGTATATGATAAAATGACAAACCATATAGCAACACTTACTGATTTAGAGAGATATAAAAGAAAACCCTCACTCTCAAAGAATTTCACATATCTAAAGTGAGAAAAAAACATTCCAACCACTATTTATACATAAGAAAAATAAAGGCTAGTTTGGAGATAATCAACAGAGGGAAGTATAAGATTGGGGCAGGGCTTTGGGAAAAGTTGCTTATAGATTGCAGGATTTTAGCTGACATGTGAAGAAAGCGAGGGAAGCCAAAAAAGCCAGAAATAAGGAATAAAGTAGTTTTCGCACCTTAAATCACTATGTCATTACTAGCTGTTATTCACTACCGTGCCAGATTTTTTCCCATTTATTCCTCCATCGTCTCTCCTTGTTTTCATCTTTTGTCCATATCTTTAAAACAAACAAACAAACAAACTAAAACACCTAAGTGCCACCCTCATTGGAACTGCTCTTCTTTTGGACTTCAAAATTTTCTTCTTAAGAGTCCTCCTCTCTCTTAATGTGCCTGAAATATTTGACTCCTCTTAATGTGCATGAAAATATGTGTATATGATAGGCTTGCTTCCTCTATTAAATTTCTGTACATGGCATCCCATTGATTTTTATCTAAATGCTTTGAAATTTACCCCTAACGACCTAATTCATGTAAACTATGCTTAATCCACTCATCCTTTAATGTGATTTCTAAGATATGCTTATTGCTTACTCCCAAAGTAGATGTTGGTCAACATCAGGTTCAGAATAAAATTTTTCTTGTAAAATTATCAATCTTTTAAATAATATAAAAATCTTTATTTTAGTAAATAACATTTTCTTTTTTCAATTATATGTAAAGATAGTTTTCAACATTTATTTTATAAGATTTTAAGTTCCAATTTTTTCTCCCCCCACCAAGACAGTAAGCAATGTTCTATAGGGTGTACATGTATAATTATGTTAAATGTATTTGCACATTAGTCATGTGGTAGAAAAAGTAACAGAACAAAAGAGGAAAGCCATAACATACACACACACACACACACACACACACACACACACAGTGAAAAAGCACGATTCAATCTACATTCAAACTCCATAGTTCTGTCCTGGATGTAAATAGCATTTTTCATCATGTCTTTTATAACTGTCCTAGATCATTGTATTGCTGAGAAGAGCTAAGTAAATTATAGCTGATCATCACACAATGTTGTGTAAACTGTATTCAATGTTCTTCTGGTTCTGCTCACTTTACTCAGCATCAGTTCATGGAAATCTTTCCAGGTTTTTCTGAAATTGGCTTGTTCACCATTTCTTATAGAACATTAGTAATCCATTACATTCATATACCACGACTTGTTTAACAATTCCCCAGTTGATGAGAACTCCTTCCATTTCCAAATCTTTGCAAAAAAAAAAAGCTGCTAAAATAGTTTTTACATGTAAGTCCTTTTTCTTTTTTATGATTTCTTTGGGATATAGAACTGGTAGTAATGTTGCTGGATCAAATGGTATGCACAGTTTGATTGCCCTTTGGGCATAGTTCTCAACTAATCTCCAGAATGGTTGAACCAGAAAAACAAAAAAGTCCTGAAAGCAAGTCAAGAATTGATTAACTATTTTACTTTTGACAGAGAGAGAGAGAGAGAGAGAGAGAGACAGAGACAGAGACAGAGACGCAGCAGATTTATAGTTATTTGAACTTCCTCATCAACATAATTTTTTGCTTCTATGTAAGTCCCCAAATCTCTTGCCCATTCTCTTAATCATTGCTAAGAGTCACTGGTTTATTTTCAAAATAAACATGTCTATTTAAAATATCTTCTTTCGGTGGGCAAAGCAATAAGAAGATTGTCTATTCTTTTACTATGTATAATTTGTCAAGAATTTAGCAATCCTCTGTCTCTTTCTTTTGCCAATGTCATTGCTCTTAGGAATCACTAGGAATGGGCATTGGGCATAAGGTTTGACAAATATGGGGATTTTTCTGTCAGATTCCGGATGAATTCCTCAGAAATATCATTGTATAATTTCTGCATATTTTGAAGTCTTTAAGAGCTATCTCACCTTAATTCCTATTTTTCAATATTATCCTGGAAATTATAGATATTTTGTTACTCCAAATGAATTTTTTTTCTGACCGTATAATGTATCCCTGTTTGTATTTTGATTGCTTTGGCTAAAAAATCTAAGAATTACACACGCACACGCACACATGCATGTGTGTATGTGTATATATGCGTGCATATATGTATATACATGCATATATATATAAATATATATTTATTATCAAGTAAAGAAATGTCCCTATCCACCTCCAGCATGGTGTAGTACACAGCAGGAAGTCACCAGTCATTAGTACTTACCTCTTTTTCCTTTTAACTTCGCTGAATGATCTTTTTCCTTATAGCACTTGGTGAGCTGATTATTTCAGGTCTTACTGGCAGCTGGTTTCTCCTTAGAGGGTTCAAATTTACTATGAGAAAATAGCCTTGTTTCTATTTTCTATTCCCCTAATGCTCAGGGTCCTTTTTCTTCCCTTAATCACCTGTGTCATCTAATTCCTTTCCTTTCACATTTCAAATGCTTTTTTTTTTTATCTTTTCAGATCCTTTTAGTTATCTTGAAGACACTGTAACACTTTTTTTTGCTTTATTCCCCCTAATATCATTCAGAGTGAAAAGATATACTTCAAACAAATTCATATATATATAAAATGTGTGTATGTATATATGTATGTGTGTATATGTACATATATCCATATGTACATATATGCATGCATAAGTGTATATGAGTGAATATATATATATATTTATATATGTGTGTGTGTGTGTGTGTATGAAATCTCTTGTTTATGTATTCCCCAAATTTCTCAAAATGTTTCTCCTTACTTTTCCTAACTTTTAGAATCCAACCTTATAACAAGGCGGGGGGGAAAGGGAATCAACAAAACTGACCAACATATACTTCAGTTTGACATTAAAAACAAAATTCCACACAATCTCCCACCTCTTCACAGAAGGGAAGGAGGCATATTTTTATATCTTTCCTTTGTGGATATGATTGTTTGATATAATTTCATGACATTTGCTTTCTTTGGTTTTGGTTCTCATATACATCTTGGGCATGTACATAATTGTTTTCCTCATTCTGCTTATTCAGTGTTTCATCATGTCATATTTTCCCATATTTCCTTGTTTTTCATATTCATGATTTAAAGTATCCTGTTAATTCATGTTTCTTAATTTAGTTATTTCCTAATCAAAGAGGATCTACTTTGTTCCTAGTTCTTTCATACCATGAAAATGTATTTCCATAAATATGGCATTTGTAGGATATTTCTTTTACTATGTGCCTTGAGGCACATACCAACAAGAAGAATCTGAATCCGAAGCATACATTTTAACTAAAATTATCTGTATAATTCTCAATTGTTTGAAAAAATGATAAGATTAATTCACATCTCCACTAATATTTTATTAGTTTGCCTAATGTCTATAACTCTAATACTGTTCCCACCCCTGAAGTCTCTGTCAACTAGTAAGAAGTAAATATCATCATATTTCTTGTTATTATTTATTTGATGCAGTCCTTTGAAACAGTTGTCAATATTTTACACATCTCCTTTAGAGAATTTTTTGCTTTTATCTTTTAACCACTTAGTCATTGGTGGATAGTTATTACTTATATATACATGTTTTATTTCCTTCTCTATCAAGATTATCACATGCTCATGAGAGGCACTTGCTGAAATTTTCTCCTAATACACTCACACTTTTCTTATTCTGGCTATGTTTATTTTGGGAAAAATTAATATCATACAGTCAAAATTTGTGATTTTTTTTAATCTAGTGCTATGAAAATCATTTATTTATTTGCTTGTTAAATTATTTATTTTGATAATCACTTCTATCCCTTTTTTGGTGAAAAATTTTTCATTTTCTCCATAGCTGTGAAAAATACCTTATCTGATTCTAATAACGTTTTTGTGGTATGATCTTTAATACACTTTTGGATATTTGGACATATCCATTTAGAGCTTGGTATGGTGCCTAAAATAGGACATTAATCCAAACAGAGTTTCTTCCAAAATGTTTCCCAAGTTATTCAAGGAGTTTTTTTGTATGAAGAAAGTTGTTTCCCCTCCACCTCCCAGTAATTAGGTTTATGAAATGCTGTATAAATGAGCTCATTTATTTTCTGAATTTTCATTATTTAATCTATTACTTAGTCAGTGGTTTATTTTTCTATTTTTCAGCCAATATGAAAAAAATGTATTTTTTAAAGTTTTCATCATAATTTTAAATATACTAATATTCTCACCTCTTTGCTCCTTTTTATCATTTCTCTTAAAATTATAGCTATTCAATTCCAAATAATTTTTTAACATTTTGAACTCTATAAAGAATACACTTAATAGTTTGATAGAAAAAAAAATCTCTGAATTAATATGCATAGTTTTGTAAATGTTTTACAATCAAGCAGTTGAGCTATGAGCACATTATTTACTTTATTACCTCTTTACATTATTTAATCCATTCTTTATATCTCAGAATTTTGTTATTTCATTTCATAGATTGATGAGCAGCTACATAGTTCAGTGGTTAGAATGCCAGGCCTGAAGAAGATTCATTTTCCTGAACACAAATCTGACCTCAGACACTTAGCAGCTTTGTGACACTGGGCAAGTCATTTAACCATGTTTTCCTGTTTCCTCACCTGTAAAATCAGGAATAGGAAACTACTCTGATATCTTTGCCAAGAAAACCACAAATGAAGTCATAAGGAGTTGGACACAACTAAAAGATAAACTGAACAAATATTGATTCCCATTTATTTTATGCATTTCAGTTATTTTCAATAGGACCTCCTTCTCTATCATTCCATCCTAAATTTCCTAATTGCTATGTAGAAATGTTGTTGATAGTCATGAATTTATTTTGCATACTGATACTTTAATTAAACTATTAATGTTTATGTTAGCTTATTTACTTATTCTGTAGAATTTCTTTTTTATTTTAAATTTATTAATTTAGTTTTTGTTGTCAACATTCACTTACACAAGATTTTGAGTTCCCAATTTTATCCCCATCTCTCCCCTCTGCCATTCCAAAATAATATGCACTCTATTACCACTTCTACCAATCTTCCCTATCTTCTATCACAGCACTCCCTTCTCTTATCTGTATCCCCTCTATTTTCTTGGAAGGCAATATAGATTTCGATACTCCACTGCCTGTATATCTTATTTCCCAGTTGCATGTAAAAACATTTTTTACATTCATTTTAAATACTTTGACTTACAACTTCTCTCCCTTTCTCACTCCTGACTGCTCCCCAATGACAAGGCAAACAATTCAATATATGCTATACATGTGTAGTTAGGCAAAATGCTTCCATACCAGTCATATTGTGAAAGACTAACTATATTGCCCTCCATCCTCTCCTGCCCCCAATTCATTCTATTCTCTTTTGATCCTGTATCTCTTCAAAAGGGTATACTTCTAATTACTCCCTCTCCCATTTTCATTCCTTCTATTATCCTCCATGGTCCCATTTATCCCCTTCCCCCCCACTTTCCCATAGATTTCAATGCAAAATTGAGTGTGCCTGTTATTTCCTCCATAAATCAAATGTAATGAGAGTAATGTTGACTCTTTCCCTCTCACCTCCCCCCTCTTCCCTCCATTTAAAAAAGCTTTTGCTTGCCTCTTTTATGTGAGATAATTTGCCCCATTCTATTTCTCCCATTCTCCTCCCAATATATTCCTCCCACCAATTAAATTTTTTTTAACTCTCATACCTTCCTATTCATTTCAGCCTCTGTCTATAGCTATATAATCCCTCCAACTACCCTAATACTGAGAAAAGTCTCAAGTATTATAAATATTATCTTTCTATGTAGAAATGTAAACAGCTCAACTTTACTAAGTCCCTATGATTTCTCTTTCCTGTTTATCTTTTCATTTTCATGATTCTTGTATTTGAAAGTCAAAATTTCTATTCAGCTCTGATATTTTCATCAAGAATGCTTGAAAGTCCTCTATTTCATTGAATGACCACTTTTCCCCCTGAAATGTTATACTCAGTTTTGGTAGGTAGGTGATTCTTAGTTCTAAATCTAGCTCTTCTGACTTGTACATTATCATATTCCAAGCCCTGTGATCTCTTAATGTAGAAGCTGCTAGATCTTGTGTTTTCCTGATTTTATTTCCACAACACTCAAATTGTTTCTTTCTGACTGCTTGCAATATTTTCTCCTTGACCTGGGAACTCTGGAATTAGTCTAGAATTTTCCTAGGAGTTTTCCTTTTGGTATCTCAGGAGACAATCTGTGGATTCTTTCAATATCTATTTTACCCTCTGATTCTAGAATATCAGGGCAGTTTTCCTTGATAATTTCTTGAAAGATGATGTCTAGGCTCTTTTTTTGATCATGGCTTTCAGCTAGTCCAATAATTTTAAAATTGTCTGTCCCAGACCTTTTTTCCACGTCAGTTGTTTTTCCAATGAGATATTTCACGTTGTCTGCTATTTTTTCATTCTTTTGGTTTTGTTTTATAATTTCTTGATTTTTCATAAAGTCATTAGCTTCCATCTGCTCCATTCTAATCTTTAAGGAATTATTTTCTTCAGTGAGGTTTTGGATCTCCTTTTCCATCAGACCAATTCTGCTTTTTTAAGTCATTCTTCTACTCATTGATTTTATGGATCTCTTTTGACATTTGGGTTAGTCTATTTTTTAGTGTTATTTTCTTCAGTATTTTTTGTGTCTCCTTTAGTAAGCAGTTGACTCATTTTTCATGATTTTCTTGTATCACTCTCATTTATCTCCTCAACTTTTCCTCTAATTCTCTTATTGATTTTCAAAATACTTTTTGAGCTCTTCCATGGCCTAAGAACAATTCATATTGAAGGTGTTGGATGGAGGATCTTTGACATTGTCATCTTTTGTTTGCATACTTTTGTCTTCCTTGTCACCAAAGTAAGATTCTATAGCCTGACTCTTTTTCCATTTTTGGCTCATTTCCCAACTATTTACTTGACTTTTGAGCTCTTTGTCAAGGTAGTTCTCTGCTTCTGGGGTGGGATGGGGGTGTACTGTCAGTTGCTCCATCACCCCACAATGTTTATGTGTAGAGCTCCAGAAATAATTGTTCAAGCCTCTGTCCCTGCTGTTGCTATGCCTTCATCCACCCCTTCCAAATCCCTGGATTTGGGGCAGGATGACTCTACTCTCTCACACAGGTGCCACGGTTACTTTCTACTGACTTTGCAATTTGTCCTTGGTCTTTTGGGGTCATAAATTCTGAAAACTACCATAGGTGCCAGAGATTCAATCCCTCCAACTGCTCAGGTCCTGTCTGTGCCAGCATGGCACACACTGGACTGAGCTATGCCCCAAGCATGATGTGACAGATGCTTCCCTTTTGAACTCCTAGGCTGTCTTGGGCTGGAGATTTGCTTCACTCTGTAATTTGGTGGGTTCTGCAGCTCCAAGATTTGATTGGAGTCATTTTTACAGGTATGTTGCTGGGTTTGGGGGTAGAGTTCCACCAAGTCCATGGTATTATACCATCCTTATTTTCTAGAATTTCTAAGTACCTAAAACCTGATGAGTGGAATTAATGAATCCCCTGATTGGCTGCATTATTTGTATTTTCACTGTATATTTTCATTGAGTTAGAACCAATTATCATAATTCTCAAAATTATAACTTTAATGCATTGCTTTAGGGGATTCTTTTGAACTAATCACAACTTAGCTTAAGTCATCATGTTATCTGCAAATAGACACCTTTTGTCTTCTCCTTGCCTATATCATTTTATTTCTTTATATTTTCTTATAATCATTAACATGTTAACAATTTAGTCAAATAACTATGGGGGAGGGAAGAAGAGGGCATACTTGCCTTAACCCTGGTCTTAATCTTTAATGTAAAAACTTCTAATATTGTTCTATTGCTTATTATACAAGTTTTTGTTTTATATAGGTATTGTTATAATGTCAAACATTCCTTTTATGCCGATGATTTTAAGGCTTATAGAATAAATGTCACACTTTGCTACAAGTGTTTTCTGCACCTATTGATAGCATCACTTGGCTTTGAGAAAAAGATGATTCTGTTTTGTACATGTTGAATTTAACTTGCATACATAGCATTATTATGTTCAATAGGTATTTGGTGGCATAGAAATACAGGTCAATAGGAGATTAAGCCTGGATATATAGATATGGTATATATAGAGATGATAATTTAAGCTGTTAATGATTAAATTTTCATCCACAGAATGAAATCTGCAGTGATTCTGAGAGTTTCTTAATATTCTAATTTTCTAATAATTATATTAATATATATAATAAATATATATAATAATTATATATAATAATAATTCTAATATTCTCTTTTAATTGATTTTGATAGCTCCTATGGCAAACTGCTATGTCAAAATGTCTTTGGCATGTCTTCTACTTGAGCCCTCATCCTTTCCTTTGTTTGTTAAGTCAACAAACATTTTAATAGTGTTCTATATATTAGTTTCAGTGTAAGGAGAAACAAAGAGAAATAAGATAAATGCTCTGTAACAAGTGAGAGGATATTTGTAAAGTGTCTAATACAGTGCCTGATGTAGAATAAGAACTTAATAAATCTTTGTTTCCTTCTCTTTCCCCTTTCTTGTCTTCAAAGAGAAAAAATTTTAAGATTTTATCTGTTTTTAACTCTACTTCTATTAAGATGAGGAAGTTCTAGTTTTACACAATAAATAATATCTGTATTTGGCAGACTAAGCAAATTTGATTAATTCAAAAAAAGTATGGAAAATGTTCAGAGACTAGTGATAACATGTTCTGTCTCTAAGGATAGGAATTATATTCATATATGAATTTATAAGTTGGCTTTTATCAGGAAGTGCTATTATCTCCTGCTGTAAGAAGAAAAATCATCAAGTAGAGTATGGGAAAACATCTCCAGTGTATCTACTACATATGCATATCTTAAATATTATTGATGTCCTGCCTAGAATGTTTGTGTCATGAGGGAACTTATGTAGTTATCTGCATTAGGGAAACAATCCAATTATACTTATTTTTCTATTGTTCCTATGGTTCAATAAAGTATTTTGTACATAGAATATTAAATATTATTTTAATAACTAAATTAATTTCCCCTTACTTCCAGGTTATGTTTACATAATCTTATAACTCTCCTTTTATTCCTTAAAGTTCACACTCAATCATTTCTTTTCACATTTGGGGAAACTCAATTGCTTCCTTGTGTCTGCTACCTCTTCTATTCAAGTAATCCTTTCTTTAGTTTGAACAAATTTACCTCTGGTAATGGACAAGATACAAAAGAGAGAGCAATCTAAGAATTCTACATGTTTCTAACTCAAAACTCAGAGACAATGGGGGTCCTATTTTTTAACCAAGTTAAGGAGGATTGCAAAATGTTTCAGAGAAGAATAGAAAGTCGGTAATCAGTTAAACCTGTCAAGAGAAATTAAAATACAATGGAGGGAGGAATCTCCTCTGAGACCTCCTGAATGCTTTAAATTATTTTAACATTTTAGGAGCAATCACGAGAGTAAGTTGCTTAACTCTATAGATGTGTCTGTTTTCCCCTATTGTAATGGCAAGTCACAAGAAGACACACAGAAAATTAAAGCATATTTCTATTTCTTAAAATAGGATGAGCATTTTCCAAAAATAACAAAGCCAAACACTGATATTTTGCGGAAAAGTTGTTAAGAAGGTGTGCAGTAATTTTCAATGTTAACAGTTAAAATTATGGGAAGTTGGAAAGCCTTCTAGGCAATAGTGAAGATGAAGTAATGAAAGAATGAAAAATAATTTACATTGAATTAGCATTTGTGTTTTTAAAATGCTACCTGACTTTAATAAGGGGTAATGTAGGAGTGTTCATTTTTCAGCCAAAATATGACTCCTTGAATTTCTAAATAGAAGAATTAATCCTATATAGATACAAAAGATGCCTATGCATATTTGCGGGTGCCTGGAAAAATGGTGTGAATATTGGATTCTATTATTTTTATAAAATCTACTTTCAAAACTTTCAGTCTTACAATTTGAACAGTATAAGAAAACAATCCCCTTTAGAGAAATATACTACTTCATACTTAAGAAATTGTCAGGACATATAAATGAAATGTTTGATATTTGTACTGACTGAAAAAGTATGATATGGTAGGTTGGCTCCATAGGAGGAAGAGGATGAGGAAGAAGAAGAGGAAGAGGAAGAAGAAGAAGAAGAGGAAGAAGAAGAAGAAGAGGAAGAAGAAGGAGAGTTTTGCTTAATACATACTTAATACATAATTTGCCATGCTTTTCTCGTTTAAGCCATAAGAGGTTTGTGACTTTTACATGTCTGAAACCAATTAAACATTTTATTGTATTGGTCAAGGAATATTTCTAGTATCTTTTGCTTGTTAATCCTCCACAATCATATTGTGTACACAGTGTATACATGTGTATCTGTGGTTATGTGTGTATACACATGGACACAAACACAAGGAAATGTTCAAAATCTGTATTTAATATCTAGTTCATCCACAAGTAAAGGAACTCTTGATGTGAATTAGTTTTCCTCTACAAAATATTAACACTTACAGTGGCAAGGAAAGCTTTGACTAAAAATATCACTCACAATTAAAATGTATCAGTTAAATGAAAATTAGTATGGACTATTAATAACACATTTATTGAGGTTGACATGAAATATGTCACGGAAAAACTAAAACCCAATGTGCTGCATTTCAAGTTTTCTTACAGGACTGAAATTGTGCGTGTGTATGTGTGTGTGTGTGTGTATTCTGTATGGGTATATACATGAATTTAGGACTAGAAGTCACCTTAGAGGCCATTCAATCAATCTCTTCATCTTACAGATGAGAAAACTGAGCCACTAAAAGGTTAAATGAATTGTCCAAGGTCACATGGTTAATAAGGATTATATGTACGATTCAAACTCAGGCTTTCCTAACTCTGAGTCTAGCACTCTATTTACTACATGCCCTAGCTATTTGATCACCCAGTGCATTCACTTCTAGCCTAGTATGCTTAACTCCTTATTGACTTTACCTTTTGTTTCCTTTGGAGAGCAGTAGACTCACTATGGTATTTCTATTGACATTCAGTGGGTAATTGGATAACTGGTCAACATTTATTGAGGATACACAGATTTCTACATAGGTGCTTGGGTGAGGACTTTTTGAAAAGAGAAAAGATTCCCTGTCCAATGGAGGGACAAATATCAACACTTGTGATCTAGAGGTCAACAATCTGTACACCAGAACATATCTAAATGGTAGGGAGCAAAGAGATCATCTAGTTCAATTCTTTCCATATACAGAAGGTAAACACATTCCAAATATATAAATGACTTGCCCAGAGCCACCCAGTAAGCAGAGAAAAGATTTGATTTTAGGCTTCTTCAACTCCAAATCCTGGACTCTTTTCACTCTACTATGTTGGCATAAAGCCTGAAGTTAGAACAAGATGTATTGCACAGTGGTCAAGGTAAAGAGAAAGGGGGAGATATATATATATAATATGTATATATATACACACACATACATATATACATACACACATACATATGTATACACACATATATGTGTGTGTATGCATGCATTTTGTATGCACACATATGTGTATATACCATATATATCATGTCTCTTTGACCTATAGTTTCCCCTTGCCTATTCTCATCATCTTGGACCTCTAGCATTCCTGAATTTTAGGGATCACTAGTTAGAAGGTTTGAATGACTGTAGGAACCCCAATCACTGCTCTGCTAATGAATCTGGCCCTGTTAACTCTTCTGTCTGTGTGAGGAAGCACTTCTACCTCTCCCCAAATCGCCCATCATAGCATCATCCTACTCATACTTCCTGAGCAAAGATTAAAAACTCTGTTCAATATTTAAGCACTGGAGGGTGGATTGCTCTACTCTATTTGACAATAATCTGTAGGTGGATTTTGCTATACATATATAATTTTATCAAATATTCCAAAGGTATACAGAGTTATTAGAGGCATTATTGAATAGAAAATGAAAAAAAAGGTCCTTGTCCTAGATATCTGATTACAATGGCATACATGTTAATTGTTTACAGTAAGCGCATGCCCATTAACCAAAACAGGGAGGAAATCCTACAGTGAATCTACAGACTTGGTGTTTGATTTTCCTGGGAAAGTTTTTGAGGGTGAAAGGATTTTGCTCAAAGCACATCCACTGATCAAGGTCTTTTAGATTCCCGAGCAAGCGAGGAGTAGGAGGAGACAAAAAGAGCTAACAGGGAACAAAAGTAGCACAAAAATACATTCTGAGCCAATTTACTTATCAATGATTATTTTTGTGTATTTAAAGAGAATTTGTACTGATTAGCAAGAATGTGTAAATAAAAAAGATTGAATGAAACATTTACAAATAGCCAGCTTACAGAGACCCCCACACACAAACATATGCATGTATATGTGTATATCTATATATACATATATCTATCTATCTATATCTATCTATTTATCTATATATATCTGTATGCGTATCAGGGAATTTATGAGGACATTATCTTGTATGTTTTTTTAAAGACATTCTTTAATCTGGTTCTACAGATTGATAAATCCAAGATATAACTACCTATAATAGATTTTTCCTGAACCTTCCTAACTCGTGTCCTGAATTGTTAGACTTTTCTTTTGTTTGAAATTGGTGTTTTTATTCATTTTTTTAATATTTTTTATATTTATTTTATTTATTTAAAATAAATTTATTTAAATTTAAAATAATTTATTTAAAATAAAAATATTTTATATTTATATTTTTTCATATTTTATTTCTACCCCTCCCAAAAACAATAAGTAGAAGAATATAGACTCCTAAGTAGGGGAACCATTTCATTTCATCTTTGTATCACTACTACCAAAAGGCAATATATCATAGTGACTAGCAAGTTGCCTTATTAAGTCAGTAGTACCTGGATTCAAGCCCTATCTCTGACCTATATAAGTTACATGAACTAAAGCAAAATAAGTACACAGTCAACATTATGTTGCAAAAGCATGTGTTGCAAAGCATTTGTAGAAGGAATCTTTTATATCAATGAAGCAGGCAAGGAAAAAAAGAGAAAAAAGAAAAACAATGTCAAGAATGAATTGTTTGCATATATTATATAAACTATATATTCATTGCTGGGGAAGGAAGGGTAAGACTCACTTCACATAATTACAAGCAAACCTGGAAGTAACTCAACATTCAATATTCTTTTGACTCTGTCGTGGTTAAAATATAAGCAGTTTCATATCCAAACTTGTAAACTGACACCAAACATTATAGATAGTGACACCTAGACCCAAGCTGAGATATTTGTGTAAATTATGACTTGAAAACAAAGAAGATTCTTGAGAAAGCCTATTCTTCTTCACTTTCATATGTCCTTCAAGGTTTAATATGTGAATCTCAATTAACAACAAAATAATTTTCTATGTGCCATGAAGAGCAGAATGTTCTGATATTGAAATATTTATATATATATTATGTATAATATATATATAGATATAATATCAATAATCATATTGCATCACATCAAATAAATCTATAAGCATGTCTTAGGTACCTACTATCTATCTTTTGTAGGTACTGTATACTTATGGGATGGAAAATATTTTTTAAAGAGTCACTGTGCCAAGAGAGCTTACATTTGGGGGAGGGGAGTAAAATAACATATGCAAACATTTTGAATGCCAAAAAAAACCCATAAAAATAAAACAAAGTAAATGTAAGGTAGTTTTTTGGATGGGAAGAGAAGCATTAGAAGTTGGAGAATCAAGAGCAACATACTGTAAGAGGTAACACTTTAGCAAAATTTGAAGATATTTTGAAATTCTAAGAGGTAGTAGAAGAGTACATAGAAAAGAATATATGGGGGTGGGGGTACTGTGTACAGAAGAACAGAGACTGGGTACGGAATGCCTTGTAAAGACAGGCCAATTTGCTTGAATTGTAGACAAAGAAAACCTAGAAAGTTAAACTGAAGCCAGGTTGTAAAAACTTTAAATGACAAACAGAAGACTTTGCATTTCTTAGAAAAAGAAGAGACTTCTGGGAGCCAAGATGGCAGAATATTGAATAAATTGCCATAACTTTTCCATATTACCCTCCAAACAACCATAAAATAATGCCCCAAAATAAATCCTGGAATAGTAGAACCAGAAAAAATGGGGTGAAACAATCTTTGTTCCCAAGAAATTAGGAATATTAGCAGGAAAAGTCTGTCTCACTTGAGTAAAAAGGGGAGATTACTCTAGGACAGGAAGCAACCCAGCAATCCCTATATCCAGAAAAACTGTGGAAGATCCTGAAAACCAGGGAAACCCAGCAAAGCCCTAGGGAAACAGGTAGACTCTAACCCTACTGGTCCTTAAGCAAACAGGCACTTCCAGCAGCTAGGCTACAACATGCTTCAGTGTAGCCCTGGGGAAACATCCCACAAGAATCAGCAGATGCCAGACACTAGCAGCAGGATACTGGCTGAGCACCAGGTAAGCTGCCAGACCTCTCTGACTTTCAACAGAAAAAGCTACCACCCCATCTCAAACCCATAGAGCAGCACTAGACATGAAATTCCCTGAAGGGCCTCAGGGCAATAGCACCAAGAAAAATCCAGCACCAGCAGTCACTGGCACAAGAAGCCTGAGACAGTGCCCCTTCCATCCTGGGAGAAGAGCTCAAGTTTAAAAGAAAGAAAAAAAAAGGGTGGTGATGGTAAGATGAGCAAAAATATACAAAAAATAATCTGACCATAGAAAGTTAATATGGTGACTGACAAGATCACGACATAAACTCAGAAGAGAACAAAAATGTCAAAAGGCCTCTAAGCAGAGTCCTTCCCTCCAAATAAAAATGGGATGTGATCTCAAGCCCAGAAAGAATTCATGGAAGAGCTCAAAAAGGAGCTTAAATATCATATGAGAGAGGTAGAAGGAAAAAGTGGGAAAAAAATGAAAGCGATGAAAGAGAATTATGAAAAAAGAGGGAGCACCCTAGTAAAAGAAAACCCAAATGGAAAGGGAAATACAAAAATCTGCTGAAGGAAACAACTCCCTAAAAATAACATTTGCCCAAATGGAAAAAAGAAAGTAAAAAAAGCCAACTAAAGAAAACAGTTCCTTAAAAGGTATAACTGGACAAGTGGAAGCTAATGATTATAAGATATTAAGAATCAATCAAATTCAAAAGACTGAAAAAATAGAAGAAAATGTAAAATATCTCATGAGAAAAACAACTGATCTCGAAAACAGATCCAGAAGAGAGAATGTCAGAGTCACTGAAATACCTGAAATCCATAATTGATAGGAGGACCTGGACAGCATTTAAGAAATTATCAAGGAAATCTGCCCTCATATTTGAGAACCAGAAGGCCAAATAGGCATTCAAAAAATCTATTGATCACCTCAGGAAAGAGATCCCAAATAAAAACTCTAAGGAGCATTATAGCAAAAAATAAGATCTATCAGGTGAAGGAAAGTGAAAGTGGCCAGAAGGAAACTTCAAATATTGAGGAGCCACAATCAAGATTACACAAGAGTTAGCAGTTACAACATCAAAGGAACATGATATTCTGGAAAGAAAAGGAGTAGAAATACAACCAAGTGTCTCCTATCCAGTGAAATTAAGTATAACACTTGAAGGGCAAAAAATGGTAATTAAATGAAATAGAAAGATTTCTAGCTCTCATTAGAAGTCCAGAATTGAACAAAAAATATCTGAACTCTAATATCAAAACCTAAGAGAAGCCTAAAAAAAGGAAAAGAAAATATAAGGTATTTACTGGGACTGAACTGTTTACAATCCTATGTGGGAAGATAATATTTATATTTCTGGAAAAATGTATCACTAATAGTGGGCAGGTAGGTGGTTCAGTGAATAAAGCACCAATGCAGGAGTCAGGAGGACCTGAATTCAAATCTCACCTCAGACACTTGACACCCACTAGCTGTGTGATGTTGGGCAAGTCACTTAACCCCAACTGCCTCATCCTGGGTCATCTCCAGTCATTATGATGAATATCTGGTCACTGGATTCAGAGGGCTCTGGAGGAGAAGTAAGACTGGTGACCTACACAGCCCTCCCTCACTCAAAACAAAGTCAAGTGCAAGTCATGTCATTATTTCTCTGAATGCATGGTCTTCTTTGACAATGGAGACACACACACACACACACACAGCTTTAGGAACTCACTTGGGGATGCTCAGGACTGGCCATGTAAGGAGTAAGTTGATGAATTCTTTTTTCTTTGATGTTATCCTTGAATATTGAGACTTGATTTCCATCATGTGCAATAGCCTCACAATAGTCAAGTGCAAGTCATGTCATCATTTCTCTGATGGCATGGTCTTCTTAGGCAATGAAGGATGAATAAATACACACACATACACATCACTAATAGCACAGATAGAAGGGATATTCACAGATAGGGTATAAATGTAAGGTAAATTTGAGGGAATGACATAACATAAGCAAGGGATAAGAAAGATGAGTGCACTGAGTTCAGAAGGAAGAGAGAGGAAGAATGAAGTAAATTATCCACATGAAGAGTATGTGAAACATATTAGAGTAGAGGGAAATATGTGAGGGTGGGCAATGGGCATTACTTGAACCTTGCTCTCATCAGCATTGGCTTAAAAGGGAATAATAAACATAATCATTTGAACATAGGAATCTGGAGAATATTCTAGGAAGATGTTAGAGTAAATCAAAAAATTCCATGTCCGCCATATTTCCTCTACAAACAAGACAAAAATAGCACCTCAGTCTGAAGTACCAGAGAGTGGTAGAAATGAGCAATAGTTGGAGCACAGCAGCGGTCCTCCTGGGACAACCAAAGAATATTTGAATAAATATCCCAGGATAGAGGTTCAACCAGAGAGGAAAGTATAAACGACTGGAGGTGTACCATGTTGAAACTGCAAGCAGTGATGCTTGGTGGCAGCTTGATTGAGAGGTAGCCTTGACCTTAGCCACAGAAATTTTCACCTTCTGGACTGTGGAGAATAGGACATCTGAGTGGAGGAAGATGAGGGAGTTTCTATTGACAAGTGATGCCTGGCCCAGCCCTGCTGCAGAGACACAATCCTGGGCAAGAAGGAACCAGCATACTCCTGGTGAGTACAGAAGTACTGAGGCAGTGATGTTACTGACTGTAGGCACTTATAGGAGAGGTGAGTACTTGGTTTCACTTCCAGGCCAGAGAGAACTCAAGGTTATAGTCACTGGAGGGTTCTTAGGGACAAGAGTATTTCCAGGATAGTGTTCAGTGCTGGCCCTAGCTGTGGTGTGGAGGGAGAAAGGAGTGCAGAGGTTGGGCCTAGGACAAAGTTTAAAAGCATAATGGTAAAAAAGACCTGAGACCAGAGGCACTATCCTCCAAATCCTAGGATTAGGAGGTATTATAATAATAAACTGTTAAAAAATAAACAAATAGGTGGAGCCAAGATGGCAGAGTAGAAAGATGGATATACTCTAGCTCCTCCCCCACAGCCCATGAAATAACTGTAAAGAAAGACTCTCAAAAAATTCTAGAGCAAAAGAAGTCACAGAACAACAGACTGGAGGGCATTTCCAGCCCAGAATGACCTAGTAGGCCAATGGGAAAGCTCTGTCTCACCAGGCAGACAGAAGAGCCCAACCCAGACTTAGCCATGGGGCACTGGGAGGAGCAGGACCAGAGCAGGCTTTGGGTCAGAATCCCTAGCAGCAGCAGTGGAGGTTCACAGAGCTATCTACCCACAGGGTGCCAAAGATACTTCAAAGATCAGTGAGAGAGATTTTTCACCTTGATGACAAGGGAGCAGGGTCCTTTCTCTAGCTCCAGCCCCAGGTGTTGGTGTAGGTCTTGGCAGCAGCCAGGGTCCATTGCTGGAGTACTCAACTTAATGCTTCTGAGAGAATGGAGCAGCTGATCTGAATCTCAGCACTGAGTGTTGGCTCTGCCCCTACCTAAAGCCCCTGGGGGTATTGAGCAGCTGATCTGAATCTCAGGCGGGAGTCTGGCCACAGAGTAAACTCCCCTCCCTTGATTGTGCCACCTTGGAGGAACTGAGACCTTACAGATACACAATAATCTTGACAAAGGACCCAAAAGTCAAGTAACTGGTTGGGAAAATGACCAAAAAAGGGAAAAAAAATAAGACTATATAAGGTTTCTTTCTGGGTGAACAGGTATTCTCTCCTTTCAGATGAGGAAGAACAATGTTTACTATCAGGGGAAGAGATAAAGTCAAATCTTCTGCATCCAAACCCCCCAAAAAGAAATATGCAATGGTCACAGGCCATGGAAGAGCTCAATTTTGAAAATCATGTAAGAGAGGTGGAGAAAAAATTGGGAAAAGAAATGAGAATAATGCAGGAAAGTAAGTCAACAGCTTATTAAAGGAGACCCAAAAAATGCTGAAGAAAATAACACCTTTAAAAATAGGCTAACGCAATTGGCAAAAGAGGTCCAAAAAGCCAAAGAATGCTTTAAAAAGCAGAATTAGCCAAATGAAAAAGGAGGTTCAAAAGCTCACTGAACAAAATAGTTCTTTAAAAATTAGAATGGAACATATGGAAGCTGATAACTTTATGAGAAACCACGAAATTACAAAACAAAACCAAAAAGAATAAAAAAGTAGAAGATAATGTGAAATGTCTCATTGGAAAAACAACTGACCTGGAAAATAGATCCAGGAGAGACAATTTAAAAATTATGAAAATGTCTGAAAGCCATGATCAAAAAATGAGCCTAGACATCATCTTTCATAAAATTATCAAGGAAAAGTGCCCTGATATTCTAGAATCAGAGAGCAAAACAAATATTGAAAGACTCCACTAATCACCTCCTGAAAGAAATCCAAAAAGAGAAACTCCTAAGAATATTGTATCCAAATTCCAAACTTCTCAGGTCAAGGAGAAAATATTGCAAGCAGCTAAAAAAAAATTGAGAATTGTGGAAATACCATCAGGATAATACAAGATCAAATAGCTTCTAGATTAAGGGATCAAAATGCTTGGAATATGATATGCCAGAATTCAAAGGAACTAGACCTAAAACCAAGAATCACCTACTCAGCAAAACTGAGTATCATACTTCAGGGGGAAAAACTGGTCATTCAATGAAATACAAGATTTTCAAGCATTGTTGAGGAAAAGGCCAGAGCTGAAAAAGAAAATTTGACTTTCAAACACAAGAATAAAGAGAAGCATGAAAAAGTAAACAGGAAAGAAAAATCAAAAGGAACTTACTAAAGTTGAACTGTTTACGCTCCTATATGGAAAGGTAATATTTGTAACTCGAAACTTTTCTCAATATCTGGGTAGTTGGAAGGATTTTCACACACACACACACACACACACACACGCACACACATAGAGACAGAGACAGACAGACAGACAGAGAGACAGACAGAGAGCACAGGGTGAGTTGAATAGAAAGGGAACATACCAAAATAAAATAAAATTACGAGGTGAGAGAGGGATATATTGGGAGGAGAAAGGGAAAAATGGAATGGGGCAAATTTTTTCTCATAGAAGGGGCAAGAAAAAGCTTTTCCAATGGAGGGGAAAAGGGGGGAGGTGAAAAGAAAAAAAGTGAATCTTACTCTCATCACATTTGGCTCAAGGAGGGAATAACTTGCATACTCAATTTGGTATGAAAATCTATGTTACACTACAGGAAAGTAGGGGAGAAGGGGATAAGCGAGGGGGAATGATGGAAGGGAGGGCAAATAGGAGAAGGGAGCAATTAGAAGTAAACACTCTTGCGGAGGGAAAAAGTCAAAAGAGAGAATAGAAGAAATGAGAGGCAGGATAGTATGGATATTAGTCTTACACAACATGAGTATTATGAAAGTCATTTACAAAACTGCATATATACAGCCTGCCTTGAATTGCTTGCCTTCTCAATGGGAATGGGTGGGGAGGGAGGAAGAAAGAGAAGTTGAAACTCAATGTTTTACAAACAAATGTTGAGAATTGTTTTTGTGTACAACTGGGAAATAAGAAATACAGGTAATGGGGTATAGAAATGTATCTTGCCCTACAGGACAAGAGAGAAGATGGGGATAAGAGAAGGGAGAGGTGTTCGAAGGGAGGGCACATTGGTGGAAGGAGCAATCAAAATGCAAATTGTTTCAGGGTGGAGGAAGGGGAGAAATGGGGAGAAAATTTGGAACTCAAAATTTTGTGGAAATGAATGTTGGAAACAAAATAAATGAACAAATAAATAAATAAATGTGCAGTCAAAGGAGGAGCCCATAGAGGGTTATTATAAGACTAGACAAGACTGGGGCTCATCTTCAGAGGAGGAAACTGAAGCAAAATAAAAAGTCTCTCCTACCCCCAAAAAGTACTGTCAAATGGTCACCTGCCTAAAAGCAATTCATAGAACTCAAAAAAGACTTCAAAAATCAGATAAAGAGACTGGGGAAAAATAAACCCAAAAACAAGAGCAACCCAAGAAAAGCAAGATTATGAAAAGATAGTTAACCAACTGGTAAAGGAGATCCAGAACCTTAAGGAAGAAAATGTCTCCTTGAAAATCAGAATTGGGCAAGGGGAAGCCAGTGAAGTTATGAGACCAAGTAATAATAAAAGAAAATGGAAAGAATGAAAAATGACAAGAGAATATGAAACATCTTAAAGGAAAACAGTTGATCCAGAGAACAGATCAAGAAGTAAAAACATAAGAATAATCAGACTACCTGAAAGCTATGACTAATAATAAGAATTTTGATACAAAAATATGAGAAATAGTTAAAGAAAATTGTACTGAAGCATAGAACAAGAGGGGAAAACTGAAATAAAAAAATCTAATGATCACCACCTGAAAGAAATTCTTGGAAAAAAACATATAGGAATGTCATAGTCAAAAACTTCCAGGTAAAGAAAAGTTTTATAAACAATAAGAAAAGTCCAATTCAAATACGATGGAGGCACAGTTAGAATTACACAAAACTTAGCAGTGGATACACTAAAACATCAGAGTTCTTGGAAAACTCTATATTGAAAAACAAAAGAACTGGACTTGCTGAAAATATCATACCCAGCAAAATTAAGCAGAAATTTAATTGAAAAAAATGGACATTCGGTGAATTGTCAAACTGTCAGCATTTTATTGAAAAAAGATGAGAACTAAATAGAAAATGCTGCATAGGAGATCAAAGAAAAATATAAAGTAAGTATCAAAGACTAATTAGAAGGGAATCAATAAAGACAAAGTATTTACTTTTTGTCCATGGAAATGTCTCAGGCTGTCATTAATAATTGGGTAGTTTGAAAGAGTGGTTGAAGATTGAGTACAATATGATTCTAAAAAGTAAAATGATGTAGGGAAATGTAAAAAGAGGAATTATCTCATACAAATGTGGTGTGACAGCGGAGGGTGTGTAGGTCTGGAATTCTACTCTCAACAGAAGTGAGTGAAAGAGGTAACAATACATATCAATGTATGGATAGATTTCTGTATCTATATCAGTATAGATATAGATTATCTCTGTCTGTCTGTCTGTGTGTATGTATGTATGTATGTATGTATGGGTGTACAAAAGATTTCAATATTCAGAAAGAAATAAGAGGGGTGCGGAGATGTAGAAAGGTGTATAGATTCATGGGAATGAGATAAAGACAGAACAGCATATATATTTAAAAGGGTATAAAATCTAAATTCAGAAAGAAATAAGAGGGTAAGGAAACAGGAGGGAGGGAGAGAATGAGGGAGGTTAAGGAACTGGAGAAGGTAGTGGGTAGAAACAAAGTAGAGGAGCGATGAAAGACAGGGATAAGGTAATAAGGATAGCGAGGAAAATAGGAAGGAAGAAAATATACAAGTAATTATAGTTTTAGAATTTGAATGTGATGAATTTACCGATAGAATGGAAACCGATAGTATATAAAAAATTGGAATTCAACAATGTGTTGCTTTTAGGATAAAATATTAAAAGAATCAATATTAAAACAAATTTAAATATCATGGGGCTACAAGTAGACCTTAGCAGCAGAGATATTAAAAGACTCCAGGTCTTGGAATATAATATATACAGAAGAGCAAAAGAACTGGGTCTCTGACTGAAAATATCATACCCTTCAAGGTTAAGTATTATCCTGAATGAAAAAATGGATATTTGACAAATTTGCAGACTTTCAAGACTTTATCTTTAAAAACCTTGATCTTAATAGAAGATTTGACATACAAGAACCAAGAGGAGTACACGGTATATACTAAAAACAGATTATAAGGGATTCACAATAACAAATTATTTACAAATATATATATATATAATATATATATATATATATACCCACACACATATATACATATATATACACCACAAATGTATACATGTATGTATAGACACACACACATGCACACATATACATACATATATAATGTAAAATGTATGTCTAAGATTTCTTATTAACAATTCAGTAGTTCATAAATAAGATTGGGGAAAACCTGAGTAAGCATATAAATTTAAAAAGTTCAACCATTTAGAAATAGCCAAAAAGAGTAATTATTTTAAACAAATCAAGTGCAAGAGGAAGAATCAATGCAGAAGAATTAGATGAGGGAGGAGGGCTAGTAGTTCTGGTAACCTACTTTCATCAAGAATGGGTTTAAGAGGGAACAGTACATACATACATACACACACAAACACACACACATATATAGATACACATGCATATATATATATATATATGAGTCTAAAAGTATTTTTAATTAAGAAATATAATGACAGGGGCATAGTTGAGGGGGGAGAGGACAAGGGAAGAATCTTTAGAGGGGAAGTAGAGGGAATAAGTAAAAGGGAGCTATAGAAGGGTGTTTAGATTTATTGAAATGGGAAGATACAGGAGGGCTCCTTGGAATGGGGTAGGCAAATAACAGGCTAGCAAAGTAATGGGTAGAACTAAAATAGAGGAGGCAGAAGGGATAGGGAACAAGAGATGTGCAGAAACATAAAAAAAACAAATATCAGGAACAGAAAAATTTTTGGGAAAATTATATCTATATATGGATGTATATATGTATATGTCAATGTATATATCTATAGCTATAGAGAAACATATCTAAACTTTATTGTAACCTTCTGGGGACAGGAGGGGAAAAGAACAAAGTGAAAAAGTACACAGCAGAGTATAAAAATCTCACAAGGAAGAAAAGATGGAAAATTTTCAACACAACAAATAATTTTCATACAGGTTTTCATGAAATGAAAATTTACTTTTACATAATTTGAATCTTCTTTAATGTTCTGCCATGAACCTGACATGCTTTATTTTCTTTTTAACTTTGTATTTAAGTTCCAGTATTTAAGTTTATAATACGTTTTTGGTTCTTTATTCTGTATTTGTATTCTGGCATTAGAGTCTAAAATACAATTTAGAAAGTACAAACACTAAAAAACATAGGAATAAAGGGAGAACTCCTTTATGCCGTAAGTAATATCTGTCTAAAATCAAAAGCAAGCATTCTCTGTAATGGGATCAAGCTAGAATCCTCTCCAGTAAGATCATAGGTGAAACAAGGATGCTAATTGCTGCCATAACTATTCAATGTAGTACTAGAAATGTTAGCTATAGCAATAAGAGAATAAAAATAAATGCAAGTAATAAAAATAGGCAAGGAGAAAAAACACTTATCAGTCTTTGCAGATTATATGATGATATATTTAGATATTCCTACAGAATAAATTAAAAAGCTATTGAAATGATTAAGTGTTTTAGCAGACTTGCAGGATATAAGACAAATCCACATCATCTCCAACATTTTCTTGTATGACCCAGAAGCAAGAGAGAAAAATTCCACTTAAAATAATTGTGAAGAATATACAATACTTGGCAAACTAGCTGTTAAGACAAATCCAGGAACCATATGAAGAAAATTACAAAACATTTTTCACACAAATAAAGTCAGATATAAACAATTAGAGAAATATCAATTGCTCATGGGTAGGCTGGGCCAATACAATAAAAATGATAATTCTGATAAAAATAATTTACTTATTCATGCCTACCAATCAAACTACCAAAAATTATTTGATAGAACTAAAAAAAAAAGTAACTCAAAATACATCTGGAACAACAAAATTTCAAGAACTTTTGGGAAATAATGAAAAAAATACAAAGGAAGGTGACTTAACTACTGGATCTAAAGCTATATTACCAAGAAGTAATTATCAAAACCAGGGATGGGCAGCATGCTACCTAGGTCACAGGTTGTCTTCTAGGACTTAGGTTGTAGCCTTTGGAGTTAACTCAAGTTTTATAGAAAAATCCTTCTATTAAAGGGATTTGTTCTGTGAAGTTTGGATTCAGTCAGTGAACTACACTTGAGGACCTATAGGGCTACATGTGGCCTCCAGGCCACAAGTTCACTACCTTTGATCAAAACCATCTAGCTCTGGCTAAAAAACAGAGTTGTGGATCAAGGGAATAGATTAGGTACACTATAACCAATGACCATAATAACCTAATATTTGATAAATCCAGAGACCCCAGCCTTTGGAATAAAAACTATTTAACAAAAAATAATGGAAAAGTGAAAAAATAAGATACAAACTAGGTATAGACCACTATCTCACACCATATACCAAGATAAGATCAAAATGGGTACATAATTGTGACATAAAAGGTGATACCATAAGCAAATTAGAAGAGCAAGGAATAGTCTCCATGTCAGATCTATGAGGAAGGGAAGAATTCATAACCAAAAAAGAGGTAGCATTATGGAATGTAAAACAAATAATTTTAATTAAATATATACATATATGTATACATATATATATACATATGTATATATATATATATATGATATAAAAAAAGCTTTCACACAAACAAAATCCAATGTAACCAAGTTTAGATGGAAAGCAGAAAGCTGGGAAGCAAAGTTTAGAACAAGTATCTCTGATAAAGTCCTCATGTCTCAAACATAAAGATAACTGAATGAAATTTCTGAAATACAATCCATTCCTCAATTGATAAATGGTCAAAGGATATGAACAGGCAGCTTTTAGCTAAAGAGACCAAAGTTATCAATAGTCACATGAAAAAAATATGCTAAATCACTATTAATTAGAGAAATGAAAACTAAAGCAACTGTAAGATACAATACCACACCTATTAGATTGGCTAATATGACAAAACAGGAAAATGATAAATGTTGGAGAAGATGTGGGAAAATTGGAACATCAATGCATTGTTGGTGGAGTTGTGAACTGAACCCACAATTCTGAAGAGCAATTTGGAACTATGCCAAAGAGCAACCTGTCTACTTTTCAATCCAACAATACCACTACTAGTTCTGTATCCCAAAGAGATCATTAAAAAGGGAGAAGCACATACATGTGCAAAATATTAATAGTAATCCTTTTTGTGGTGGCAAAATATTGGAAATTGAGGGCATGTACATCAATTGATGAATGGCTGAACAAGTTGTGGTATGGGAATGTAATGGAATACTATTATCTACTAAGAAATGATGAACAGGAAGATTTCCAAAAAAAAAAAAAAATTGGGTAGAGCTTACATGAATTGATTCTGATTGAAGTGAGCAGAACCAGGAAAACACTGTATACAGTACCAGCAACATTGGGTGATGATAAGCAGTGAATGATTCAACTCTTTCAGCAAGACAAATTACAAAGGACTCACAAAGGAAAACGCTATACACATCCAGAAAAAGAGCTGATGGACTCTGAATGCAGATCAAAACATGCTTTTTCACATGCTTTATTGTTTGTTCTTCTTTTCTTTTGATCTGTTTCTTCTTTTACGACCGTGACTTAAAGATTGTGACTTATCTTTTATATGATAGCACATGTTTAACCTACCATTTGAGGAAAAGGGGAGGCAAGGGAGAGGGAGAAAATTTTTGAAGTTTTATATAAATGAATGCTAAAAATTATCTTGACATGTAATTGGAAAAAAATAAAATACTATTAAAAAGAAAGAAAAGTATAGAGCTAGCAGATTTTTTGAGGAAGGGAATGAAATAGACTTTTTAAAAATCACTGTAGTAGCAACATGGAGGATAGATAGCAGAGAGAGGACATTTGATGTAGCAAAAGCAGATAGGATGTTATTACGATAGTTCAAGTGAGTTTTGTTAAGGACTTGAACTAAGGTACTAGCTCTGTGAGTAGAGGAAAGAAAATGAAGTTTAAGAAAGGTTGCAGAGATAGAATCTATAAGAACTGGCTCATACCAGGAAGTGTAAGAAACAGTAAAGAATTGAGGATGATGCCAAGGTCAGAAACCAATATGACTATAAGGAAGTTAGGAAAGTTGATAGGTTTTGGGGGAAAAAAATGAGTAAAATTTGAGACCTGTTCTGCTGAACACCTGCTAGATATCTAGTTATAAATATTCAACGGATGGTAAGTTGCATAAGATTAAAAATGCAAGAAATTCAGATTAGAAGCATAGATTTGAAATTGTTCTGCAAAGAAATATTGAATCCATAGGAAATGATGAGGCCAATAAAAGAAACTGTAGAAAGATTAATGTTAGTGTGAAGATTCTTGAAATACATCCACTTTTAGGGCTCAGGTATAGATGATAATCTAATGAATGAGACTAATGAAGAACAGTCAACTGTTTAGAAGGATCAAGAGAAAGCAATCGGATGAAACAAGAGAAGAGAATATGCAGAATGAATGATTGGTCAACAGTATAAAATGGTACAGAGGTCAATGATAAGAATTAAGAAAAAGCAGTTAGATTTAACAATTAAAGGATGCTTGGTAATTCTGGAAAGAATATTTTCATTTGAATGACCCAGTCAGATGTTAGGATTCGATAGGTTCCAAAGTGAGAAGTGAATAAACAAGCCATGAGAAGAGACAGTACATCCTACGGGTTTGACTGTGAAGGCAGAAGAGATATAAAACAATACCTTGAGAGGATGGAGAGTCAAGTGGAACATGTTCCCTAGTGTTCTAATTCTAATCCTACCTTTACTGAAGTATACAGAAGCAATCATAACCGTTATGCTATTTATCTAGGGTATATTATGTTTCAGGCACTGTGCTAAGTGCTTTACAAACTTTTTTACCTTTTGACCTTTACAACAAACAATTATGCAATGTAAGTAATATTATGATCTTCCTTTTACAGTTGAGGAAACTGAGAAAGAAGGAAGTTAAATGATTTGCCAAGGTCACATCATTAGTTTCTGAGGTCAAATTTGGAGTCAGGTCTTCCTAACTCTGGTCTCAGCACTTTATTCACTGTTCCACTTCCTGTAATAATATAGAAAGTAATGATTACTTTTTGACTATGCCAAATATTTGTTCTTTGTCTATCTCTATTTTATTTGTGTGGGAGACCAAAAAGGCATATGAAATGTACTAAAAAGGGGACAAGATATCTTGTAAAAGCAGAAATGACAGCATTTGAAAATTGATTAGATGAGGTGAAGTGAAAATGTAAGGAACCAAGGACGACACCTAGGTTGGGAGATAGGGTGACCAGGAAAAGGATGGTATTCTTAATAGCAATAGGGAAATTAGGAAGAAGGGAGTATTTTAGAATGAAAATAATGAGTTTAATTTTAGATATGTTGAGATTAAGATGTCTGAAATATCCAGCTGAAGATATTGAATAGGCACTTGGAGATCTGGGGCTGGAGGTCACACAAGAGCTTAGGTTTTGCTCAATATTGAGCAAATTGATTGAGCAAATATTGAGCAATATTGATCACTCAATAGATCGATTTGTGAATCATCTGCATAAAGATGATTGAATTCGCAGCAGCTGATGAGATCACCAAATAGTTAAGAGGGAGAAGATCCAGGACAGAATCATGGGTAACATCAACACTTAATAGCATATTCTAGATGGAAGCCCATCAAAAGTAACCAAGAAAGGGCAGTCAGAGAAGTAGGAGGAGAATGAGATGGGAGCAGTAAGAGCTAGGAAGCAAAGAATTAGAGACATTATCAGAATGAAGAGGCTGTGATCAGCAGTATTAAAGTTCTATAGAGAAGTCAAGAGGAATGGGGATTGAAAAATCGCCTTTAGATGTGACAATTAAGAAGCCATTGGCAATTTTGGACATTATGGAATCTAGAAATTTATAATGCAGAAAAATAATCAAGTCTCTTCAAAGTCATACGTAATACAGACAAATGAAAACAGTACACAGGCAGATGCACTTTGACAGTTAGGCACTCTCACTTCACTTGGCTCTTACACCTTTATTTTCTGCAGTTGACAAGATTGATTGATTGTATTTAGTAATTTAGAAACAAGCTAAAAAAATTACCTTAACAATTCTGCCTTTATAAATTGACTATAGATAGATATAGAGGAATTATTAGTAACAGTTGTTGTCTTCCTGATGCATGGATCAGTTGGCTTCTGCTCTTGATTAACTATGTCAACTATGAAAATTAATGTCATTCATTAATCATTTCAGTGATTTCTAAAAGAAGGAAGACTTTTATCTCATTATGACACTTGACTATGGTCATAGGAACAACCACAACATCTTTAAAATCCAGTTCACCATACATGGCATGGGGGCAATGGCCAATTAATGAAATTGAGGAGAAAGTGACATATACCAGGGAATTTGCAAGCCCACTGAAATGGAGGACACTGGAAACATCAATGATTAGGTTAGCATGACTCCAACAACACTAAACTGTTCCTATGAATCTAAGAAATAGAGTGGCATATGGCTTTAGGATACTCTGACTCATAATTATTGTGATGATAAGTTTGATATGAAGACAGCAGACACAGTAGCACTCATTCATGTTCTGATATGGCAACAAGTATTGGAAGAGGTGAAAAATACCAGTACTGTACTGCTATAAAGGTTATATTGTAGATGGTATAAACCACTAAAAGGGGCAAACCATGATTATAACTGAAATGGCCCGAAGATATTCTCTTTTATTATGAACCAGTGCTACATTATAACAATACTGCAAGTTAATCTTGCCAGTCGTAATCAAACATTTCACACCACTTCTTTGCATTGATACCCATAGCTCTGGGATACACAACAATGTATGGAAATTATCTAAGCATATTCAATTTTAAACACAGATTAGAGGAAAGAAGAACAAAGATAAAAACTTATGTGAATTTACAGAGAAAAAACATGAAAAACCAGGCGCACACACACACACATACACGAAGGCAGACACACATGTGCGCGCGCATGTGAAATGCTGTCTAATAATGAAATGGACAGCTAAAAGTGTTAATATATTATATGATTTGAAGAGGAATGAGACACAATTAGAAAGTAACTTCCCAAATCCTTTAGAGTGTAGTAGAATGAATCTCACTAATAGATGTACTATACAGAAAGAAACTACACAAATAGCTCTTATCTTTTAATTCTCCTACAATATTTGACATTTTGGGGTGTGTAAAATTGCATGTGACATATGTACATGTTTATTTAAAGAGATAGACAATTTATAGATAGATATGTGTGTCTTAGAGAGAGAGAGAAAGAGAGAGACAGACAGAGAGAGAGAGAGAGAGAGAGAGAGAGAGAGAGAGAGAGAGAGAGAGAGAGAGAGAGAGACTCACCAAGCTCAGGTAAGGACTATAAGATGAAGGCAGTCATATGTAGGAATATTCTTTAGGAAAGACATTAGCTATGATCAAAGTGGAAGTATCTTGATAGAACTCTTGAAGATCTGCTGAAAGACTTTGAAAGATGTCATTAAAAATTACTCAGTGAACACTATATTAAAAAATTGAACATCATAGTTACATTGTCAAATTAATCAAAACAAAAACTGAAGAATGAACCTGTGGATTAAAATTATATTTACCAATACTCAGATTTCATACATTTTTTAAGATGGCCAAAATGCAAATTTATTTTATGGAACTATACTCATTTGGTACAGAATAGTGTTTATTTGAAGGGGGAACAGAAAGACATGGTAGGCAAAATGAAAAGAAAGGAAAAAATTATGAAATGATATATAGGAGAAAGAACTTCAGAAGAGAACAGAGAAAGATAAGTAGGGCTATGTTGGTATTATCTTGTTAAATTATGCACACATATCCACATTCACCAACAAAATCAAACATCTTAACCATCTGAACTGATATACTCTGAGAGCCAAATTTCACTGACTCTTTTCTTTACTTTGCCTTACTGCCTGCTGAGGTGAATGATACCATCTTCCAGATCTCGTTGTTATTTCTGTTAACCTCAGGTGGCATCATTTCAATTAAAAAATATTAATCAAACATCTACTATATATTTGGCACTCTTCTAGATGCTGAGAGTAAAAAGACAAAAATAAAGCAATGGTTGACATTAAAAATTTACATTCTGGCCTTCAGCAGCTGGACTGACAAGAAAACAGCTCCAACTGCTTCTTCAACAGTCTCATGGGTGGAATTACTCATCAAAAGGGAGCATGCTGGAGGACAAAGGCTGTGCTTTTGTCCTCCAGCATGAAAAACTGAAACAACTGAAAAAGTAGACTGGGATTCAGAAGGCATGTCCACTCCTTGTATTTTGTCTACCTCCAACCACAGTACAAAAGCAAAAGGTGATGCCATAGAGCCCCTGGCACTGGGCCCATGCAGGTTCACCAAGAGCAGCATTTCTTTTTGAGCTGGATGAAAGACTTCGGTTCAAGTACTCTTGTAAGACACTCCTAGGGACCTTAATATGGTCGTGATGTCAAGGACCCAAATTGTCAGCAAGGACAAGTCCTTCTTTCTGGACCTCCTTCTTCGTGATCTGTATAACCAGAAAGAAGGTGGTCATTCACAATTGCTGGATGATGAAGAGGAATCTTCTAACAGTATGTTTATGGTAAAAGATTTCTGACCTTTAAACCACGAAAATTCAGATTTGGAATGAAATTTTCATAATAGAGAAACATGATGTGGAAAAGGTTGAAATTATTTTCATGAATACTCAAGGTGCATTGGACAACCGTTCAACAGTGAAGAATTGTGCTACCATATTTGCCCTCAGTACCATGGCTAGCTCTATACAGATATATAATTTGTCCCAGAACATTTAAGAGGATGACCTACAACAGTTGTAGTTGTTCAGAGAATATGATCATTTGACAATGAATGGATATTTCCAAATGCTCTTCCAAATTCTGATGGTTTTGATTCAAGATTGGAGTTTTCTTTATAACTATGGACTTTAGGGAAGAATGGCATTTCTGTCATAGCTCTGGAAGATGAAGGCATAGTAGCATGAGGAAAGTCAGAACTTCTAGAATGATAATCACTTTTATTTTATCAGTGCCAACTACTTTCTCCTCCTCCATCCAAGCCTATAAATGATCACTGGCCTAATCTTTGATGGAGAATTGAGAGACATCACTCTTTAATCCACAGAACAATTACAGGTCCTAATACTGTTTGTGTTAAAAACAAGCAAGTTGATGGAAGGGAGATCACCAGCTCCAAAGTCACCTGTCAGGGTCTGCTGGAGTATTTTAGACCTGAATTAAGATTTACCAAGATCTTTCTCACTTCAAATCAATGTTGCAGGCCTCTGCTGAAGTCAACAATTTAGCTGCTGAGGCATCTACCAAGGACATATATTATAGCAACATGGACAAGATCTGCAGAGAGAGGAAGACATATGGCATATGAAACCCTGCAGAAGAAACATAATGAATTCAGAAAGCAGGCTATGGGTCAGTTTAAGAAGACAAAGAAGATTGGAGTTGTGGGGCATGGACAAGGACTTCAACCTGCACTACCAGGATGGTCTGGACAGTGAGAGTCAGGAATTATACAGTCACTTCATCAGATACAACCATAGTAAGAATGGGGTCAGCACCTTCCCAAATAGGCCATGCTATCCAGCTTAGTAGTGTTTCTTCTGAACTCAGGCTTCACAGGCCTGTTCTGCTTCAACACAATCACCCAGTTCTGCAACAGCATGCTGCTCATCTCCCTGCTCACCTGGGGTTAAATCTGCTCCTCTCACCAACACTAAGAGTCAAGTGGCACTATCAGTTCAAGCACAGCCTTTGTCCTCCAGCATGCTCCCTTTTGATGAGTAATTCCACCCATGAGACTGTTGAAGAAACAGGGTTCAGTAAATCATTCATGAATAAAAAGTACCAATCAAGGTGGTGATCTGGCCCAAGAACACCTTGCCAAGACTGATTCAATGAGTAAGTAGCACTCCATCCCAGAAGATTCTAAATATGATGCTGTAATAAATGGAGTAGATATTTTTTCTGACAACTCTCATACCTCCTTCAAAAAAGAAATTCACATTGTATAGGGAAAGGAAAGATTTAATGGCAAGAAAAAACAATATTTATTAAGCACCTACTTAATGTGTTTGTCACTCTGCTAAGCACTTTACATGTTTCATTTTAAATATAAAGCCTATATACAAAATAATATCAGTAATATAGATCAGTAGCAATGGGGAAGAGGACCAGAAAACTGTCCCCTATAGTTTTCCCTACTTATTAAACCTTTTACAAATTAGTATTCTCAGAATAAGGATTTTAGAGGCAATGGCAAACACAGGGCAAAAAATCCAGTAATGAAGTGAGTCTTCCTATTCCAAGAAAATGTTATGGTTCAATTAAGCAGTGATTGCTAATAGCTAAAGTTTAGTCAGGTATCAGATTATATTTAAGTGTTTATATCTCTTAATTTTTATATCTAAACAGCTGCTTTGCCTTAAATACCCAGTGTCCTCAGTGTAAAACTCAGCTAAATACATCAAACCTGAACTAGCCCCGTAAGCCTTAGTGACAGAAAGAAACCCATCTGCTTGTTCAACGAGCTTTATATAAAGCACATGGTCTTATTTGCTAGCACTTAGAGATTTGACATATTGCTCATGGTGGCTGAAGCATGGCCTATTTATTCTTTCAAAGTAGTCTTTATGAGAGAAAATAAACCTGAAGGAAATGTATGTATGCATTCATGATCCTTGAAATTTTAAGAAAACTGTAACTGCTGAATTAATGTGCACTGAAAAAAGCATAAAAGATTCTTCAAGGACATATATAAATTCTTTTTAAAATGCACAGTCTATTGGATTTTAACTCAACTACTCAAGTAGACCTGTGATCTCATCAGTGTAGTTATTCCCTCTACCCTTCAGTGACAAAGACTGCAAGCCGTCCATGGTTGCCTATCCTTTCAGACTTTTGTCCATGTCCTGCTATAAACACCATGGGAGGTCTAACTAAAATCCAACATTCTGGGGTCCTTCCTCAGTTTTCCTGACACTGTAAGTATGCCAGTAAGTAAAATAGCTATACAGCAATTGCCCTGAATTCTCCCCAGGGGACCACCTCATTTCTATTTGCCCTCATGCATTTCTCTTTTTTTAATTATTTTTATTTGTTTTTTTTTGGTTTTTTTCATGCATTTGTTTAATGACATTTTTTACACCATTTGTGCTATAAAATTATTTTCCTTCAATGTATTGTAACTCACTCAAATCTACCATGCAGCCCTCCACTGACCTTTGTTTCAGCTTCAACTTCAGTTCTTCAGACAAATGGTTCCATAACTCACAGCAACACATCATCATCAGAAGACTAGTGCTACTAAAAACTATGGGAAAAAAGTTTGGATAATTAAAGTCACTTAACAATCCAACATGAGCAATTACTTATACTGTTCAGATTGCTGACACCATGTACAATGTTTTCCTGGTTCTGCTCATTTCACTTTGCATTGGTTTATACAAATATTTCCAGGTTTTTTTTCCTGAAATCTGACTTCATTGTTTCTTATTGCACAATAGTATTCCGTTATAGATTGTACAACTGTCATTTTTTTATATACTCTGTCATCTACTTCCATTTCATGGGAGAGTTGATCTCATTCACATTCACAGTTATAATTACTGCCTGTGTATTTCCCTTCATCTTATTCTTCCTCTGGTTTATTCTCATTTCACCCTTTTTCCACCTCACCAGTGCTTTGCTTCTGTGCACTACTGCCCCTTGATCTGCCCTTCCTTAGGTCAGTCCCTCCCCTAACCTTTACTTAATCTCCCCCTCTTCTACTTCTCTTTTGTGTCATTTCTATATGCTAGTTTTGTGATTTCTATATTTAGCTGAGAGTGTACATTATTCCCCTTTGAGCCGATAGAGATGAGAATAAGTTTCAAGAAATACCCACCACCCATGCTCCCATTTTCCCCTCCACTATAATCGATCTTTCTCACCAGTTCAAGTGAAATAATTTAGTCCATTCTACCCCTCACTTCCTTCTGCATGCAGTGTACTCCTCTTTCTCATCCTCTGATTATTTCTTGTGTAATTCCCTCAAATTCATCATATATATATATTCCTTTTGTCTAGACTACTAGTTATACACAGGTTAGTTCCATTGAATTCCTTATGGTATACTTTCCTTGGGTTTCAATATTGGAGGTCAAATTTTTGATTCAGTTCTGGTCTTCTCTTTATAAAAGCTTGAAATTCTTCTATTTCATTGAATAATCATTTTTTCCCTTAATGCATTATGCTTAATTTTTCTGGGTAATTCTTGGTTACAGTTCCAGCTCCTTTGCCCTCTGGAATATTATGTTCCATGACCTTTGATCCTTTAATGTTGCAGCTGCCAGGTCCTATGGGATCCTGATTATGACTCTCTAATATTTGAATTGTTTCTTTCTGGACACTTGTAGTATTTTTTCCCTTGACCTGTTAGTTGTGAAATTTGCCTATAATGTTCCTTGGAATTTTTGTTTTGGAATCACTTTCCTGAAGTGATCAGTAGATTTTTAATGCCTATTTGGCCTTCTGTTTTCAAGATATCAAGGCAATATTCTTTGGTAATTTCTTGAAAGATACTGCCCAGGTTCCTCTTTTGATTACATTTTTCAGTTAGTGCAATACTGATATTGTCTCTCCTGGATCTATTTTCCAAGTCAGTTCTTTTTCCTACTTTTTCCATTGTTTTAAATTTGCTCGATTGATTCCTGATATAGAGTCATTAGTTTCCATTTGCTTAATTCCAACTTTTAAGGTTTTGTTTTCCTCAATTAGCTTTTTCATTTTCTTCTCTATGTGACCAATTTTAATGTTTGAGGTTTCTTTCCCCCGCAGTGGATTTTGTGTCTGCTTTTTGATTCGACCAATTCTACTTTTTATTTAATTTCCCAGCCTGTTGACTCTTCTTTCATAATTTTCTTGCATCACCCCCATTTCTTCACTCAAGTTTTCTTTTATCTGCTTTATATGATTGTTAAGCTCTTTTTTGAGCTCCTACATTTGATCTTTCTTGGCTTAAGACCACATCCTGTTTTTCTTTAGTTTTTTACCTACAGGTGTTTTGACATTACCATCCTCCTCTGAGTTTGTATCTGAGTCTGAATCTTTTAATTTTGAGCTCAGTTCCCAGGGTGAAAAGGGCACTGTCTTATGCTTTTTGTACTAGTGACTACACCCTGGCTGTTTAAATGATGCTGCATGGATGTTGTCCTGAGGCCCACAGGGGACTCTTGTGTCTCGTGTTACGCTGTGGGGTTTGGGGTGAGGGTTGGCACATGGTGCTGCTAGAGTTCTATAGGAGTCTGCTGCTTACCTGGTGCTGAGCTGGTGTTCTAGTTGTGGTATCTGGCATGTGCTGAGGCCTGATGGGATGTTTCTACACTTCCCAGTGGCTATACTGAGGTACTTGTGGTCAGGCCTCTGGAAGCGGCATCTTTACCCAGGGATACACTGAAGCATATGATGGTTCTTGGAGCTGGAGTCTGCTGATTCCCTTAGTTATGTGAAAGCATGTGAGGGGTCCTAGTGTTGGTGTTTCTCTGCTCTACCACATTGGGGCTCAGGATCCCCTGCTGGTTGTTGACATGGGACTTTCCACTGACTTGCTGGGATGCTTTTAGTCCTGGGCTCTGCTTCCCTTTCACCCAAATAAGATGGAATTTTGTGGCTGATCCTTCAAGTTTCTTGAGCTAAAAGATTGGTTCACCTTGTCTCTTTTTGCTGTTTCTGTTGTTCCAGGATCTATTTTCTGGCTGTATTTTATGGTCGTCTGCAGGTGAGTATGGGCAAGCGGCAGCAGTTTACAGCTTACTCTACTATGTTGACTCCTGGAATGCCTACTTAATTTTTAATATTCTTTTTGAGCTCTTCTAAGAAGGCATGTTGGACTTGAGATCAATTGATGTTCCCCTTTGAGGTTTCATATGTAAGACATTGTTGTCCTCTTTTGAGTTTGTGTTTGGATCTTCCTGGTCACCATGGTAACTTCCTATGTTCTGGGTTCTGGGCTTTTTATTTTTTTGCTCCATTTTAAAAGTTGAATTCTGTTCTTGGGGAACAGGGGCACTGTCCCTTGCTTCTTGTGCTGAGAGTCAGGGGTGTGGTCCCTGGTTTTCCATTCTGTGGTGTCTGGTTGTGGTACGTTGCCCACTGCACTAGTCGCACTCCATGTGCTGGGATTCCAGAGCTGGCAGTTTGTCTCCTGTGTTGGGGCTGGAGACCCTACTGATGGCCTGAAGTGCCATTAGCCTGATCTGTGCTGTGGATAGGAGGTTCCTGCTAGTTTAGGTGGACACTATCTGTGCTAAGCTGTGTTCTTTTTCTTACCCAAGTGAGACAGCTCTTTCCTGAAGTCCTAACTTTTTTTAACGTGGAATATTGTTTCACTCCATTTTGGGGGGTTCTGTTGCTCCAGAAGTCCTTTAGAGGCTTTATTTATCATTGTTTCTGAAGGAAACTGATAGGAAACTTCCTAAGCTGAGGAAACTTCTGTGTGACGTCTTGGCTCTGCCTCTCTAAAGTCCCTTCTAATTTCACTGCTATGATTTCACTTATAAAATAAGAAAAATAATCTGCATTTCTCAAAATAATATAAATATAGAACTTGTGAGTTTTTTAACATGACATTTAAAACTTAGAATTAGGAGTAAAATAAATCTCATATTTTTATGCAAATCAAAGCAATTACTTACAATGTCCAGCCACTTAGTTTTGTTTATATTAGAATATATTTTCCTTAAAAGTTCATTTCCTTCTACCCTTTTTTATTTTATGGACTTAGAAAGAGTTAGTTCTGATTTCACTTTCAAAGAGTTGGAATCAGCTGAACCTTCACAAATGGTTCTGATAGACACCTTCATCTTCAAATATTTGCTAATTGATCTTCTTTGAACACAACAGGAAACCTAGGAGAACCACAAATTTGCCCAAAGGGAAGAAACACATGAAGGAGCATTTGATCTCTCTTGTCCAGATCCAGATTTACTAAACCTTTTACAACCAGAAACATGACCAGGATTGATCAAAAGTGAGTCACTAAGAACAATGGGTTCTTAAATTTCTTAATATTTCTTAAAAACATGAGCTTTAAGAATTACAGAAGCAGAGATTGGGATAGTAGAAAGAATCACAGTGTATATTCAATCCATAGGTTTCCAAAGTGGGTGATGCCATCCATGGGGGTGATGGGGACACAGGAATGATTCAAGGGGGTGGTAGTATCCTCAGTTGTAATTGGGGAACATTGAATAAAAATAAGGGGACAGTGAAAGCATAAGGAAAGAAGAGAAGACAAGAAAATTTGGAAAAACATTTTTGTACATGTTTCATCCGTTGTATGATAGTTAAAGTTACAGTGATTACATTATTTTTCAAATAAACACACAAAATGCAAGTTATTGGACTATCAATGGTCCAACCTGTCAACAAATTTTAACAAGCAAGTGTTGGCAGGTGAATGTGTGGCAGATTATCAGGAAGTCCAGTATGCTTTGGCAGGAATATGTATGTGTAATGATTTGCTTACAGTATGTTAAAATGCACCATATAGTATATTGTTACATGATGTAATACGATGTATCAAAATTTCAATGGAGGGAAAACTACAAAAATCCAAAATAAATTATTAACTTTAAGTTGCATCATTTAAAAATATTTCATATTGTTTTGCAAAATGATGCAATCTTAAAAAACCATTATAGGTTTAAAGAAAGTAAATTTCCAGGGGAGCACCAAGTAATTTTTTTTAAAAGAGGGTGGTAGGCCAAATAAGTTTGGGAACCTTTGATCTAACCCAACCCATTCATAAGAGCAATAACTACTAAACTTTTAGTAGAAGCAAAATTTGCCAAGAATTTGGGGACACCATAAAAACCCAACAAGAAGTCTTTGCTTCAATATTTTATTTAAATGAGAACTCGCTAGTCAGAGAAATTCCAGTCAGTGAATTCTTCATTTGGTTGGGTGTAATAGTTAAGAAGAGTTCTTTTCCTTTTCATTCCTTTTCCACAGCAGACATCAAACTTAAATTTTCATCCTTTCATCAATTTATATATATTTCTAGTGACTTACGTCTTGATAAGTTTATTTCGTTCTCAAGAAAATTTATTCTATTTTGGCTACATAGTAAACATGGTAAGATTTTTTCCCCTACAACCTAGCACTCAGAAATTCATCAAAATAACTCACTTTTATTAATAGCCATGCTAATGTTTAACGCATTCACTCATTTGGCATTAGTTGTGAATTCTTGACTCATTGGGTTGGATAAGAGAATGTTCTGTAAGACAAAAAGCTTTGTGGCTCTGAAAAACAGGCCCCCATCTTTGGGCTTTTCACTTGTTCTCTGTTCTAGGTGAAGGAATTGAAGTCTCACAAACTAGTTAGGTTAAAAGGTCATCAGGAGGGTGCTCTAGTATCCTAACATTCTAGAGCTGGCATTTAAGGCTGTGTTAGGGCCATCTCAGCATCAATTTTCTGAAGTTCTAGATTCATTTCACCAAAAGTTAAAAAGAAGCAATAATGCTATCATTAGATGTGAACTTGATGGGAACAATCCTGGAGCCTACAAATCAAAGACTGAGGCAGTTTAAGGGAAATTGTGTCCCAGAAGTATTGGGTGACAATATTTATACATGACTTCTTCTGATATCTTTGATGCAAACATCCCCTTATGGAAGCTAATTGAAATTAAGTAGTTTAAAACTGGGGAACTAGTTGCTAGCCTCTTACAATGGGGAAACATTGTAAGAGTCAAGTCAATGACAGTAGATCCCAGTCTATCAGTGTTATCTCCTGGAACCCTAATGGGACCTATAGCCTTCTTCTGAGAGAAAATAAACCAAGGATTAAACACTATGCTATGATCAGATGATCTTACATTTAAGATTTGGATGGAACTTTAAAGGCAGAGTTCAATCTTCTCCTTTTATATACGTGAGAATTTATATACGTGAGAATTGAAGCACAAACAATTACTGATCACATGTTCCTTAGGGACATAATATCCCTTAGGGACCACATATGCCTCTTTACATATCCCTCTCAATTGTGTCCACTATTTCCATTGATGATTATTTTTGTGTGTTTTTAGGGGAAAGTTCTATTTGCTACATTAAAAAATTGCTACACTTTGATTAAAAAATACATTGATGGCCATGCTAAATGATTGTCTTGGTTATACTTCAGATCAAATCACATCTCTCATATTGGCAGAGTATTATGTCACATCTACAGTAAACAATACAAATCTGTTAGGAGGAATTATTATTGTTCCCTACTATCTTTAGAATAGGGTTCTTGTGTTGTCCTTCATTTTCAAACAGAATCACAGCATCAGGGAAATGATGACATGACTTGCAGTTGACTTTGATTTGAGTGAGGTAGGGTTATGCAAAGTCACCAGCCTTATTTTCTCCTCCAGAGCCACCTGGGTTCAATGACCAAATATTCATCAGCATGACTTGAGATGGCCCAGGATTCAATGGAAGACCTTGACTTTTTAGGCTAACGCCTCTTTTAGGTACTCACTTAGAGGGAGGTAATGCCAATTCAATGAATAAACTTCTTTAATAAGTAGTCAAGGAATGGGCCCTTTAATTACAAAAAGGCAAAAAATCAAGTTGGGAGGACAAGAATCTCAGGGTGGCTGCTCCAAAGAGAAACAGTTACAATTAACATTCACTCTAAGCCAGGAGGGCCCCCAAAACAGCCATTAAATGGTTGCCAAAGCTCCACTTAATGTCTTGTTTTTAGAGTAGGGTACATATTCAGATAATACCCCATAGCAAATGGAAAAGTTGCTTAGAGAAAATATATTGTATGCCAGAAAACCTAGGTTTGAATTCCATCTGCCTTGATGGTTCTGGATATTCACTTCAAATCCTTTGGAGATCAGGATCTTCACCTATAAAATGAGGATTTAGGAATTCCTGGACTCTGTGGGTCTCTCTAACTATGGATCAGTGACTTGTGGGCTTGAATTTTTCAGTTGGTGGATGAAACAAAGAAAATCATTCAACCCAGATGGATCCCCCTATGTTCCTTCATATATTCATTTTTACTTGTTCTCCACCATGGGAATAATTCAGTAATACAAATTCCTACACTGATGCTTGACTGCTCCCATAGGGTCCTTTTGTCAGCTGCAAGGGAACAGGTTGAATGTGGCTAGGGAGAAGAATGGAAAGCAAAAGGAAAGATCATGCACCATGTGATTATAGTTTGCAGATTTGCAATTGGAGACCATCTATACTAATTTAACAGATAAGAAGGAAACAAAGGTCAAGAGAGATTAATTTATCTTTACACACAGCCAGTGGTGGAGATACTAAGACTATCCCTAAGACTCTCAAAAGCCATATTTCCAGTGGTGATGGAGGATTAGACATAACCATTGAATGATACCTCCTATGGTTGGGAAGGATCCTGGCAATTAATGTGCCAGATCCTTCATTTTAAAGATGAAATAGCTGAGGACTGGAGAGGTTAAGTGATTTGATGATTATATATAACTCATATGTTAAGGAAGAAAATGGAAATTGTATAGTGCCTCCTAATCCAATATCTTCAGATATATATCAGAATAATGATAGGAGCTTGTACTGACTGAATCTATGCACTTGCAAATAAATATGAGGATTCAAGAAACATTAGAGCTGAATAGGAACCAACTGGGAGCTAGGTGGGACAGGGTCCTCTGGACAGAGAAGTGGAGCTAGTATGAAGAAGATCTGAGTTCAAATCCACCCTATCTCTGTGACTCTAAGCAAGTCAGTTCACCTGAATCCATTTCCTCACTTATAAAATGTAGATGATAATAGCATATCTAATGACCAAAGTTGTTGTGAAGTAAAACATGTGATAATATTTGCCAAGTGTTTTTTAATCCTTAAAGAACTACATAAATGCAAGCAATTATTAGTGTAATTCTTATCATCAGTAGATAAAACGAAGCTCAGTAATGACTTGTCCAAGGTCACTTAGATGATAAGTAGTAGTATAGGAATTCAAACTCAAGATCGTTTAATTTCAATCTAGACTTTTGCCTCCACTGTGCCATACTACCTCTCTGCCAAGGAGCCTTCTCATTTTCTACATTAGGAAGCATGAGCACTGGCAAAGTCTTGATGACAACTTTTTAAGATATCTTATAAAAGGAATAGTTTTTCAGGTGTGGTTTGGGGGCCAGCAGTTCAGTGAACAGAGTGCTGAGTCTGGAGCCAGAAAGAACTGAGTTCAGATCAGACCTCAGACACTTCCCAACTGTGTGAACCTGAGCAAGTCAATTAACATCTGTCTGAATCAATTTTCATATCTGTAAAATGGGAATAATTATAAGACATGTAGTTCTCAAAGTTGTGAAGATCAAAATGAAATAATATTCATGAAAGTGTTTAACACAAGTTTAACAGTGCCTAGCACACAGGAGGTGCTTTATAATTGCTTATTTTCCTTTACAGAATCTGAAAAATTCGATGACTCACTCTCTCTCTCTCTCTTTCTCTCTCTCTCTCTCCCTTTCTCTCTCTCTCTCACTGTGTGTGTTTCTCCCCAATAATAGGTATAGGTAAAAGGCAACAGATAATTACAGAGATGAGACTAAAACCCAGGTCCCCTTCTTATTAATAAAATTTACCTTCCATTAGACTACATATATTCAAAGCTGAAAGAGATCATGAGATCCCTCTAGGATGTTATATCTTTGAGATCATATGTTTCAGCCTTTGATTTACAGGGGAGGAAGCCTTGCTCAGGGTCACGCATGCAACAGAGATTGGACATGAACCCAGGCATCCTAATTCCTTATCCAGTCATCATTCCAACATGCCCTTTACCTCTTAAGCCACAATCTTAATGACAAGACAAACATACAATGCACAATCCCTGAAGTGTAATCTTGGCTTCCTAGTCCATTAGTTGGACCACAGCACATATTTTCAAAGGAATAACATCACACACATCTATATTTTTTTATCATTACATGTCAGTCCTTCTTTGAAGCTTGAAAATAAATATGAATTCCCCACTGACTTTGCTCTTTTCTTTCCCTTCTTTTTCTCTTTGCAAACACTGAATCTACTCCCCTGCAGTGCTAGTGGCATTCAAGCAAATACGATTTCTTTCATTCGCTGCCTTGCTGTGTTCCAGCAACTTCAATGATATCTCCAGGAATTTCCACAGCTCAGGGATCGCTGGGAATTTGCTATTGCTAGACACTTGGTACAACGATGCTTCTAAGCAGAAATACATACCACGTTGCAGATTTTCTATCATGAGGAAAAGAATGTCTGAACTGGCTCAGGCAAAAGCAAAAATTAGCCCCAAATTTCAAACCAGACACCTTTAGGCAAAACTTTGACATGGGAATACATTTTGTCTGTAATTGTGTTATTTATCATTTTGTTAATATTACTCTCATGACTTCCTCTATGCAGCTCTAGCTGGTATAACCACCTATTTTTGCTGTTCATTTCTTCTTGTATTTAGAAGGCCCACAGATTCATAGAGAGAGCGCTGGAAGGAATCTTAGGATGAAAGAAATAAATCTTTTCATTTTACAGATGAGAAAAATGAAGACCAAGTCAATTAAGTGCATGGCTGGCTCAATGTCACTCATGTAAGGGAGGAGATTCAGTGTCTAAATCAAGATTTTCTGACACAGAGTCCATTATTCTTTTCAGTGCATCTCAGCCCCACCACTTTCCCGTCTAGTGACATTGCCTCATTTGAAAAAATGAGTTAACGATGGAGTTAAAGAAGCTGGGTTCACATCCTTCTTCTGATGCATCACTTTGGGCAAGACACCTAGCTTCCGTCTCAATGAATAGACCACCAGGCCTGAAGTCAGGATGACTTAATTTCAAATTTGACCTCAGATATTCACGACATGTGTGACCTTTGCCAAGTGACTTAACTTCTATTTGTCTCACCTTCTTCTTGGGCAAAATAGGGATAATAGATCACTTTCCCAAGTTATTGTGAAGATCAAATGAGATAATGATGTAAAGTACATAGTGCAGTGTCTGGCACAAGAACTACATGGATGTTTGTTGTTCTTATTTTTCAAGTAAAGAAATTGCATTGGATTGGTCTTTGATGTCCCTGCTAATTATAAATATATTTCCTATAATTGGATTCTCTCCTTTCTATTGGTTTTCTTTTTCATTTCTAGCTCATCATCCTCTCCAAGGGCTAAACTTTGTTATGAACAGCAACTATTATGATATTTACAGCCAAGAGTATGACTAGGTAGATGAAATTTAATTGATACTCCAAATCTAATATGTTTAATGTTAAGTTAAAAGGATGAAGATAAGAATGCACTGATATAATAAGTAGAGCTAGACAAATGATTACACCTATGCATTTCTGCCTAAATTACAAGAGGACGGAAACTATCATAGATTGGTACTTGGGGACCAATCATAGCAAGATATATTAGGCAAGTACTATTGGGTCCAACATTAAGAAGTTTAAACATCAAGAAAGAGAACTAAGGAACAAGGAGAAAGCCTGATATCATTAATTTAATATGTGATAGAATTTTGTGGTAAATTTGTAAATAATAAAGTACATCATATTACACATGCAATTTTTTCATGTCTTTTTTTATCTCTTGAAATATGTGATTCAAATACAGGGTTGGGAGTCAAGGCAAAGGACTGAATGTAGAGCAGTTAAGTAATTCCTGGAAGCAATAAGAAAAGTAGAAGTAGAGGGAGATATGACAAAATGGACACTGAGACTAGATCAACTGGACAACAGGAAATTACTTTTGAGGAAAGATGGAAAATGTCACAAAGCATGTAGATCGGTGGAACAGTAGATATGGCTACGTATATATACATATATGCAAATGTGTGTATGTACATACATATGCAAAAATGTATACACATGCCTATATGTATATGCCCACCCCATGTGCATGTATAAATACATGTGTGTATATACATGTGCATGTAAATATGAGTATGTATATGTACAATATACATATATATGCTTGCACATACACACATATATTATCATGAAAATATCTGACAAATTATATGTACAATAGATATATAAATGATAATTTATATACAATATCTGTAACGTATCATATATACAAATATATAATAGAATTGACAGATATATTTACACTTAATTCATTTTTCTCAGTTGATAATATCACTATGTAATATGTGACATATATAGATAGATATGTATATGTATATATACACATGCTCACACATATATAGAGATGCATATGTATGTGTGTGTATATATATGTGTATATATATATGTTTACATACAGAGATATTTCCAATATTATATAAAACTGTATTTTCAAAAAAGAAATAGCACAATTGTAGGATTTAATATTTTCAAAGATTCAGTATAAAACTTCTTTATGAATTCCACCCTTCTCACCCTCAGTTATATGAGATAAGATTGTTCTAATCATTCTTTTGTAATGTGTTGTTTGTACAGACACATTTTTGATAACATATGAAGTGCTAAGAAACCTTTTACTGTGCTGACCAATGTTTTTATTTTTTTCTTTTTCTGTTCATCTTCCTTTCCAAATTAAACTACGTCTACCATCTGGCAGAAAAGGAACTGATATCTTAGTGCTGTCACCTCTGAACATTCATGAGCATTACCTTCCCAAAGACAAAGTACAGAAGAAGACTTCAGCTCATGATTAAATCCTATGTTCAACTGAATCTAATTTATTCAACACATTGAAATATGAGCTGTATTGCTGGGGGGTGGGGTTGAAAGATGTGGAGTGTTAATATTTGTATCCAACAATGAAATAGGTTTGGATAAGTTTTACTTTCTTTAGATAACTAAGCTTGATGACTTTCTTAGTGTAACAAACAGGCAGGGAGCTAACATTGCAAGGCTTACCTGAGGGGTACACAAAACCAACTAATCAGCAGCACCAATCAGTACTTTCTGTCTATAGAGTCGAACTATAATGCTATATGCATAGATAGACATAAAGAAATGAAAGAAAGAAAGAAAGAAAGAAAGAAAGAAAGAAAGAAAGAAAGAAAGAAAGAAAGAAAGAAAGAAAGAAAGAAAGAAAGAAAGAAAGAAAGAAAGAAAGAAAGAAAGAAAGAAAGAAGAAGAAAGAAAAGAAAGGTACATAGGTAGGTAGGTAGGTAGATACATAGATACATAGATAAATAAATACATAGATACATAGATAGGCAGATGATAGATAAATAGACAGACAGACAGGTAGGTGGGTAGGTAGATAGATAGATACAACATGTCAAGTATCATAGAAGAGTGTGAGATAGGAATGTCACTTTATGTATTTCCTTAAAATATAAAATATTCTGTTTCTCCATAGACACACACACACAATGTACACAAATATATGTGTACATATATACATGGGCAGCTAGGTAGCACCATATATGAGCACTAGGCCTAGAGTTAGAGAGATACAAGTCAAATCAAGCCTTATACATTTATTAGCTTTGTGGTCCTGGGCAAGTCACTTCATTCTGGATCAGTTTCCTCATCTGTAAAACAAGCTGGAGAAGGATATGGCAAGTCACTCCAGTACCTTTGCCAAGGAAACAGAAAATGTGAGTTACAAAGAATTGGACTAGACTGAAACAACTGAACAACAAATACATACACAAACATTTGACTCTATATGTAAAAAAGTGTGTATTTATGTATATATATATACGTACATATGTATATATACACATATACATACATGTACATAGCCACATATATGTATATCTCTATATATACCATTTATCTAATCTATATATACATAGATAGGTACAGATAAATACACATCTATCTGTATCTATCTATATATTTATAAATATATAGATAGATATAGATCTTTGTTTCTGTCCATCTCTCTCTCTCTCTCTCTTTTTCTCTGTGTGTATCTCCCTCTTTCCTCTCATCTCTCATGGGGAATGTAACTTTCTCCCTATTTCTCTGGGATTAGCTTGCTGACTCCAATCTTCCCACTCTTGAAGATACACTAACTTCCCTAAAATAGACCAGCACCACATGTTTAGATTCCAACACTCACCGGGTCCCACATGTGACTCTGTTGAAGGGAAATATACTTCTCCTACTTACCACCCTATCTCCTGAGTACCCATACAATATGTTAGTTTTTCCTCTACACAACAAGTATCTCAAAATAATTATATATTTAGATAATAAACAAAATCAATTACAACAAAGTAGCAAAAATGTTATAAATGCTAATAAGGGAAATTAATAAATAACAAAGTACATTACATTACACATGTAAGCTTTAATCACACTTTTACCCTAATGCACTCAATATTTTTTGAGAAAAGATTGAGCACACATTTACAGATACCTGAGAAGGAATCAAATGAAGGAGGAAAATTCGTGGGCTCCCTAGGAACTTACAACTCAGGACTATAGGCTTTGATGTTCATTGAATAATAAATACATAAACTATAGAAAAAGAAAACTGCTTCTCTCCTTACTATTTGACTACTGATTCCCTTTATTCTTCTGTTAACTACATCTCTCTACTGAACTAGTACCTCTACAAGATCTGTGAATCACCTGTTAAAATTATACAGATCCCTTAAAAGAGCTAATAGTATGAATAGTGTCTCTCTTTAGCTAAATTACTGCAATATTCATCAAACTAATTGTCTATGTCCTTTACCCACCAGAAGAAGAAGAAGAAGAAGAAGAAGAAGAAGAAGAAGAAGAAGAAGAAGAAGAAGAAGAAGAAGAAGAAGAAGAAGAAGAAGAAGAAAATTTTCATTGGATCTCTTGGCAAACGAAATCATTTCCTCTAATACTCCCCAGAGTAGCTTTACAACACCACTACTGTATCTTCAGTTCTTTTGTTCAAGTTATTTCATGCAATTCTCACTTTCAATATCCATTTCCTAATGCTACTCACTTTTTCATTTAAATCACAGTTCTCAAAACATCCCCTCTCAAATCAATAGTCCTTTTAAAATCGTACTACACTTTCTAAAATTTTATATTATTTATCTTTTGCATTTTAACTTATGTAGTGATAAAAACTTGTATAGATAAGTTAACTGACATACAATCAGGCTTTTCAGTTCTGAAGGTTTCACCATGAACCTCAATCACTTTGGTATCCTTTAAAATATTTCTTCATAGGTCAGAGCCAAGATGGTGGAAGGAGAGCAACTACTCATCTAAACTCTTAGATAAATTCCTTCAGATACCTCTAAAAAGAGAATCTGACCAAATGTTGGGGGTGCAGAATCCTATAGGAGACAGACTATGACAGATTCACAGACCAGGACAGACTGGAAAGTCAATGGGAAGGATCTGTTCTGTGGGGTGGAAGAGACCACAGCATACAGCACAGTGCATCCCACTGTGGCACAGCCAAGCATGAAAGCCCTGGGGTGGCCTCAGGTAGTGCAGCCCAGGGTGGGAGATCAGTGGAGCTGAGTGACAGCTGCTGAGACTCAGGAATCAGTCACAGCTGCTCCTGAGACTGTCAGCCTCCAGATAAAATGTCTGTAAGTTACCTACTTGAACTCCTGGGAGCCAAAATAATAGAGTTATTGGTAAATGCCCTCTCTGCCTCCACTTGTTGACTTTGAAAGAACCATAAAATATTTCCCCAGAAAAATCCTGGATCAGTGGGATGAACAGAAGGGGCAAATAGTCTCATAGCACCTGAGGCTAGGAAAATTGCTAAAGGATATTTCTTTTACTGTGGTAGAGGAATGTGCTGTCCCAGATAGCTGGAGCTCTAGGGGGGTGCAGTCTCGCACTAGGATCCAGGTGTGCCTAAGTGCTCCAGGGAAATGGGAAGACAATAGAGCAGCGAGGATCACCAAGTACCAAGCTTCCCTTTACTCTAGATCAGCTGAGGAGATCTCCTATGAGCAGACTGCCCCTCCACACACACACACACACTTAACAAGCTATCTCCAGGGCTAATCCAGGGAAACAAAAAGAAAAAGAGGCACTTGCTCTTTGTTTTTCACTGCAGTCAACTCAACACCAGGTTCTCCAGCTTCTAGCTGAAAGAAACAGAGGCCACAATATGCACAGTATCATCATCATGAGTAAGAAGAAGCAAAGCAAGAAAGAAAAGGCCATAGAATCATTCTATGGGGAAAAGAACCAAAACACCAATACCAAAGAGGTCCATATTGACACTGTACACCCATCTGAAACTTCAGAAGAAACTATGAACTGCTTGCATGCACAAAGAGCTCTCCTGAAACAGCTGAAAAAGGAAATAGAAGAAAAACTGGCCAATGATTTTAAAAGTGTGAAAAAAGAATTCTATGAAGAGAACAACTTTCAAAAGGAAAATTAAACAAATGGAAAAGGAATCACAAAACTTAACTGGGAGAATTGGACAAATGGAAAAGGAAGTACAAAAACTAACTGGAGAAAATAACTCCTTAAAAGAAATAATTGGACAGATGGAAAAGGTAGCTGAAGAAAATAATTTGATAAAAATTAGAACTAGGCAAGTAGAAATAAGTGACTCTATGAGACATCCAGAATCAGTCACACAAAATCTAAAGAATTAAAAGATAGACCAATATCTAATTGGAAAAATAAATAACCTGAAAAATAGATACAGGAGAGAAAATATAAGAATTATTGACCCACCAGAAAGCCATGATGAAAAAACAGAGTCTGGACAATATCTTCCAAAAAATCTGCCAAGAAGTGCTAGTTCCAGAGGGCAAAATAGTCATGAAAAGAATCCACTGTTCACCTCCTGAAAGGGATCTAAAATTGAAAACACCAAAAAATATTGTTGTCAAATTCCAGAACTATCAAGTGAAGGAGAAAATACTACAGTTATCCAGAAAGAAACCATTCAAATATCAAGGAGCTACAGTCAGGATCATACAGGACCTGGCAGCTTCTACATTAAAAGACAGAAGGAATCAGAATTTTATATTTCTTAAGGCAAAGGATTTGGGACTACAACCAAGGATCAATTACCCAGCAAAGTTCAGCATAACATTTCAGGCAAGGAGATGGACATTGAGTGAAATAAGGGATTTCCAGCCCTTCCTAAAAAAAAGGCCAGAACTCAGTAGAAAATTCTATCTTCAAACACAGGTCTCAAGGGAGGCATGAAAGGTAAACAGGAGAAAAGGAAAACTTGTTGCTCAATTTGGGCGAACTGCAATGGAAGCAAACTGCGTCCATTGTCCCAGAACCTCAGCTTAAAGTCTCAGGGGGAATTGATCATGGGATCTAAGGGGATCTGAAACTCAGCCCCGAGTGGTAGCCCCACCCCACCCAAATCCCCTGGGGGAATTGAGTAGCTGATCTGAATCTCAGCCCTGAGCAAGGTCCTGGGGGTAGGAGGAACACTAGGACCCTCCTCTTGAGAAAGGATTCAGAAGTCAAGTAATTGTCTGGGAAAATGCCCCAAAAAAGGAAAAAGAATAAGAGTGTAGAAGGTTACTTTCTTGGTGAACAGGCATCCGCTTCCATCCTTTCAGATGAGGAAGAACAATGCATACTGTCAGAGGAAGTCAAGGCTCCCACCACCAGTACCTCCAAAATGCATATGAAATGGGCTTAGGCCATAGAAGAGCTTGAAAAGCAAGTCGGCAGCTTGCTAAAGGAGAACCAAAAAAATGCTGAGGAAAATAACACCTTTAAAAAGTAGGCCAACTCAATTGGAAAAAGTGGCCTGAACAGCCAATGAGGAAAAGAAGCCTTTAAAAAGCAGAATTAGATAAATGGAAAAGGAGGTTCAAAAACTCACTCACCAAAATGGTTCTTTAAAATGAGAGTGGAGTTAATGACTATACAATAAACCACAAAGTTACAAAACAGAACCAAAAGGTTGAAAACATAGAAGATAATGTGAAACAGCTCATTGGAAAAACAACTGACTTGGAAAATAGATCCAGGAGAGACAATTTAAAAATTATGGGACTATCTGAAAGCCATGATAAAAAAATAGAACCTAGACATTATCTTTCATGATATTATCAAGGAAAACTGCCCTGATATTCTAGAAGCAGAGGGCAAAATAAATACTGAAAGAATCCACCAATAACTTCCTGAAAGAGACCCAAAAAGAGAAACTACTAGGAATATTGTGGCCAAATTTCAGAGTTCCCAAGTCAAAGAGAAAATATCACAAGCAGCTAGAAAGAAACAATTTGAGTGTGGTGGAAATACAACCAGGATAACATAGGATCAGGCAGTTTCTACATTAAGGGATTGAAGGGCTTGGAGTAGGATATTCCAGAAGTCAAAGGAACTGCGACTGAAACCAAGAGACACCTACCCAGCAAAACTGAGTATAATACTCCAAGGAGAAAAATGGTCATTCAGTGATATAGAGGACTTTCAAGCATTCATGATGAGAAGACCAGAACTAATAGAAAATTTGACTTTCAAACACAACAATCAAAAGAAGCATGAAAAGGTAAACAGGAAAATGAAAACATAAATGCCTTTCTAAAGCTGAATTGTTCATATTCCTACATAATTGTTTGTAATTCTTGAGACTTTTCTCAGTATTTGGGTAGGTGGAGGCATTATGCACACACACACACACACACACACACAAGATATAGGTTGAGTTGAATCAGAACAGATGATATCCATGAAAAAATAAATTAAGGGGTGAGAGAGGAAAATATTGGGAGGAGAAAGGGAGAAATGGAATGGGGCAGACTATCACCCATAAAAGAGACAAGAAAAATCTTTTTAAATGGAGAAGAAAAGTGAGGAGGTGAGAGGGAAAAGTGAAGTTTACCCTTCACATATGGCTTAAGGAGGGAATAATATGCTCACTAAATTTGGTAAGAAAATGTATCTTATGCTGCAGGAAAATAGGGGAGAATGGGACAAGTGGGATAAGGGGATGATAGAAGGGAGGGAAAATGAGAGAAAAGAGTAACTAGAAGTGAACACTTTTGGGAAGGGACAAGCTCAAATGAGAGAATAGAAAAAAGGAGGGACAGGGTAGGATGGAGGACCATATAATTAGTCTTACATAACATGAGTATTATGGAAGTTTTTCGCAAAAGTACACATATATAGCCTGTATTGAACTGCTTGCCTTCTCAGTGGGGATGGGAGGGAGAGAGGTTGGAATTTAAAGTAGTAAAAAAATGAATGTTGAGAATTGTTATTGCATATAATTGGGAAATAAGAAATGCAGGTAATGGGGTATAGATATTTATCTTGCTCTACAACAAAAGAGAGAAGATGGGGATAAGGGAAGTGTAGGGTGTGATAGAAGGGAGGGCACATTGAGGGAAGGGGTAATCAGAATGCAAGGAGTTATGGGGTGGGGGAGGGGAGAGATGGGGAGAAAAATTGGAACTCAAAATTTTATGGAAATGAATATTGAAATCTAAAACTAAATAAACTATTTAAAAAACAAAAACAAAATACAATACTCATTCCTATTATAAACACTGGAGTGCATAGGAATAAAGAGAACCTTCCATGTAATAATGAGAAGTATCTACCTAAAACCTTCAGCAAGCCGTATATGCAATGGGGATAAGCTAGATGCTTTCAAATAAGATCAGGTGTGAAACAAGGATGCCCATTAGCACATTTATTATTAAATATGGTACTAGAAAAGTTAGCTGTAGTGATTAGAGAAGATAAATAAATTGAAGGAATTAGAATAGGCAAAGAAAAAACTAAGTTATCACTCCTTGTAGATGATATGATGATATACTTGGATAACCCCAGAGATTCAAGTAAAAAACTACTTGAAATAATAAACAACTTTGTCAAAGTTGCAGGTTACAAAATAAACCCGCACCAAATTCCTGCATTTCTATATATTAGTAACAAAGCCCAACAGCAAGAGATAGAAAGAGAAATCTCATTTAAAGCTAGAGTAGACAATATAAAATATTTGAAAGTCTATCTGCCAAAACAAATCCAGGTACTATATGAACACATTTACAAGACACTTTTCACACAAATAAAGACAGATCTAAGGCAGTGGAAAATCATCAGTTGCATGTGGGTGGGTCCAGTCAATATAAAAAAAATGACAATTCTACCTAAATTAGTTTATTTATTTTGTTCCATACCAATAAAACTATCAGATAATTATTTTCTAGAGCTGGAAAAAATAATATCAAAATTCATCTGGAAGAACAAAAGGTCCAGAATATCAAGGGGACTAATGAAAAGAAATGCTAGAGAAGGTGGCCTAGTTCTACCAGATCTCAAATTGTATTAAAAAGCAACAATTATCAAAGCCACTTGGTGCTGGCTAAGAAACAGAAGGGTAGACAAGTGGAATAGGTTAGGTACTCAAGCAATAGTAGGCAATGAATATAGCAATCTATTGTTTGATAAAGCCAAGGACCCCAACATCTGGGATAAGAACTCACTGTTCAACAAAAATTCCTGGGAAAACTGGATAACAGTGTCACTGAAACTAGGCATAGACCAATTCCTGATATACTCAAGAATAAAGTACAATTGGATACATGATCTAGGTATAAAGATTAATACTACTGATAAATTGGTAGAGGAAGGAATAGTGCATTTATCAGATTTATGGAGAAGGGAAGAATTTTTGACTAAAGAAGAGAGAGAAGGCATTATGAAGTTCAAGATGGATAATTTTGAATACATTAAACTGAAAAGTTTTTGTACAACCAAATCCAATGCAACCAAGATTTCGAAGGATGTAGAAAACTGGGAAAGAATTTTTGCAGCTAGTGTCTGTGATAAAGATCTCATTTCTAAAACATTATAGAGAACTGAGTCAAATGTACAAAAACATGTCATTCCTCAATTGATAAAATGGTCAAAGGATATGAATAGGCATTGTTGAGAGGAGAAAATTAAAGATATCTATAATCATATCAAAAAATGCTCTAAATCACTATCTAAATCACTCTAAATCACTATCTAAATCACTAAATCAAAACCACTCTGAGGTACCACATCCCACCTATCAGATTGGCAAACATGACAGAACAGGATGATGATAAATGTTGGAGAGGATGTGGGAGAGTTGGAACACTAATTCATTGTTGATGGAGCTGTGAGGTCATCCAACCATTCTGGAGAAAAATTTGGAACTATGACCAAAGGGCTACCAAAATATGTGTAGCCTTTGACCCAGCAATATAGATACTAGGACTGTATGCCCATCAGATCATAAAAATGGGAAAGGTTCCACATGTACAAAAATATTTATAGCAGCACTCCTTGTGGTGGCCAAAAACTGGAAATCAAGAGGATTCCCAGCAATTGGGGAATGGCTGAATAAATTATGGTATATGAATGTTATGGAATACTATTGCACTATAAGAAATGATGAATAGGAAGACTTCAGTGAGGCCTGGAAAGATTTACATGATCTGATGCTGAGTGAAAGGAGCGCAACCAGAACTTTGCATACAGCAATGACAACAGTGTGAGAGAGTTTTTTGTGGTAGACTTGGTATTTCATCGCAATGCATGGACTTAAAAGAATTCCCAATAGTCTTTTAAGGTAAAATGCCTTCCACATCCAGAGAAGGAACTGTGGAATTCAATTGCAGAATGTAGCAGATCATTTTCTTTTGTATTATGCTTTAGTTTGTTATATGATTTCTCCCATTCATTTTAATTCTTCTACACAGTATGACTATAGTGAAAATATATTTATATATTTATAAATATATTTAATAGGAATGTATGTGTGGAACCTATATAAAATTGTATGCCATCTCGGGGAGGGAGGGGAAAGTTAGGGGGGAAGGAGGATAAACAATCTAAGTTATACGACTGTGATTGTAGAACACTGAAAAAAAATAAAATTAGTAAAAAATATTTCCGTACACTCACATTTCTCTAATTATTTTTATTTTTAGTAAATCAAATATCTTATCTGACTTTTTGTAACACCAAAATGTTCCCACACAAATTATGCCGAACTCTACATTGGTGACACAGACATCTAAGTTCTCATACCATAGACAACTCTTAGTTCAAAACTGACTTTTCTTGGAAAACTGGACTTCCTCAAACACAGATATTGGCAATATATATTAAAATAAAATTATTTTTTTTCTATTCCCATTACCTAAAACAATATATAAGACAATAGGTATTATCTTGCATCCTCAGATTTAGAAAATTTGTGTAATTTTGTTGCATTACTCAAAAAAATGTTTTTCTGTGCTTTTCATTCCTAAATTGATCCATTTATCTCAAAGAGACAGTGTATCTCATTAATAACATCATTTTTATTATCAGTATGTAACATAGTCATTCTTATCATGTTATATGGATTTGAGAAAAACATAATCCTAAAACCAATTACTATATTATTATTTTATGTTGACTAGTATGTGGAGTATAGGCAAATAGATAAAATAACTGATTTTATAATCATCTTCTATTGGATCCCTGAAGGAATCCTAGGTACAACTACAGAAATGGACAGAGTGATGAGGGCAATTCATTCTTCATGTTCTTTTCACATGCTATTGATTTCCTCTGACAGGCTTTTATATTTGAAAGGTTTTTTTTTTAATTGAATAGTTGTTGCTAAAGAGAGAGACAGAGACAGTGAGACAGACAGAGAAAGAGAGAGAAAGAGACAGCATTATATTCAGTAGGAACATCAACTTGTTTTAAAAAACACCTAAATTCAAATTAGAAGAAAACTAACTTGTTCAAAAGCATTGGAAGTCTCCAACTGAGAAGCGGATTAAGTGAGCATATACTGATGTGGATTATCAGTATTTCTTATGCAAGTTTAACTGAACTAAAATGATCACAACAGCAATTAGGTCAAAACAGACCAAATAATTCAGGAAGCAGTCACTTGAACTTCCTGCCAAGCACAAAGATAGAGCACCTAAGTGCAGCATTTTAGAAAATAAACTCATTCTCAAAATGAATTAACAAAATATGGTGGGAAATTATGAACAGTGCAGTTTTCACCTTATAAAACAGTGAAACATAATGAAATGAAAAACAAATATTCATTAAGCTTGGTATTAAAACCAATGAATTTATTGATGAAATTAAAATGACATTAAATAGAGTAAATTTGCTATTTTTTTTGTTTAATAATGCATTGTCATCAATGAAGAGGATTTAATAGAAGAAGAGTTTAGGAAACATATCACAATTCTGGGTCAGGAATATGATATAATATTGATGCAGAAATTAAATTATCCAGAGATGGACAGGAGCTCTTTCTGCTGAAAGCACAGCATTTAGCAATTTAATGACTCGAGTAATATTTTTGTACTTCAAGATGTGTAGAAACAACAGTGGGAACATTTGTTCTGGATCTTCTCACCAAAAAGGAAAAAAATCTGGTGGAAAGCCAAATTCATCCCCTATTCTGGCCCTCCATTTCTTCATCCCAGCCTCATGTCTTTCTTTTTCTTGGCCTCATTAAAGGGGCTATGCCCTGGCTACTTCTTAAATAGGCATATTCTATGAATGGGCATTACCTCACCCTAAGTGAGTACCTGCAAAGACCTTAGCCTGAAGGGTCCAAGGTCTCCCAATGCATCCTGGGTCATCTACAGTCATCTTGATGAATATCAGGTCACTGGATTCACATGGCTCTGGAGCAGTGAGGTTGGTGACCTCCACAGTTCTCCCTCACCCAAAACAAAGTGAAGTGCAAGTCATGTCATCATTTCTCTGATGGTATGGTCTTCTTCGACAATGAAGAATGAACACAATATGCTAAGAAACTAAGGCCTAAAAGAGAAATTAGTGACTTGCCATGTAGTTAATGATCACACAGAGACCAAAGCCTAGATCTTTTAGTTCCTGCCCGATCCTCTTTTCTATCCCCTTTATTGATTCACTTATTCAATCAATCCATAACTTTCATTTCTCAACCTCCACAACTCTCAACAATTTTTTGCAGTTCCTTTTCCTCAGCTGTAAAATGAGCAGACTGAACTCAGTGTTTGATAGTGTCCCTTCTAGGTTGAAATTTATTGTCTGAAATGCACCCTAGATTTTAGAAGAGCAGATTTCAAAGGGTTCAGAGAAGAAATAAATAATATCTTTCTCTAGAACTATATAAAATACTTTAGATGCAATCTGACAAGGGCACTGATCTTGGATATCAGTCAGTAAACAAACGTATTAAATGAGAAGGCAATCATAAACCATTATATATCTTTGTCAAAAAACCCCAAATGGGTCATAATAAGTCAGACTCAACTGAAATAACTAAACAATAATAACAAAATATGCTTGGAAGCTTCTCTATTTTAATTATTTAGGGAAAATTTAATGAATCAGAAACCAATGAAGTGAAGGGAAATGAAAGCTACCTTTGGAGACAAAGGACATGAGTTCAAATCTCACCTCTGGCTATCAAGGTGACCTGAAGCAAGTTATTTAATCACTTTGGACCACAGTTTCCTCATTGTGAAGAAATTGAGGAGTACAGATAAGACATCTAATTAGTGGCTCAACTGAGAGTAGAATTTAGGTTTTTTGTATCCCTGGGCTGTGCTATTTTCCATGCCCCCTTGTTTATCTCATTAATTGCATTCACTTGTTCAGTCAACCCAAAACTTCATTTCCTACCCTCTGGAACATCATTGTTCCATAAAACATGCTATGCCTTAAATAATGATTTTTTTAAAGAAGGAAGGAAAAGCTCTTCCTTCAATCTTACATGATCCTTTCCATTTGACCATGTAATTGGATTTCACTCTCAAAGTCTTTCACATTTATTTAGTCAAACAACCTCTCGATGCCACCAGGAAAAAAATGCTTATGCAGAAATCCACTGTGGCAATCTCTAAATAGTCAAATGGCATGTCTATTACTGAAAACTCATTAAATAAATTGCTTATATCAGGGCAAATGTATGAAGAGACCTTATCAGTCCCCTTTATGTTTCCTGCTGCTGGAGTCAAGAGAGAGTAAGGTGATAAATGCATGTCATTTGCCTGACTAATGCTGTAATTCACAACTACCAATTCCTGTTAACCATTATGCATTCTCATGGAGTCAGCCATGGGAATGATAAATTAATATCCCATAAAACAACAATCATCCCGAATGGCTGCCGAAGTTGTTTAAGAAAAGCACAGCTTCAGACGTTGTTTATAAATATTCTTATTTTCCTTCAACACATACTTACTTGAATGTTGCCTTTTTATTGAGTTCCTAGGTAACCAAGCAATTAAAAAATGAAGTAGGGTGAAGCTATCATTATATTAATGGGAAATTGAGTGGGTAACTCAATTTAAGCATTTCTCCACCAAGTTCTACAATAATAATTTGGGGAGAAACAAAAAAATAGTTCAGGGAAGTATTTGGCATAAGGTATTTACTGTTATTATATAGTAATTTTTTGAACTTTAAATAAATCACTTGCTCTCCCCATCCTCATCTTCATTATTATTCAGATTTTGATGTGGCTCGATGATAGTAACCATACAGGGGACTCCTGATGAGACAATTCCTTCTATCAGTAAACCAGAAATTTAAAAAAAACACATTTTCTTGATACTGAGAGTTTTAGTCACCTACTCTGAGTTACTTAATATGTGTTGCAAGAGCCGCATAGCTATTATATGTCACAGTGAGGTTATAAATCCAGAATCTGGACTTGAAGGCTATCTCTGTACCCACCATTCCATATTGCTTCTGGAAATTATCTTAGAGCCCATTTGATCCTAATCTAGTACATTATAATTGATTTTTCTTCTGTTGGTTTTATTTGACTTAGAAATATGATTTAAATGGTGTGAGAAACTCTCAGCATGGGAATTTCCCTAACCAATACATATTCACAAATCATACGTAACATAGTCATTAAAGCTGTCTCTCAGCACCCCAGATTTTTCTTTCCAGGTTTTTCTGAAATCTGCCTATTCTTCATTTCTTCTTGGACAATAGCATTTCATTATATTCATATACCACAGCTTGTTCAGTCATTCACAAATTGATGGACATCCCCTCAGTTTCCAATTCTTGTCCATCACAAAAAGAGTTGCTTTAAATATTTTTGCACATATAGGTCCATTTCCCTTTTTAATTTTTTTTTAATTTTTTAAATTTAATTTAATTTTAAATTTATTTATTTGTTTTCAGTTTTCCACAACCATTTCCACATACCTTAGATTTTTCCTCCTCCCTCCTCCATGTTCCCCCATTCCTTCCCACTCCCTTCCCGAGATGATGTGCAATTTTCCCTAGGTTCCACACATACATTTTTATTAAATACCTTTTCACCTTAGTCATGTTGCATAGAGGAATGAAAATGAATGGGAGAAACCATCAAAGCAAAATATAATTCAAGAGAAATTGGTGTGCTTCATTCTGCAGTCGAATTCCATAGTTTTTCTATGGATATGGAAGACATCTTGGCTCAAGAGTTCATTGGGGAATTTTTTAAAGTCCTTACGTTGCAGTGAAGGGCTAAGTCTACCAGAAAAACTTCTCTCACACTGTGCTTGTTGTTGGATACAAAGTTCTCCTGGTTCTACTCCTTTCACTCAGCATCAGTTCATATAGGTCCTTCTAGGTCTCCCTGAAGTCTTCCTATTCATCATTTTTTATAGTACAATAGTATTCCATTATATTCATATACCACAACTTGTTCAGTCATTCCCCAAATGATGGGCATCCCCCCAATTTCCAGTTCTTGGACACCACCAAGAGAGCTGCCATAAATATTTTTGTACATGTGGTACCTTTTCCCATTTTATAATATCTTTGGGATACAATTCCAGAAATGATATTGCTGGGTCAAAGGGTTCCTTTTCCTTTTTAATGATCTCTTTAGGATATAGATCTAGAAGTGGTATTGCTGGATCAAAGGATGTGCAGTATTTCATAGTCTTTTGGGAATAATTCCAAGCTATTTTCCAGAATTGTTGAATCAGTTCACAATTCCATCAAAAATGCATTAGTGTCCCAATTTCCCTCATCCCTTCCAACATTAATCATTTTCCATTTTTGTTATATTAGCCAATCTGATAGGTGAGAGGTGGTACCTCAGAGTTACTTTAACTTGAATTTCTCTAATCAAAAGTTACTTGGAGCATTTCCTCATATGTCTATAAATTGATTTCTTCATTGAAAACTGCCTGTCTAGATCCTTTGACCATTATCAATGGAGGAATGACTTGTATTTTTATAAATTTAGCTCAGTTCTGTATATATTTGAGAAATGATGCTTTTATCAGAGACACTTGCTATAAAGATTGTTTCCCAGATTTCTATTTTCTTTCTAATCTTGGTTGCATTAATTTTGTACTTGATTAAAAGCTTTTTATTTCAATATAATAAATTTTTTGTTTTACATTTTGTAGAACTCTCTATTTTTTAAACTCATGAACCTATAACTCATTTAACTTTTCCTTCAAGAATTTGATTACACCATTCATTACATACATGTTTAGTATTAATATTTTTTCATTGCCTGTGGCACCTTTTAGCTAGATGTAGTTTCCTTTTTTAACTCTTAATAAGATCTATATTTAATTTGCACTGTCTGAGATCAGGATTGCTTTTTGTCTTTTTACTTCAGCTAAAGCATAATAGATCTCCTCTAGCCCCTTATTTTTACTCTTTCTTCTTCAAGTATGCATTTTGTAAACAACATATTTCAAGATTCTATTTTATGGGACAATTTATTCCATTCACACTCACAGTTAGGATTACTAACTGTGTATTTCCCTCCATCCTATTCTTCCTCTGCTTTGTCCTCTCTCTCCTTTCACCTCTTCCTTCCTCTACAGTGTTTTGCTTCTGTCTATGGCATCCCCTGGTCTGCCTTCTCTTCTGTCAGCCCCCTCCATAGCCAATCTTTACTTAATTTCCTCCCCTCCTACTTTCTGGTTGGGTATAATAGGTTTCTATAGTCAACTGAATGCATATATTATTCCTTCCTTGAATCAATACTGATGAGAATCCGGTTCAAGTGATGCCAATTGTCAATCCTTCCATCTTTTCCTCCATTGTTATAGGGTTTTTTGCACTTCTTTCTGTGAAACATTTTGCCCCATTCACCTTCTCCCTTCCTCCTGCACCCAGTATAATCCTCTTTCTTATGCCTTAATTATTTTCATGTTATTCCCTCAAATTCACCTTATGCCTGTAACTTCTTCCTATGTATATGCCATCTAACTGTACTATTAGGGGTACAATGTTTAAGTTACAAGTATCATCTTCCCACACAGGAATGTAAACAGTTCAGTTCTATTGAATCCCCTATGTTTTTTTTTTTTTTTATTTTTCTCTTCTTACCTTTTTATTCTTCTTTTGGGTCTTGATATTGGAGATCAAAATTTTTGTTCAGTTCTTGTCTCCTAGTGAAAGCTTGAAATCCTTCTATTTCATTGAATGACCATTCTTTCCCTTGGAATTTTGTGTTTAATTTTTCTGAGTAGGTGATTCTTGTCTGTAGTCCTGGTTCCTTTTACTTTCCAGAATGTCATGTTCCATAGCTTCTGATCATTTAATGCTCTAGCTGATAAGTTCTATGTAATCTTGATGGTGGTTTGCCAATATTTGATTGCTTCTTTCTGCACACTTGCAGTAATTTTTCCTTGATCTGATAGTTCTGTAGATGGACTATCATGTTCCTTAGTGTTTTTCTTTTGGGATCTTTTTCCTGAGGTGATTGATTAATTATTTAAATGTCTATTTTACCCTCTGATTCTAGGACATCAGGACAGTTTTCCTTGATAATTTCTTGAAAGATGATATCCATAGCCTCCTTTTGATTATGGTTTTCAGATAGTCCAATGATTCAGATAATTTCTTTTGGACCTACTTTCAAGATCAGTTTTTATTTCAATAGGTATTTCACATTTCCTTGTATTTTTTTTCATTCTTTTAAATTTGTTTGGTTAATTCTTGATGTTTCATAGTGTCATTAGGTTCGACTTGTCCAGTTCTAACTTTTAGAGAATTGTTTTCCTCTGTTAGTTTTTGCACATCTTTCCCTATTTGGCCAATTGTACTTTTTAGAGAGTTGTTTTTATCTGTGAATTTTTGTATCTCCTTTTCCATTTGGCCAAATCTACTTATTTAAGCAGTTGTTTTCCTTTTTCATAATTCTCATGCATCACTCTCATTTCCCTTCCCAATTTTTATTCTACTTCTACTATAATTTTCAAGTTTCTTTTGGAGTTCTTCCATGATTTTTTTCTGGGCTTGAGACCACTTCCCATTTTTTTTTTTGAGGTTTTGTCCGTAAGGGTGCAAACATCGTCCTCATCTGAGTTTGTCTTCGTCGTGCCTGTCACCATAGTAACTTTCTATGGTCAGGTGTTTTGTTTTTTTAAGTTGTTGTTTCCTCATCTCTTTGGCATTTTTCCTTTCTTTTAAATTTGAGCTTTGCTCCATGGGTAAAAGGAGCACTGTCTCACACTTCTTGTGCTGGTGGTTGCGGGCTCTGTCTGTTTATCTAGTGCTATATCAATGTTGCCCTGAGGCCCAAGAGGGACCCTAGTGTCTGTTCCTGCTGGAGGATGTAGGGGTCTGGCAGCTTATCTGATACTGAGTTGGGGTCCTAATTTTGGAATCTAGCAAATGAGGCCCAGTACGATGTTTTTGTGTTTCCCAGGACTATACTAAAGCACAGAGTAGTCTGGCAATTGTCTGACTGCTTGTGTGCCCAGAGCTACATTGAAACGTGGTGGTCTTCTGAGCTGGAGTCTGTCTGTTCCCCTGCCTATGCTGAGGCATGTGTGAGTCCTAGTGTTGGCATTTGCCCACTCCACTGCACTGCATCTCAGGATGTCCTGATGATTTGCTAAGGGAGGGCTTGCTGCTTGCTTGCTGGGGTGCTTCTTGTAATGGACTATGCTCCCCTTTTGTCTGAATGACACATACCTTTTTTTTGCTGATATTCCAAGTATCCTGGGCTAAAGAATTCTGCCCCCCTCCATCTTTTGCTAGTTTAATTGTTCCAGGATTCCTTTTGGTGGTGTTATTTCACAGTTTTTGCAGATGAATATCGAAGAATATTTAATAGCAATTAAAAAGCAATTTAACACTTACCCCACCACCTTGACTCCCAGAAATCTCTTCTGGCTTAAGATCTTATACCAGGGAATTTTCTCTGATTTTTAACTGAGACTACGCGCTAGGACTGTGCTAGAATTACTGATGCTGATCTTAACTCCGAACCCATAAATAATAAGGATGCATTTCTCTTCTTGTTTCTCTGCTCTGAGGCTATCAAATATTAAAGAGAAAAAAATCAGTAATAATAACTGGCATTGAGAAGGTGGGAAGGACATGTATTGGACCCACAATTTCATTGATACATGTAACACCCCAACAGAAATAATTGTACCAGTGAAGTTCAACACTGTTTCTTAAATTTGCAACCATTTAAAGTTGTTTAGTCAGTCAGTGAAGAAGCTTTTATTAAATGCATAGTTTGTGCATTTATGTGCCAGGAACTGTGCTAAGGGGTGGCATTTAAAAATGAGGAGGAAAGAAGATCCTTCTCCTCAAAGATAGATAGAAAGATAGATAGATAGATAGACAGATAGAGAGATAGAGAGGTAGAGAGGTAGAGACATAGATATAGACCTAGACATAGGCATATATATAGATATAGATGTAGATGTGGATATAGATATGGAGAGAGAGAGTTAGGTACATAGTTTATCTACTTCTGTCTAAGTAAATATATATATATATATATATATGTATATATGTATACATAAATACATATATGTACACACACATATATATGTGTGTGTACACACATTTATTTATATACATGTATATGTACACACAATTCTATACACACATACACAAAGAGGGGAGAGAGAGACAGAAACAGAGAGATATTGACATACATATGTGTATTAGACAATATATGTGTGTGTGCGTGTGTGTTTAAATTAGTTGTGGGGGGGGGGGGGAGCCAAGATGGTGGAGTAGAAAGACTCACGTATGCTAGCTCCGAACCCACAGCCTATAAATTTCCTGTAAAAAGAACTCCCCACAAATTCTGGAGCAGTGCAAGCCATGCAGCAACACAGTGGAGGACATACATTTCCGTTTCAGAGAGCCCTGAAAAACCGACCCCAAAGGTCTGTCACACACCGGACAGCCACGTGGCCCTGAGAGGAGCGGATCCAAGCAGGCTTGAGGGACAGAATCCCCAGTGGCCCCAAAGGTCCCTCTGTCCACAGGCACTACAGGTCAGTGAGAGAGACTTCTGGGCTGGCTGAGAGGGGAGCGGGGTGTCTCTGTGGCGCTCCCCTTCAGGAGGAAGCGGCAGAGGCAGCAGTGGCCCGGAACCCCTGGAGTAGACAGGAGCTCTGCTCCATTACTGAAGAAACTGAGCCTGGGAGGCGGCCCTGCTCCCACCTGAGCACCAGAACTTAAGCTCACATTGAATAGTAGCCCCATCCACCACTGAAAGCCCTGAGGCTGGGGAGCAGCATTTGAATCTCAGACCCCAAGCACTAGCTGGGCAGATATAGGCGGGGGTGGAGAGGAATCTCAGAAGTCAAGTAACTGACTGGGAAAATGCCCAGAAAAGGGGAAAAAAAGAAGACCATAGAAGGTTACTTTTTTGATGAACAGATGTTTCCACCTTTCTTTTCTGATGACGAAGTACAATGGTTACCATCAGGGAAAGACATAGAAACCAAGGCATCTGTACCCCAAACATCCGAAATAGATATCCAGTGAGCTCAGACCATGGAAGAGCTCAAAAAGGATTTTGAAAATCAAGTTAGACAGGTGGAGAAAACACTGGGAAGAGAAATGAGAGAGATGCAAGAAAAGCATGAAAGATGTGTCAATACCTTGGCAAAGGAGACCCAAAAAAATGCTGAAGAAAATAACACCTTGAAAAATAGGCTCACTCAATTGGCAAAAGAGGTTCAAAAAGCCAATGAGGAGAAAAATGCTTTCAAAAGCAGAATTAGCCAAATGGAAAAAGAGGTTCAAAAGCTCACTGAAGAAAATAGTTCTCTCAAAATTACAATGGAACAGATGGAGGCTAATGACTTTCTAAGAAACCAAGAAATCACCAAACAAAACCAAAAGAATGAAAAAAATGGAAGAGAATGTGAAATATCTCATTGGAAGAACAACTGACCTGAAAAATAGATCCAAGAGAGACAATTTAAAAATTATGGGATTACCTGAAAGCCAGGATCAAAAAAAGAGCCTAGACATCATCTTGCATGACATTAACAAGGAAAACTGCCCTGATATTCTAGAACCAGAGGGCAAAATAAGTCTTCAAGGAATCCATCGATCACCACCTGAAAGAGATCCAAAAAGAGAAACTCCTAGGAACATTGTGGCCAAATTCCAGAGTTCCCAAGTCAAAGAGAAAATATTACAAGTGGCTCGAAAGAAACAATTCCAGTATTGTGGAAATAAAATCAGGATAACAAAAGATCTAGCAGCTTCTACTTTAAGGGATCAAAGGGCTTGGAATAGGATATTCCAGAAGTCAACGGAACTAGGACTCAAACCAAGAATCATCTACCCAGCAAAACTGAGTATAATGCTTCAGGGGAAAATATGGTCTTTCAATGAAACAGAGGACTTTCAAGCATTCTTGATGAAAAGACCAGAGTTGAAAAGAAAATTTGACCTTCAAACACAAGAATGAGAAGAAGCCTGAAAAAGCAAACAGCAAAGAGGAGTCATAAGGGACTTACAAAAGGTGAACTTTTTACATTCCTACATGGAAAGACAATTATTTGTAACTCTTAAAACTTTTTAGTGTCTGGGTAGTTGGTGGGACCACACACGCACGTACACACAAACACACATGCACACATGCACGCACATACAGAGACAGAGAGCACAGAGTGAGTTGAATAGGATGAGACCATATCTTAAAAGAAATTAAGGTAAATGGTGACAGAGAAATGTAGTGGGAGGAAAGAGGGTGAAATGGAAGGGGGTAAATTATATGTCATTTAAGAGGCAAGCAGGAGACTTTTTAGTGGAGGGAAAAAGAGGAGAGCTGAGAAAAAAACATGAAGTTTACCCTCATCACATTCGACTAAAGGAAGGAATAAAATGCACACTTATTTTGGTATGAAAACCTATCTTACAATACAGGAAAGTGGGGGAGAAGGAGATAAGCAGGATGATGGGAGGGAGGGCAATGGGAGGAGGGAGCAATTTGAAGTCAACACTTGAGGAGGGACAGGATCAAAAGACAAAATAGAAACAATGGGGGGAAGATAGGATGGAGGGAAATGCAGTTAGTCTTACACAACATAACTATTATCAAAGTCATTAGCAAAGCTACACAGATAGGGCCTATATTGAATTGCCT